>JAWMAG010000041.1:23942500-24542500 GCA_037013455.1 Ceratitis rosa | reverse complement strand
GAAATAGTGTGCCCGGCTCCCCAGTCATTGTCTACAGTATGTATAGATCTACCATAATCTGACTTTGATGGATGGATGGCATGGTACGGATTGTTCACTTGAAAATGATAATACAGCTTATCGGCAAAGCTATTCAAATATGGCGATGAAGAACTGACAAAACACATGTAAAATATGGAAGTACGAATGCATGATGTACGAAGAAGCAGAACCGATTGCCAGAAAAGTCGCTTCATTTCAAGAGACAATTCTAAAATAACGGTGAAATACCAAATGCCAAGATCATCGCTAAGCGTATAGTATGGAGCCCCAAAGCCAAAGACGTTGTCAAAATTTCACACCTATTCTCGGAGCTTATGCAATTCGCGAATTCAAAACACCACTGAAGTCACATTCCCGAAAAGTTACCCATATCCAGTAAATTCATATCGCAATATTTGAAAACTGAATCCATCATACCCTCCGCAACTAAGGTGTCGTGTAGTTAGGCCCTTCAGCGCTAGTTGACCTACACCTTATTCTTAAACCAAGTCTAAATGAAAAGGCTGAACTTATCCTTATTTTTGCAGGTCTTGTTTACAACACACTACATACGAGTATATTTGAGCTCGAACTCGAAAATACTATAATGAATTCGAATTTATTTTAAATACTTCGAAATTTTAAATATATAAAATATATAATATAATAAATATAAATTTTAATATATAAATAGTCACTACCCACTTGGGTATAGCAGTAATAAATTCGGGACATTCGTGGCAAATATTTCATTTATTTGAATGCAATATATTTTCAGCCACAAAAGCCAAACAAATACTGGTACATACATATATACGAGTATTAATTCATACATACAAATATATCCCCGTAGAAAGTGAGACAAACCCCGAGCAGAGTTCGAAATGCGTTGCAAATGAATAAGCATTGATAGGGATAGCGGAACGAGCTCGTTTTCTCTGATCGAATTAGCGAGACGACAGCTAGACGAAATCGAATTAGTAAGAGAGTCTTTTTTAATTAGCGAAACCACTAATCTTCTTCTTTTAAACGTACGTAGGCACCGTTTACGCAATTATAGCGCGCCACTCCAAATGAATCCGAATTCTTCTCCACCTGATCTTTCCAACGATGTGGAGATATTTCTCTGCCTCAGCTTTCGCCGAAGGGTACTAAGTAGAAAACTTTCAAGGCTTGAGTGTTGTTGCCCGTTCGGACGACTGACCGCTGTCTCTTTATTCACTCAACTTTGTCGATATCACTGTATTACTCATACAGGTCATTGCAAATGGGCATAACCTTTCTGTCGGGAACTCCTAGTGCAGACTCATCAGATGTCGCATTCTTTAATGCTTCTGCACCCTATATGTAGCTAGACGAGGGTGATGAGCGATTAGTTTGGCTGTTCTTCGTCAAGAGACAAGATTTCATCGGAACCACCTGACCTAGCCAGCTTAGCCGCTGTTTCTTGATTCGCTGAACTATGTCAGTGTCGCCGTATATCTCATACTACTCATTATTCCCAAATCATAGAAGACCGTAAATCTTACGCAAAACCTTTCTTTCGAAAAATCCTAACGCCGACTCATCAGATGTTGTCATCGTCCATGCCTTCGCAACATATAGCAGAACGGGAACGATAAGCGACTTGTAGAGTTTGGTTTTCGTTCGTCGGGAGAAGTAGAAGTAGCACCTCTTGGCAAGAGTGATTCTGCGTTGGATTTCCAGGCTGACATTGTTGTTCGTGTTAATACTGGTTCCAAGATAGACGAAGTTATCTACGACATCAAAGTTATGACTGTTAACAGTGAAGTGGGAGCCGAGTAGTGAATGCGATGACTGTTTGTGTAATGATAGGAGATATTTCGTCTAGCTCTCGTTCACTAGCAGACCCATTTGCTTCGCTTCTGTATCAAGGCTGGAGAAAGCATAACTCACGGCGCGGTTGTTGAGGCCAATAATGTCAATATCATCGGCGTACGCCAGCAGCTGTACACTTTTTTAGAAGATTGTACCTGCTCTATTCGTCTCTTCCGCTCTTATTATTTTCTCCAGCAATAAATTAAAAAAGTCACACGATAAGGAATCACCCTGTCTGAATCCTCGTTTGGTATCGAACGGCTCGGAGTGGTCCTTCGCGATCCTGACGGTGCTTTTAGTGTAACTTAAGGTCACGGGTGTTTTCCAAGATTTGGCGCATGGTGATTATCTGGTCAATGGCTTATTCCTACCATTTTCTGCAAAGTAGCTGATACATGCACCTTGCCAGCTCTTTACTGCCATCTTTGAATAGCTCTGTCGGTGGGTCGTCAGTTCCTGTCGCTTCGTTGTTTTGTAAGCGGGCGATTGCTATTCGAACTTCTTCATGGTCTGGTAATGGAACGTCTTTTCCATTGTCATATTGCGTCAGCTTGTATGAAATCTCGTTATGTGTCGGACGGTTCGGGGATATCCTTTCCGATCTTTACGGATATTTGGCGTTGCTTAGCGCGCTAATATTCACAGTCGTATAAGTTTTGTGTGGATACATGTGTGGATGCATGTTCAGCTAAAGCAGCATAAAGGCTGCTGCTCTTCGTAAGGCGGCGGATCTATCAGATCAGAAGGTAAATTAGCAAAGTTCAGTCTGTTCGTAGATAATATACTCTAGGCTCTCTCAAAATGCACTAGATAATACCTTATAAGCGATTTAGCGCAAGCTGTGGATAACTCCTTTAAAGGGGCAGCGCAGACTTAGGCTCCAATCGTGAGGCAAGCACTTATTTGACAAACGACCCTTTGTCAGCTCTTTGCCAACAGACATGAGTAGGTCGACCGGTAAACCACCGGAACTCGGCGGTTTATTGTTCACCGAGAGGGTAATTGCTAATCGGACTTCATCCTAGACGGGTTATGGAACATCTAAATCACTGTAGTCGATTGCGTTTTTGAGTTCGCAACATCCTTGTGCTTGATTTCCATCTCAATTCAGCAAGCTGTAGAGAGACTCTCACCATAAGCTCTTTAAATGAACCTTTGACTAATTATGCGCAATTGTATTCGATTGAGATCAACCGAGAAACATTTTTTTTTTTTTGAATTTAACGCATATTTCTCTATCTCTTTTTTTTTGTTTTTTTTTTTGCAGTAATATTTACATTTATACCGGTATTTATATGCATGTTCTGGTATGCAACGTCTAAATAACAATTCAATGTAGAAGAATTTCAAAAATTTATTTGTCAAATGCCAGCATATCCTGCGAATAAAATATGCACGCGAGTAAATAAACTTGTATGTGTGTGTGTGCTTATACGTATTTATGTATGAGTTTATTGAACAGATTGTTTTCAATGAAGTCACATAGTCAGTCGGACAATGGCACCGGAGGCGGTCCAAAGAATTTATTTCTGCACATACATATGTATGTATTTTTGTGTGTTTTTATGTTTTCCTCTAGCACAGGCGTAAAATACGTAAAATTGCACAGTTTTCCGCACACACAACCACACACACACAAACATGCATACATAGAAACAAGCATAGTTGCGCATTATTGCTCATTGTATGGTCACGCGTTGCCTTTTGTTTGCAAAAACAATAACACAACAACAAAATAAAATAATCACAAACAAAAAACACAAAATACAAAACATAAAACGTGCTAAAACAAAATTATATTACGCACAATGACCAACCGAGTGTGAGTGTGTTGTTGTTGTTGTTGTTGTTCATGCCATGCCATGCTCTGCGCAACGTGCACTGTGTGCCACACTTAATGCGAATGAGCAAAACAAATAATCGCAGGACAATGGCGCTGCGCAAAAGGATCAAACGACTTTAGCGAATTGTAAAATCGGCTTTGAGCTGATAAATTGGTTGCATCGGTGGCAGCAGAATTAGATGGTTACATGTGTGTACATCTATACGAGTATGTATGTAGGTGGGTGTGTGAGCAAAGTCTTTAAACCTAAATTTTATGGTTAAATGCTTTAAATTGGTTTTGTTGTCCTTTTTAACCAATTTAGCCAAATATCTCGTAAGACAAATTGAGTAATAATAAAATAAATAAATAAAAAGCAAAAAATAAATATCTTTGAAGTCTTAGAATTTGTGTGGTGCGTTTTATTGTCTTCCGCAATCCATATTGGCTCATCCCACTGAGAATCCACCACATTAGACACAAGAAAGCTGTGCTGCCTTCGGCTGTATCTGTCATATCAAATTAATTACAAAATGCAAAATTCGATTTCGACGATTTTCAGGGTAAATATTTATTTGAATTTATGTAAGGAAGCTTGCGATCGACCACAACACTTGCAGAGTGGGATAGATACCGAGAGTTGAAGAAGGAAGCAAGATGCATTTGCAGATTAAAGAAGAACGAGGCCAAAATTTGTGAGTATGAAGAGCTTGAGAAGCTGGGCAACAAATGTAACGATCGAAAACTCTATGAAAAACTGCGAAGACTAACCGACGGTTTCAAGACTGGAGCATACCCATGTAGGAATCAACGTGGGAATCCGGTGACCGATGTTCAGAGCTACTTGGTGTATGGAGGAAACTCTCCAGCCTGCTGAATGGCAGTGAATATGAAGCACCCAGAGATGGTGTACCGGAAATCAAAATCGATGACGATGGAAAAGACATGACATTACACGACTATGAGGAGATTCGAATAGCAATGACCCGCTCAAAGAAAACAAAGCGGCTGGAGCTGATGACTTACCTGCTGAGCTATTTCAACATCGCGGTGAAGAACTGACAAGGTGTTTACATCAGCTTCTTTGCAGACTAAGGTCATTCGAAAGAATGCCGAATGATTGGAACAAAAGTATGCCTTGTTCAATCCATAAAAAAGGGATCCCATGGTCCGCACCAAATACCTTGTTATAATTCTCTTAAATATCACATACAAGGCATATTTTGTGGAAGACTAAAACCCAAGGTCAACAAACTGATTGGATCGTATCAGTGTTGCTTTAGACCTGGGAAATCAACCATTAACCAGATATCAATTTTAAGGCTGCCTTCGACACCATAGTAGAGAACAGGCTCTACGCTATTACGACTATATTTGGTATCTTCATAAAACTTATATGGCTGTATAAACTGACGTTGGATAACACCAGAAGCGCAGTCAGGATTGAGAAGGACCTCTCCGAGCCCTTCGGTACCAAACGAGGATTCAGTCAGGGTGACTCATTATAGTGTGATTTCTTTAATTTGATCCTGGACAATAGTAAGAGCTGCAGAGCTGCCATCTGTGAATCGCTGCTGAATCGCAACAAAATCGACGCATTTCTGAAATGGTTGGTGACTAGCAACGAAAAGTGGATCACTTACGACAACGTCAAGCGAAAACGGTCGTGGCCGAAACGCGATGAGCCGGCGGAGACGATGACCAAGCCAGGAATGACGGCCTGGAAGGTTTTGCTGTGCGTTTTGTGGGATTGGCAGGAAATTATTTACTATGAGCCGCTCCCATACAGCAAAACTTTTAACTCGAAATTGTGCTGTCAACAATTGGACCGTCTGAAGGAAGCAATCGCCCAGAAGCGGATAGCTTTGGCCAATAGGAGAGGAATTGTGCTCCATTAGGACAACGCCAAGCCACACACATCGATAGTGACTCGCCAGAAGCTCTGGGTTCTTATGCATCCACCTTATAGTCCGGACCTGCTGGTGAAGAATTCGCTTAAAGAGAGGCTTGGGAAAATTGACTGTCTCAATTTTTTGCCAATAGGAACGAGGGCTTATATGAGAGAGGCATAATGAAATTACCCTTGAAATGGCAACAAGTTAACGAAAAAAACGGCACATATTTGACCTAAATCGGATTATTATAACTATCATAATTCAAGCCTTTCATGCAAAAATAATGGATCTCTTTTTACTAGACCTGAGATATCTTGCCATCAAACGAACAGTCATCGAATTTGTCCTGCTCGACGCGAATAAATCTTAAATATTGACAACGTCGACAATACAACTACACATATATTACTTTCAGGATTGGATTACATCTTTGTCACGTACAAGCTGTTATACAGCTTCGTAAGACCCATCACCATTGAAATTGTGGCGGGAACATTCTGTCTGGAACACTCGTTTCGTATCGAGTAGGCGGCATCAAAATAAAGACCATAAAACAAAGAACAAAGTTTTCCGCATAGACGATAAGCTCCTCCAGAGCTCATGCGTCCAAGCTTGCTCCAATGAATTTCTTCTCAGAGCGATAGAGAGCTCTGTTTTGCATTGCTCTCAGGAGCAACTCTCTTTGGGAAGCAAAATTGGAAGAAACTAAAAAATTCATTCAGATAATTGTTTCCTTTATAGTACAGAAAGTGTCACAGTGGATTGAACAGCAGCCCCCTATTTAAATGAGCGCCTTTGGTGTTATAGTAAAGCTGTAAACACTGCGGCACGGTGATCTAACTTCGCTCAGACTTGACGAAAACTGAAATACCCGAGTTCAGAAGGAAATGTACTTAGATAGCTAACGGTTTACATTTGTTTAAAACCAACATTTGGCCGAGAGGGTTATGGCTTCCAAACCTGATCAGAGCAATAGCCTAATAGAATGTCAACCCTTCCGGCTGTGTTTCTGGCATAGAATAAAAAGATTCTCAAAAAAATCGATCAGTTGTTCGATCCCCTCATTTGTTGGAAAAACATCTAGACGCATGAACTACAAATTGGTAGAGGAGTTCGTGCCGCTATAAAACGCCAATTATATGAAAGCGCTGGATTTGGGGTAGAATGATGAGCTGTTCCTAATCCAACAATGGTACGCGTGCAACTTCTTAGTTTCAATTCCTTTTTCCCCCCAAACCCCGAAGATCTAAGATTATATCTCAAAACTTAAAGATTACAATTCACCGCTTATAACGGTACAAACGTTATTAGGCGTCATTAAGTTTTGAATTTGTTTACTCTTTACATTTAACGGTTTAATTGCGCATATTCATGCATACATATGTACATATGTACATACATACATGCATGTTTGTGTGCAATACAGGGCAATTTGAAATTCCCTCAGGTTCATCAAACCATATAGAACCCCATTAGAATTTCTAATTAGGATTTCAGGCATTAGAAGCAGCTAAAAGCGGCTAAAGAACTATTGTGAAAAAAATAAAACAAAAGCAAAAACAATGCCATGAAAGCCAACTACTGTTAAATTATTAACACGCTCAGATAATCATCAGCGTGTTACTAATGATCGCTGCCGCGCACACGCTGCAGTTCAGTTGCATGAACGAAAAAAAAAAACAAACAAGAAAAAAACGAAACAAAAAACTGTATCAAGAAAGCCGCTCTTCACCTATTCGTTTGCCCGCCGACTAACTGCTTGTCTGATCGCCTCGTGCTCAACGCGGCGAGACGGTCAATGAAATGCGCGCCCGCAATCGCGATCGCATACACGCTCACATGGTGGCGCACGCGCACTAGGTGATTTACTTGCAAGTGATCAAGACTGATGGCGGTGGAGGAGGCGACGACTCTTCTTCTCTGACTCGTTTTGATTGAGTTTCCAACGGAGACTGCTTCCGCGTGTGCGCCACCATTTACCCACTTTAAAGCAAAAGCAGTGATTAAACACAGCTCAACACAGATGGAGAGAGTTTGGCGCAGGTGGTGGTGGTGGTGGAGATGCCATGCACTTGGTCTATCAACGGGCGCACGTACCGTCAGCCGCGCCGCGCAGCAGCGATTAAACAGGGAAGTGAGCTGTTTTACCGGCAATTATAGTAATGAATGCTTTTGTGCTTAAGTAGCTAACACTTACATAGTACAATACATACACACTCACATCAAACAGCGTAAGCATGCTGCCAATTATCAACGTGCAACACTAACAACGCTTGCAACATTGTTTACTTCGCTGCTCTGGCAAAATGCCTTCCATCATCTATATATACGTATACTATACATAAGTAGCTTGCCACTCAAGTGCTGATGTATGTATGTACATATGTAGCTGCATTTGATTGTTGCTAGTGTACGGCATGTGCCACAAATGGCCTGTTGCATACCACAAACAGTGTTAATTAAATTCGAAGTGTGTTTGTACGAGTATGTAGTGAATAATATTTCATTATAAAGCAGCCGAAAGCTAAGACATAGTTAGGTACATTATAATATTATAAATATAGTACATATATATATACAAGCACACATACATATTCATAATAAGTAAGAGACGTTTCTTCAAAATAATTATCGAAATTAATTAGCAGAACTGCCCTTTAATCGACCGCCCTTCGCTTGCAGGTGTACAAACCATATAGGTACATATATATGTACCTATATATATACATATATATATGCACCTGGGTATGCAATGTATAGTACATACGTATATTATTCAATTTTCTGGTGCAGTGCACACTTCAATCCTTGGTTCCTTGGAAGCAGCTCAAAATATACCACACCCTACCAATCCCACCAAACTGACAGCGTAATCTTCTTTTGGTGAATATCAGCCTTTGAAGTGGTTTGTGGCGCTACATCATGCTTGGACCATGAATTTCTTTCATTTCATATAGTACCCAAATGTCAAGGTTTTTACCAGTCGAAGACGTCGTATATGATTATGAAAGGTTTATTTTGGTATACTTAACTTCTCTCCAATCTCACGCTCAGTTACATGACGATCCAATTCCATTAAAATCTTGATATCGTCATCATCAACTTCACTTGGCCGACCTGAACGTGGCTTATTCTTGAGTTAAAAATCTCCCGAACGGAATTTGACAAACCAACTTCGACACTGTGTCCCTCTTAAGGCCTTAAGTAAAATATGGCAAAAATGTTCTTTTGTGGGCTCCATATAAAAATTTAATAAATATCATCAACATTACGCGTTCGTTTTCTCTAAAGCAAGCTAAAAGCGACAGCTTATAATTGTCAAAAGAAAAAATACAATAAAATAGTCACAAGCTGTTCAAAAAAATTGTCAACGCCGTCTGTATAAAAATCTCCGGTTTCTTTTGGGGCAACCCAATAGATGTGTAACGAAAAAAGTTCGAAAAGTTCAGCAAAGTGTACCCAAAAGCTCATTACGGATGCGCAAAAAAAACCCACTTCTCGAGTTCCGTATAACGAAAGCAAAAATAAGTAAGTTACACAAAGCTACATAGGATCCAACAGTGTTTCCAACTCTTCCCTGGGGATTTCGTATTGACTTTACATTTCAACCCTTTTTCACCATCGTCTTTGTAGGATCAAGTCTTCGAAGATGAACTTTTTTCAGGTAATTTAAAACTCTGGAGGTGGTGATATGCGACCTTCTTCGCGAATGGATAAGGTAAGGTTATCCAAGTCTTGGTGAAACGAAGCTTACCCATCAAGGATGCCAAATTCTTTGAATGTATTTCTCATTAAAATATATCAACTGTTCGAAGGTGACTTAGAAAAGGCCCGCTTGTCCCTACATTTGTTTTAAAAGTTTTAAAAGAAGCTCTGGAGAAAATCAAAGAATCTAAGTCAATGTCGCCGTTCCCAATTAGTAGAGAAACATAAATCTTATGCAAAACATTTCCCTCGAAAACGAGAGAGAACTTTACTTTTCAGTTGTCTACTCAGTCCAAAATACCACGTTCGGTAACTTGAAATCGAGGACAAATGACAAGTAATAAAATTGTCTTAGGTGAGCCTAGTGTTAGGTCAAGTCGGAAAGAAATGCACTATGGATGAGAATGAGATCCTCCTACATTTTTGCGTTCATTTCTCTTTACTCTGACGGAATTTTTCCAGATTCCTACAAATATCAATTACAAGACGTGAAACTCTTGGTTCCTACAAATCAACAGATAAACTTACGTATATAACTTTAACAATGGGGACAAATAAACAATTTTATGCGTTTGTATGCTAATACATATGTATCAGTATAAGCGCATTATGTATAATTTCAGCCGATGTTATGTTCACTTCTTCACATATGTAAAAACCTACATTTTCAAGTCTGCGATTACATTGATTACGAGTATGTGATTACATTGAAATCTCTGTGTGAGAAAGCGTAGATTTATATGACTTACTTAGTAGTGGGAGTTACTCCTACAGCCTAACCATCCCTGAGCTCACAAGTGATGTGCGACTATTTACTTTAGACTTTTCGAAACCAGCTAGAAGTTGATGGAAATCTCTAAGTAGATGAACTTATAAGATCTCAGTGCGGCCGGTCAGGTTTAGTTCTTGCATGTGATATTCACAATCTAAGTCTAGGTAGAATGTCTAGGTTAAGTTATGTTACGTAGAAGTCACTGACCTCAAGAGCATTCCAAGACCACACATAAGCCACAAAGATTGAAAATATACTAAGCCCAAGAAAACTTTTCATTTAGTGAGTCACAAACCTACAAATCCATCTATTGTCTGCCTCGAGTTGGTAAGCATTTGTGATCTGAGAATGCTGAGGCCATCATCAAGACTTATTAGCTTGGAATGGAAAGAATCTTCCCTAACCTTCGACGATCTACCTTGAGGTGAATTGCTGCGGTTGTTGGTGTGCCTTATAAAAGCAACAAGATTACTAATTTTTGCTGAAGCTATATCTGCGGCCGCGGCAGCCGAGTGGTTAGCATTGCCTACTGACATTCGGAAGGCTCGGGTTCAAATCTCGATGCAGCCAACATAAAAAAGACTAGGGAAATCTAATCTAAATGAAAAATTAAGTTAAATTTTCTAATTCGGTCGGCCTTCGGCAGGGAATTTCCACCCCTCCGAGTGTATTTCGGACATGAAATAAAAGCTCCTCATAAAAAAACCATCAGCCGCTTAGTATAGACTGTAGGTCTAGGTAGGTTGTTGGAAAAACATCAAAACGCACAAATTGGAGGAGGAGCTCGGTCGAAAATCGCTTCAGCGGTTACAAATCACCAATTATTATTACCTCAGCGAGACAGTCAAGGAAGTCTTTTTCGAGGATCTTGTGTTGCGCCTCCGCGCGTTTAAGTCATATTTATGAGGAGTTTCTTATTTCATGTCAGAAATACACTGGGAGGGTTCGATATTTCTTTCCGAGGGACTACTGGATTAAAAAATATATATTTTTTCTGTAATTTTGAATGTTAGTTTGGACGAGCGGCGAATCCTTGACCTCACTGCTAACCAACTGGACATTGCACCTGCTACACGAATCGCATTAAAGTCCTTAATATATAGCATAGGCATTTATCGAAAGAGATATTGGCTAGGCAGTATATTTGCATATATCCTTACGTACATACTTATACGAATTTGGGATCTTAAGCAGGCAATTTGCACATTTACAGCGACCCAAATATACGAAAGGACAAATTTTTTGCAATAAAAAATAAGGACAAGGACAATGGATTCTCATTCAAGTAAATACACAACATATGCAAATGATTTTCCTAATGTTGTTAGTTGAACAGCAAACATACATATATATCTATCCATGTGTATATGTATGTAAGGTATGTAAATATGTGTGCACTTTAAGCGAAAATTAAAATAAATGAAATGTACAATCCGCTTAATGTTAACAAAGCCAAATATCCTTGCAACAGAATGTGCATATTTGCAACTTTCTTCATACTCTCTGTCTCTCTTTCTCACTCCCTCTCCCTCTAGCACTGCTTGTTCATTTTCTTTCTCACTGTTGTGGGAGATTAATTTTTCTGCCGACAAGGCAGCTTAGCAAGGAGGTGGCTAATGCGTGTGTGTGTGTGTGTGTGTGAGTGTTTGTGAGCGAGCACAAAATAACAGTTAGAAAATGGAAAACAGAAATCGAATTGTAATTCAATTTAAATGCAATGTTTATGTCCAATTATATTGACCTTTTTCTCCCGCTCCCCCATCGCCCTCGCAATGTTTGTCGGCATTTGTTGGTCATTTTTCAGCATTTGTCTACGAAATGCAAGGACTCAAGATACACACACATATGTACATATAATATATACAAAAATAAAATGCATCCTTGCTTATGACGCTCCGGTAAGAAGAAACAGCCGGTCAATCGGTCATTGGATAGTTTCTCAGTCACACAGTCAGTCACTTGGTCGATTTGCTTGGTTTTGGTCTTCTGCTCAGTTCCGTCGTGTTGATTGACATTTTTACTATGCATATTCAATTATCAATTTTATTATGCACACAGCAGCCGCACACATACAGACAGACAGTTACACTTCACCGTTTCCATTTCAATTTGGTCACAGCAAGGAAATTAGGAGCAAAAAAAAAATGGTAATTTGAACATTGAAAATTATTTTGAATAAAATATGAGCATCAGCAAACGACAGCCGGTCAAGCAACGCGAGAAAAAGCGCATACTTTCTTAGTTTTCCACTGTCAGTATTCATCAATTTCCTAATGTTCTTTTCGCTGCGCAGCGAAAACTTTTTCCAAAACATTAAAAATTAATTTTCAATTCCCCACGATTTATTGGAGTGAAAATGTCTTGAAAAAAAATAAAAATAAAATGTAAAATTATTTTGCATTTCCATGCCTTTTTATATTTGTTTATTGCACTCATTTATGTTCAAATTTATGTTTACTCCTCACTTTTACCATCTCTCACTTTCACTTTCCCATATATATGCATATGTATGTATGCACTTGCAGATAAATAAATATTTCCAATTTTATTTTTAATTCGGTTTGAATGGTCAGTGGAGAGTAAATTTTTCCAATTTGCATAATTTACTAACGGAAAGCTGCTGCTGTCAACGGCATTAAATATTATTAGTTTTATTAAAGTCATAATAAACGAAACGGAAATTCAGCATTATTGTCAGAGTTTATTTCATTTATTTATTCCTCTCTTTTGCTTTTATCGCATATTAAATTAGGTTAGGTTATATGAGGCATTCTCCATTACGCTCTTCATAGTTCTCGGATTTAAAATTAGGTGAGAAGCTTTGCCTCTAAATGGAAAGAGCCAGAGAGGGAGTGTTGCTAAAAGTCTTTCATGCTCAGACAAATTAGTTTGAAAATGCTTGATAAAGTTATAGTCTTTTTTGGGCATAAATTTTAATCATTTCTAGACATGCATAAAATGAACCATGGAAAACGAGACTTTACCGAAAATAAAGCCAATCGAAGAAGAAATTTCTGAAAAAACGATAACGGACCACACTGAGAGCTGCGCGGTGGCAAAGGTAGTATTCCAGCGATTCCTCATCATCTATCTCCCTGCAGCTGCAGCAGAAGTCCTTTGAGAAGCAGCCCATCCTTCTTCCAAGAGCCCCCGTAAGACAGTGTCCGTTTACTACGCCGGTTGTAATGCTTAACCAGAAGTCCGGCTTTCAAAAAAAAGGCCAGATTTAGCTTGTCACATTGCACGTGGTTTCACTCTGCCAACTACTGTTGGTAAAGGCTAGTCTTAGCAGATACTTTGCCGAGAAAAGCGGTAGGCTGCAGGCTATTTAGAGTTTACCATCAGTTCGCCGACTACACAGTTCCTTGGGATGTCGCTTTGGGTCCCTGGAACCACGGAGGTTTAGTTTGTTTAAGATCTTTCAAAAAGGTTCAGAGTAAACTTCACCACCGTATTCATCGTCTTCTGATGTTCGTTGTCGTTGTTGTTGTTGTTGTTGTTGTAGCAGCTTGCTGGTAGAAGGCTAAGTTGGTCTCTATCGTCTGAGTCATCTAACGAGAAGCCCAGGGAACGAACAGTTCCAGAAGCTCAAGCCAGAGAGAGGGGGTTAGATGATTTTAGAGGACATACAAATAAGTGATTGGTTTCGTACGGGGACTCATAGGTATGTCAAGTTTAAGTCTAGAACTGTGGGATTTGAGTCTACTATAGTATTTAAATCATACCTTTGGTAGTTGTATTCGGAGTACGCCACTCACGGGAAGAGATTTTATAAAGGTGTTGACAAACTCTCTGTGACTGAGGCTTAGGACTTGTCGATATGTCGTCCTGTCCAGTGATTATGTGGTGCTGAGTTGAGTCCTTTAGGTAAAGTATGTATTTGGTGGAGGTTCGGCTTCCAATACAGTTCAATCGCCTAGGATAGCTAACATGTATGAAACTGTTAGCACTTTCACTTAGACAAATATGGATTTTACCATGTGTGAAACAGTGAAGGTGAACGGCAATCGATAAAATTACTTTCAGGAGCAAATTAGACATAGTTCATGGGTCGTCTGCTATCCTGGTAACAGGAGCACTTCCATCAGCGCCCTCAAAAACTGTGTTAACTCTTCTCAACACCCTTCCTCTGGACCTATACGGGAAACTGCAAGCGAGCTGCAATGCAATCAGACTGAATGCAACTCAACCTTGGTAGAACTATAGTATAGAATACACAAAAATATTATTTATTACAGAAGTGCTGAAGAAGCTGGACTACATACACCACCTCCTGTATGTGCTCCGAAAATCTTTTCTCCACGAGAAACAGATGCGAGCGGGAACCACCAACGCCCCCGAACAGGGAGCCATAGCCATCAACACAGACGGCTCGAAGCTTGATGAAACAGTGGGCTGCGGAATTTATTCTCCCATGCTCTCATTGAACATGAGCATGAGACTAACAGCTCGCTGCAGCATTTTCCAGGCGGATCTCTTTCAATCATGGAGGCCGCTGAGTGGTTGCATAAATCTACGGAAGCTGGACAATCGGTTACAATATACTCCGTCAAGCTGCAATCTGATCTTTTCAATGTAAATGGTACCAGGTCAAATGTGGCCATAAAATGTAGAAACTTTCTTAACAAACTCTCAACAAAGTACAATACCGCCGTTTTCTGGGTACCTGGGTACCTGGACACAGGGACATCCCAGGCAATTGCATGGCAGACGAATTACAATAGCAAGGAAAGGAAACCTTCTACTATCGATAAAACATGCACACGATGCTGGTTTACCTCTGCCCAGGGCAAAGTACATGCTTAAACTGGCCTTTACCGGGGAAGCTGATGAAGATAGTTGAACGAGATCGCGTGCAACACGACCATATAGCTATGGCCGAAGCTGGACACGAAAAAATCAAAACATCTTTTCCTTTTAAACCGATTTTCCATTAACATAACGACTGGCATAATAACTGGACACTGCTTAATGGGGCTTCATGGGAAAAGAATGTGCTTTCACTCTAATGATTTTTGCCGCAGCTGAAGGGAGGAGGAAGAGGAGGAGACCATCGAGCACTATCTCTGCCATTGTCCAGCCTTGACATCTGCGCGACATAAGTTCCTTGGAAAACATTTCTTCGACTGTCTCTCTAAGAGGTACATGAAATGGTTCGATCATTTGAGAAGGTAAAGGCAAGAACCTCAGCGGTATCACAATGGGCCCATTGACCTAGGTGTGCTAGTAACGAACAGCAGCCACATCAACACAACTCAACTTATCATGTGTGTTGAGAAACTTTGCTTAATCATCAGAACCAACGATGCAAGTAACATACTTTCTTTTTGGTGCTACCCACCTTCGCTATCGCAAAACTCGAGAGAATAAATTAATATGTTCTAAGCAAGATCTAGAGCATGACAAAGAGATGCAAAGGCTGCAGATTCAACTTTTTATTCCAGAAAATTGTGATGAGGCTCCACGACATAAATTGAAGTCATAACCTACATCACTAGTGAACTTTTTGACTTCGTAAATGGAATAAACCGCTTTGGTATTCTACGAATCACATTGACTTAAAAGAAGTAAGTGATCCCGTCCCACATTCGCTTAATTTCCATAGGACACATAATTCTAGAAACGAATCATAGTTGGACGGGATTAAGAGCCTCACGCTTATAGAACGCGCTTTCAAATATAAACCCAACCAACTTGGTGATATCCACAAATCAGAGGATAACTCGTTCCTAAAAAAGTAATGGTAAAACTAGACAATTTTAGTCGACTTCATAAAAGAGCTCCGGATACTCTCAGCTACTCAGCTAGAGTACTAGTACCTCAGGAATTCAGCCATTTTTCTTAAAGTCCAGAACTTCCACATAAAATAAGTGATCCAAAAGTCTGAATTAAGATTTAAGTGTTCATTCCGTGGATTCAACTTGTCTGTAAAGTAACATACTGATATTCTCCAAAAACCTTGTGAAGGAATGAGGGCGAGGAATAAGCTGTACAGCGCCGATTTAAAGATACTGCTCCATAAGTCAGTGAGCGGAAATTCCTTTGACCTTTCACGACTAAGTCTGGACGAGAAGAATCTTGCGAAACACTCTCAATGACTTGACTATTTAGTTGGTTGGTTGACTGTAGACTGTATGTAGTCGCTAACGCTCAGAGAGTATACACAGTTTTATAAACCCTTTAACTGGCTTCTACCTACGTAAGGCCGTCTTCGTGAGACTTGAACTGTATGAAGGTGTTATTGCGACGTCTTGGGGAGTTTACATCAGGATTTCGTACATAAACTATAGGCCAGAAGCACATCGAAAGTTAGTCGGGAGTGAATGTTTGTTTTCAACACTTTCTAACTTCCCACGATAAATTGAATTCGTGAGCCCTCAGACCGCCGACATGGCAAAGAATTAGCCACTAATGATATCATGCTGTCAGTTCGCAAGGCTCCTCGTCCGACTTCCTTGAATTTGCGTGAGTTTTCCTATGATTCTGTGTCATGGTTTATTTTGAAACATTCAAAGACGTGTTTGCGACAAAAGTTAGCCTTTTATCACTACAAAACATGTGTTTCCTTATTCACTTGTGAGAACATTTCCACTGCCATTTTGACAGCAAAACCACGTACTACACTTTACATCCACTCAAAGGAATGCCTACCACGGTTTGTTGGCATGAGGAGATCAAATATTTACAAGTTTCTTGTGTGAAACTGTGAAACAAAACGAGGCTTATTGTATTTGGCACGTCTGAATGTGTTTCTCAATACATGCAGATGTACATACTCGGACATATGTACATATGTATGTACGCAAGAGTTGGGTTCCGCTATCTCTGGGTCCGCTGTGTTTACATGTCACTTTTCCAACTGTATTTACAAATTGCATTGAGGAGAATTGTGGAAATTGCTTTTCCGCAAGTGGAATTCAAATGAAATATTGGACAGAGCCAAGCGCAACCCAGCGACAAATGACAAGTAGACATCTGTGTATGCGAGAGTGTGAGAGTATTGAAACGGAATGATGGCAAAGGTGAAAAGTAGACTTTCGCATAAAATCCGCGACAATTTGCTGCACAGCGTTCTGAGGCCGATGTCAGTAAACGTGAGTGACTAGGATGGGAAATATGTATGTAAACTCGTATGCCTTAGTGCTCAGAGTACACTTGTCTAAACGAGTACTCACGCAACACAACCGTAACTACATACCATACATATCTACGGCCATCAAAGGACAAGTAAGGAATTTCCAGTGTCCTCTTGACGTCCAACATGTGTGCGACACATGCCACCGCATTTGCTTGGTTTGGGTGGGAAAACCCCACACGCTCATTCGTCTACGGTGAGTCCGCTGTTGTGTTGGTACAGCACCTGCGGTGACGGTAAATCGCTTACTGATAGGCAACTCACGCAGGTGTATAATGTGTGTGTGTGCGTGTTGTGTGTAGGTGTGGAGTATGAGTGCCTCCGTGGGTATGCGTGTATGCCTAAAGCAAACAAACTCGATTTAGCCATTTCGTCAGTAAATCTTCACAAACGTAAAAATGAATTTTTTTTGAGAAAGCAATTGAGAAGATTTCGCTGAGTATGCCAACTGCAAAATATTTGCACGTAATCACAAAATTCCTTTGTTCAACTTTACGTATGTCGAAGGATAATACTATTTAGTTGGCAGTTTTCGGTTTTGTTCTAAGATCTATTGGAGGCACGTACATCTTATGGCTCTCTATGAAGACCTTAAAGAAAATGCGTTTACAAATAAATAACAAGGAGCAGCGAGAATTGGCTGGAGTGTTTACAAGTGGAATACCCTGTAGGAGAAACTCCTGAACTAATAAGAGAGGCAAACTGACGTTTTGATGTCGGAGGACCATTGTTCTTCATCTAAGTCTTGCTCAGTTTTCATTTTTACAAGAATACAAAACAGTTGTTCAGAGGTATCATCTCCTTCCTCTTTGTAGGCGTAAGCGGTGCCACGCGATTACAGTCGAGTTAAGAACATCCCGACAAATCGTTTCTTTTACACGCCGTTTACAGGTTGTGCACAGGTCTTTCTCTACCTGATATTTCCAATAAAGTGAAGGTTCTCCCTTTCTTTACTTCCAGCAGCGGGTATTGCTTCGAATACTTTCAACACCAGTACTTTAGGGTAGCAGATATTCCAGGTACATACATTCAGGTCGTTATCAAAATTGGAAGTTCTCATTTCAGATTTATTGTACCTTTTTATTGGAGCTGAATCCAAGCCCAGTCCACCAGTTTGTTTCCAAAGAGCTTGTATTTTTGAACGTACACATTTATACATTTAAAAAGCTTCTTTTTTTGAGACAGACACCCGCTCACAGCCGTCTTTTTGGGGTCGGATGCTGCGATGAAACATCAGTTGATTCTTAAACCAAATTTGTCAGAGAGTCTCTTCTAAAGCTCTTAATTTTTTCTACCAGACTTACTCATACAGAGGAACCGTCAGTTTGGGCATGCTTTTCTGCGTTAGACATAGCTGTCTCTGTTAGCCCATACAAATCTTTGTTAGGAAATAACACAATCTTCCACACGAGTGTACAACTGCTGAGGGCACCGTTAGTTCTACCCCCTCTAAGCTTGACAAAGAAGCGAAGCGAATGGGTTCGAGGACAAAACGAAATATCTCCTATCAAACAAACAATCGGCGCATTTTTGGCTTAGCTCTCATGTCACTGTTACAGCCATAACTTTTGTTTTCTTGGCGGAAGCAATAGTTCACCCAGAACTATTTTGTTAAGGAAGAAGATGATTTCGTCTATGTGTTAGCCTTCAAATCCAACCAGACTCACTCTTGCCAACAGGTGCTACTTTGGGCTGAGTAGGCAATTGAAAAGTAAAGGTCTCTCTCGGCGAACGCAAACCAAACTCTACAAGTCGCTCATCATACCCGTCCTGCTATATGGTCCAGAAGGGTAGACGATGTCGACATCCGATAATGAGGCCATGGTAGTCTTCGAGAGAAAGGTATTGCGCAAGACTAAAGGTGCTTTACGCACCGAGTTACACGATGACATCGACATAGTTCAGCGAATGAAGAGACATTGGCTATGCTGACTAGGCCATGTCATCCGAATAAATGAAAGCGCTTCAGCTCTTAAAATAATCAAAGTAGTATCCGCCGGACGTAGAGGAGATAAATACTTCCACTCCCTAGATACGATCCAATGGAGATAAACCTGGTATCACTTGGTGTTTCCAACTGGTGCCAAACAGCGAAGACAAGAACCGAATGGCTATAACCGCATGAGCGTTGCCCAGAAGAAGAAGAAAAGCGAACAACCAATTCTGTCAAACAGATATGACTGGCAATTTTTCCACCCAAAGTCTACACTCTGTTGGCCTTCGGAACATTTAGGTCGGTTCGTAGAATTCCGAGACTCGTCTCTGCTTGTCCACAAGCAATCTCTGCTCTGTTCTCTTAATCAATAAGTGAACTAGTTACTTCGTAACGTATCTAGGTCACATATTTCCTAAAGGGTACTTATTTATTTTTATTTATTACCACACAAAAATTCATGAATTTTCTTCGCCTGTGAACTGAATTTTCGTACGTGTAAGAAACAAAACAAAAATTTCAAGTTCAAAAACATTAAGTCGAAAAACAATTTCAAATATTTGCGTTTTATTTACGTTTTGTTTTTGCTTTTATTTAAAACATACGAACAATTCAAATGTGCTCCATGAATACCTGATCCAACGTGAGAATCAAGGATTTACTCTTCGCTTGACTGATTAGACGATTCGTTGCAGTGATTTGGCAAAAAAGAAAGAAGATATGTTTTTATTGCTGTTAGTCGGCTCTCGCTTTGAAGAATTTCGATAATTAAATCACAATTTCTAAGAATTGAAATAATTTAAATGAGGCACTTCACACGTTTCTAGACAAAGCTGTAGGACGGCGGAATTTTTGGAGGAGGGAATGGAGTGAATAAATTTCCTCATTGAAAGACTATAAGGTGAACTGAAAATTGGCGGTGGACTCTTAGTTGCGGGCACTAAAGAAGTACTGTACTAATTTGTAATCTTTCTACTGGGAGGTATGTTCTACCTTGGGTAACCAAGCGACTCTCATGGGATTGAGTTCACTAGCACTATGATGAAAAAATGTTTTCCCTCGATGAGGTGCAAATACCATAAGATGAGTATTGCAGATCCGACGGGCTTGCTTCATGAATGAATACCAATGCTTCGTTTTTGGAGGAGAAGCGTTCACTTCCTCGAGAATTTAAGCTTTCCCGAAACAATAATTGCTTTGTCTAACTGCGGTCTGCAAATGCGGTTTCCATTGACTTAGTGGATCGAACTCTTTTAAAAGCAAGGTTCGAAAATAGTTGCAACATAAAATCAAAAAAGACTAAGAAAGCTTACTTAAGATAGTGTAGAATGCGAAATTCAGACCGTGGACTTGGTATCTTCTCTCACATGTACTCTCGAAAATCTTTAGATGGGAAACGCTTTCTTTTAAACAGCTCTGCTTTTGGAGGGTTTCTTCTCTGATGAGTCATGAGACGTTACTAAACGCTTCGGCGCTTAAGTAGTGGTCCATCGATTAGAAATTATAAGATCTATTTTATCAAAATTGGAATCCTTACATTGTTATGAGCTTATAATTTCTAAACATCTGAAAATTTCCATCTGCTCTCTCCGTTGTGAATAACTTTACAGAGTCCAAGTCAGTGAACTGAGCGCCTTCAGTGTGTAAGGATTGAAGGTCAATATAGCATAAAAATCTCGGAATGTCAATAGCACTTATTGCACCTCTAACTCAGACCTTTAGGCTTGATAACTTGTCTGGTACATACTGTTTAAATCAACCAGGAATAAAACACTTTCTTTTAGACTGGACTCTGTTAAAGTATTTCAAACTACACACCACCTTAAGAGCTAAATAGTGACAAGCTTATAGAACACTTGGCCTTTCAGTGTTTCAGTAGTGAAGTAATCAGATCTGTGTTTTTCTAACTGGACTTACAGGATTTCACTTACTTATTGGACTTACTCAGAATATCTAAATATCTGAAAATTTGTATTTGTTCTCTCTATTGTGAACTACTTTACAGTTGCGGAATAAGTAAACCAAGCTCTTTAAATGTTCAAGGTTCTGATAAGAATGTTTCGGAGGTTATGAAAGACTTCAAGATCTCATGATGAAATGAGGTCTGTTTGTCGATTGGTACAATGAGAATTCAGAGACCAAACCTTTCGTTTATCAAGTCAGATAAGCGAGGTTCGATTGAAATGCACCTCACTTTCTCGCTTTCAAGCTCTTTCAGATTAAAGGCAACGCTGCTAGCAGTCTTATTCGTATAACCACTTTTCAGAATTAACAATGTTTGGCATCCTAACGAACAGAACTGAGCTTATTTGAGCACGCTTCCTTAAATTAGGTATTATGGAAAGATTTATTCCGTCTGGCCTCAAATAGCAAATTTCTGGAAATTTTCAACTTTTCTTGCAGTTACCGCCATAAAGAGACTCCTCGTCCGCCCTGATTAATTTAATTATGCTTTTTAATTGCAACTCAATTAAGATTTGTAACAAATGAGTGAGATTTATCTTATTGCTCATAATTGGAAGGGAGCTTAATACAGCCAGCTACTGTCATTATTTTCCGCCCGCATTGCTGACTTTTATAATAAGTAAAAGCGCGGCCGCAATAGTTGGAAAGTTAGCAGTGCGTACTTCCATTCGAAGCGGCAGGATTCAAATTCTGGTTCGACCGACATCTAAAATTATAGAAAAATTATTTTCTAAATGCGGTCGCTCCTCGGCAGGGAATGTCAAGCCCTCCGAGTGTATTTCTGACATGAAAAAAGCTCTTCATACAAATTCATCGGCCGTTCGGAGGCGGCTTAGAAAAAACTGTCGGTCTCCCTATTTGTTGAGAAACATCAAAACGCATATCACAAATTGGAAAAGTAGCTCGGCCGAAAGTCGCTTCAGCGATTACAAAGCGTCAAGAAAAATTATATATAAAATAGAAATAAAATTATTGGGAAAATACTCAGTCCAACCCCCCTTGGCGTCATAAAGGCATTAATCAGCAATCAGCAATCAACAATCAACTCTTCTGCAATTAATCGCTGCGCAATGAAGGGAGGGATGGAAACTTTGAGGGATTGAGTGGGAAAGTGCGAAAGGAGTAATGGATTGTCTGGCTCAAGGGTCATATTGGAATGTCATTTGTAAGTTGATATCATGAGCTCATACACATATACATACATATATTAATGCCCACTATGTCAAGAGTTCGTGGGGAACAGACGAGCAATGCAGCAGTAGTGCAGCAACCCCACCCAAAGACATCCCAAGACATACGACACAAGACTGAATGCAAAAGTGGAAAGCAAAGAGTATGTAGTAATAATAAGTCTGGGATTTGGCCAGTAAGCCAAGGCGGTAATGCAATTTTTCGCCGTTTCGGATTTCAAGTGCACAACATGTCATTGCAGTTACGACTTCAACGAAGGATAGAGAGAGGGCAAAACTAAGAGGCAGTGCAAGTAAGAGTAAGACTATTTAAATACAGTATCATCCCCTCAGAGCATTTATGCAGCACGTTGTATGGCACTGGAATGAGTATGGCAGACATGTCTCGCCCAACTGACTATACACCATCCTTTGGGGAGTGCTTGGGGATTACCCATGCAAAATGCAACTCTGCGCTGCTGTTGCGTACAGGGTAGCAGCGTAAAAATGGAAAGCAGACGCAAAAGTGGATGGGTAATATGAAAGTGAAAAGAGTGAAAAAGTGGTTAGTAATCAGGATTATTGCAATAGAAACCGTCTCTATATGCGTGGTGCGTGGCGGCGCGGACTGAATAGTAACACTCTGCACTACGTACTCGCTGCTGTGTAATCACAACAGATGTCGCCTGTGGTAGTTGTGACACGCTTCGTTAAACTAAGTTCACGCCGAAACCGTACAAGTGCAACTCGAACTCACTAACTCACTTGGAGTGCAGAGGAGGCGGGAAGGGTTACTTCTAACTAACTGACCAGCTGTCGGCAATCCCACACTCTACTTCCTCGTCGTGAGTTCCGTGAATGTACAATAAAAATCCACCCTCTCGACCCACAGCTACATTTCCCATCAACCAGCCAACCGGACGGACAGCCGACCGGCCGGCATTTGGTTTATTAGAGGCATGTCACAGACCACAAATTAACTCACACGAGTTAGTTGACGAGTTTGGAGTTAGAGTACAGTTAGACAACATGCAACAAATAATTTTTTTTTTTTTAGTAAAACAATATGAAGTGGCCATTGCCAGGAAGCTCGCTCCATTGATAGGCATGTGGAACTTTTATAAAATTACTACAATTGAATTTTCAACTTTAAATCTTTATACACACCACATACATATATACCCCGCCCCGTCTTCCACCCACTCAGTAATTGCCTTCAAAATCTGAAAAATTATACCACATAAAAATATTTAACTAGTCGCAGTCGCTGTGTGATGAAAGGGAGAGTGTGAGTAAGAGTGAGTGAGCGAATGAGTCGAGTTGAAAAATTGAGCTTATGACCGAAAAGTTTCAACTTCCTGACTAACTTTGGTAATAAAACGCGCATTAGAGGCGACTGCCCTTTTCGTTTCTCTTCGCTTTGCTCCGTTTCGTTTCGTTTCGTTTGCTTTGCCTGAATCTAAATTACTTTTTTGATGTTATTAAACTATTCAAAAGCCAAGCATTTAGTATTACTCTAGCACAAGAGGCGGTCAAGTGCTGCCATATCATCGACCAAAATGAGTTGGGGTTGGAGGGTTGGCAGCACAAGTGTTTGCTGCCACATTTATTGTGCTCACATCATCAACACTCTCCAACAACATCCCCTTTGGTGCAAGTAATGAAAACTATTTCAACAGTCCGGCGCCTAACATGCCACAAAGTTGCAACAACTATCCCACTTGCCACACACAGTAATTAAAACTCCAATATGCCAAGTTGACTAAATGACACTTTGCTCGTTTGCTCGTTTACTCATTAAACTCATTCTGAATTTTTGAGATCCGAGTGCGGTTTATTACACTGAGTATGCAAAATTCGTTTACTTAACGGTTGTTTCTTTGATCATAAGGTGTAATGAACAGTTTTCATACAAAAACTCACTAAAAATCCACAGAATGTCGAGACAAGCTTAATTAGCTTAGCTACGTTTCATAGAGGGACGGTTCATCCATTTTTGGACCTTGCCACAAGTTCTTGAGAAGAAATAAGATGATATATTCGGCTAAAAATCGGTATCGTACTAACGGGCGATGGGCTTTTCGGTCGAACTCTTTTCCTTTTCGTTATGTTTAAGTGGCGGAACTGCTTATTTAAGGTGAGGGAGAAGATAAAAAGTTTACTTTTCCTATCTAGCTTAAATTCGGAGGTTTTGACATTTTGAAGATCGTTTAGCAAAACTTTTAAGAAGTTGGTCTGGTTTATATTTATGCCACCACTATCCTGCTCGCCCTTTTCTGATAAAAGCCTTAACTTTTCTCCAATCTATTCACTCGTAAGTCTAGGTACGCTTATTCATATGCTCCTTCACAAACGCCAGTCATCTTGAAGTATGCTCCTCCCTAACGATAGAAGCCTTCACTTTACAGGAACACAACGAAGTCTGAAAAGACTCTGTCCTCCTTCCTTAAGGAAGTCTCAAATAAAATTGCAAATCAGCATGCCATTCACGGACTCACTTGGCTATCACGGTGGGTTAAATACGTTATATAAGGGAGGACTTTGGAGAAACAGCAGTAAAAACCAGGGAAACTCTCTTCACCAAAGTCAATGGAAATCACGAATTCATTCACTTTCGAGGAGTTCACTACTCCCTTAATACGGTATTCATTGCTAAGCCATAAGATCTCGATGATCTAAGGACTCTAAATCGTGGTGCTGCCTTACACCCCCTTTAACTGAACTAAACTCAAATAATCAACTAACGTTCGAAGAACAACCAGTGCCAACTCAAAAAACATTAAAAATGAAAAGATAACAACTTGAACAAACGTAGTCTCGTGGTCTTAAAAGTAGATCTCCCATCACCTAATGTCGACTATACCCTTTAGCGAATTGATAGCTAAGTGCAAAAGTTGAGTTTCTCTGTAACCACATTCTGTGGCTGGTGCCTGAGATCCCAATTCATGCCAATCACAACTCGTTTAATATAGCTGACGTTCTGGTCTTTGCCCGATTCTGGTCTTTGGGTGCAAGCTGCTTACGCGATTATAGCCATTCTTTTCTTCATTAGCCGTTAGACCCCAATTAGCAACACCAAGCGAAACTGGGTACTTCTCTACCTGATCTTTACCAGGGTGTGCAGATCGTCCTCCTCCGCCTCTTTCATCGACGCACACTGCGTCGAAAACCTGAAAAGCTGGAGTACTGTTGTCACATGCACGACGTCCACTCTTCTGTACCTTATGGCAGGATTGGAATAATGAGCTACTTGTTGAGTTGAATTTTGTTTCGTCAATAGGTTATTTCTCTTTACTTTCTTGCCATCAGATTCCCATTTCTAATTATCCTGCTTTCAATTTTCTATCTGCTGCTGCTCGCTATTATCGATCGAAAAGGGAGAGAGTCTCTCTTTCTCGTTTGTAGCTTTCCAGTTCCAGCATCCACCTCATATTTTAGCCTTTTAAAAACCAGTTATCGTTTTCCACTTCTTATTTATGGATTTCCATTTCGGTGCATATTTTGGATCTCTTGATATTTTCAACCAAGAGTCTATGATTCTTCATAAATATTTGGTACAAAAATTCTAAAAAGTAATGTTTGAAAACGAGGTCAAGACGTAATATCGTCAATCTAGGCACGAGCAGTACTACTTTCAAATTTAACGCAGAATCCCTCTTGCCAACAGGTGCTTCGGGCTGAGTAGGCGATTGATAAGTAAAGTCTTCTCTGGACGAACCAAAACCGAACTCCACAGGTCTCTGATCGTTCCCAAAATACTATATGGTGCAGAAGCGTGGACGATGTCAACTTCTGATGAGTCGGCTCTAGGAGTCTTCGAGAGAAAAGTTTTGCGAACGATTTATGGTCCTTTACGCATTGGCAACGGCGAATACCGCAGACGATAGAACGATGGGCTGTACGCGCTGTTGTATGATATTGACTTAGTTCAGCTGATCGAGAAACAGCGGATAAGTTGGCTGCGAATGGATGAAAGCGCTCCAGCTTTGAAAGTATTCTAAGCAGAGGAAGAAGAATATCTTCACTCCGTTGGAGGGATCAGGTGGAGAGCGACTTGGTTTCACTTGGTATTTCCAACTGGCGCCAAACAGCGAAAAGAAGGCATGAGTTTCTCGATATTGTTGATTCGGTCATAATCGCGTATTGGTTGCCTACATAAGTAAAGAAGAAAAAGAAAGTTTGAGAATTTTCGAGATTCAGCAAAGATCGCAGTGACATTTATCATATTATACATTTTCCTAAAGCTCTCCAGCTGTTTTTTTTTTTTTTAATTTCCCATGCCAGCCGAACTGGATACATCCTTACTTCAATTTTTGAGTTTCTGTGTTTTTTTTTCTGTTGTAAAAGAATATGAACTTTTTAATATGAATGCGCCTTAGAGAGATTTGTTCTTTACTTTTCCCCTCAGCACTTTTACTTATCACTTATCGCACCACCACACTCACACACACACACACACATACAATCAGACAAAAATAAAAACGCGTCCAATAAGTCATTAAGTTATGGGTGTTGGCGCTAAGTGTAATTGTACACAAGCATACATACACACATACATACATACACACGTTTATAAATACATATTGTGCACACAGCGCGACAGTAGCGACATTTGCCCATGAAACATGTCAACATTTGCTGCTGCTGCTGCTGCTGCGTCCTTCTGGCTGACCAATCAACCAAATGTCCAACAAGCTAAGTGAGCTGGAAGCTGCAGGAAATATGCCACACTCACACACACACTGTGTTACTGTGCTGTAAGCCTCGATTCCGGCAGGCTGTGTCGTGCATTTTGCGGCCACGACGCTTGGCACTTATTAAATTCAGTGCGCGGCGTGCAGTTTTAGCGACAACTGGGTCAGAAACTAAGCTGTTCTAACAGTGGGCAATATAACTGTGCACACACACACTACTTACGCTCATACACACATACTTGTATGTGCATACTTTGGCACACACACTTGAATGGCAACAAAAGTGTTTGTTTTATACTCAATTTAATATCTACATATGTATGTGAGTGTATACATAAATATATACTCGTATGTATGTGTGTGTATATATTAGCGCAGTTAAACTTGGTCCAAACAGTAAATTTCGAAAATATCCTTAGAATTGTTTACAATTACTTGGCTAGTTGCCAAAAAAAGAAAAGCACAGAAGCAACAATAAGAAAATGGCAAAGACAAACAAAAACAGTGTCCATCAAAAATATGAACTAACACAAACAAACAAACACACATACACACATAAACAGTGTCATTGGTTTTTTTTTGTTGTTGTTGTTGTCATAAGGATGCGACAAAGTCAAACAATTCATACTCTTGACTTCATGCCCGACTCAAGCTGTCTTCAGCTTCAATCAAAAACAAAGTTTTGTTTTCAATCAAGAAGCACAACAACAACAAGGAGTCCTCAGCAATTGTTCTGCCCCAAAAGAACAAAGTCCTGCGTCTAGTTTGTAATCTTCAATTTTATTTTTACTCTTTTTCAGTTCTGTCCAGCCATTTTGTTGTTGTTGAGTTAAGTTGAGCGCTTTCATTACGAAGATTCTCAAGAAGCAGCGAATCAAAGTCAGTCAGTTTTATGCTGGCGCTTTTGACATTTTTCATTAGAGTAAAGTTAAATGAAAGGCTGAAAGCAGCAAGAAGCTTTTGGCAAATATTTCATGTTTTTTTATTTATTTATTTATCATGATATCTATTAAAACCTCCATACGGGTGATTACCGCAACTCGCTCTAAGGTTGCTCACGCGCTAGGAGAGCACAAACGTAGGAATTGAATTTTGAGTAATTGAAACAGCAAAGAAGGAGCGTGATGAGGAATCGCATCCTTCCAGAGGTGGCTTTGTTAGACTCATTAAACACTACGGATTTAGACTCGGAGAATGTCGAACATACCCTTCCTCGAAATTTTGGTTATCATCCCATTGGATGGTTTGCTCTCAGATGCGTTTGACTTTAATCCCGGGAGTAGTGGTGACTTTCTGCGGCATGAAACTCCGCTGCAGTCGACTGTTTTCATTCCACTTCCTATTTCGCCGGTCACCAAAAAGTCACGTCTCAGCAACTGCAGCGGTTGGGCACGCCTCTTTGGGAACCACATCGACGTGTCCGAAAAGGCTTACACGGCTCACTCTCCCCAAACCACTTCGGCCTCTGGGACCCATAAATATATACATATGACATGGTCACCAACAAAAATTGCTTACTCCTATAAATCATTCGGTAAATCAAGAACCTCATTGGAGTTTTCACGCCAGCTACTTCCCTTGAATAGATGTTAAAGCAAAATCCACCCAGAACCAATTAATAGCTATATGAAGCATTAAGCCAGCAAATACTTTTATTCTCACTAAGTCCACGAAACGGACTTACTCTAACGATGGCATCTAGCCTACTGAAGGTTGATAATCGAACACTGAATGGAAGGATTCAATTGAAATGGGAATATAAAAGCTTAAGGCATAAAAGTTTAAGTAGTATCCTTTAGAACCCGATAAAAGCGTTTTTTAGGAATTTTTTTTTAAAGGGAAGGAAATTATTGCGGTAAACGAAATTTTCAGTCTAAGAAGACTCTAAAGCCTTAAAAAAATGAAAACTATAAAGCAAAATATAACAGTTTTGTTTTTTAGTCTTAATAAATGAAGCACACCCATCAAACATCAGAGGGTTGCTCGGTCAAAAATTGCCAACAAATAAGAGAGTAGGATCAATCGCATTCGACATTTGGATTCTAAAACTAAGTTACCTTGAACAGGTTTTAGAGGGAAAGGAACTATAGTGTCAGCTTTTTCTTATTTTTATAAACATTTTGGCGATTTGATATACAAAATTTAAATGCAGAATCCAATAAGTCAGGAAGTAATCTACCCCGCTGCCGTAACCAGCTTAAGATCTTTTAGATTAGCACAATTTTCGGTAGCTATCTTCTATTTCTATACAATTATAATAGGTGCTTTGTAACCGCTGTACAGTGGGCGATTTGATGGAACGAAATGGTAACGAAATTAAATACTCGAAACACAAAAGGAAAATAACGATTTTTATATTTTTAATGGTGAAAAACCATCAAAAGGTACAAAATTAAAAAGTTTTTTTTTGTTTTTTTTTTTTGTTTAATTAGAAAATAATTTTCTTTGTCCGAATCGGAGTTTTTAGACTTTTCATGAAAATCCAAAAGCAGATTTTGAGTCTCGCTATCAAATAAAAAGGCTTTGCCTGATTCATGTGATCCACTTTGGCACAAACTTGTTATGAATGGATCCGAAGAGATTAATAATGAATTTATTAGATCATCCATTAAACTTTTGCGCCAGTTCTTGCTAGTATGATTAAACCGGAAGTTTCTCAAATCGTTATTTCTAGCTTCTAATGGTTCTTCCGACAGCAGTGGTACACTTTATATAATATCAGCTCCATGTATCAAAATTCTGTGTACTGGGCTTGGCATATAGAACTATGGATATTCCCGCTATTAGTATTACCAAAGCCTTGCGTTGGAATGTCTACCAATAACGCCAATTCGACCCTGAATTTTTCTTGGATATCTGCCTTACTTTCTTCCAGTAAAAAACTTATCTGAACCACGGACCTGCCACTTTTTAATAGACAGCCGCTAACCTATGTGTAAAATGCACTCAAAATATTGTATCCAGCTATGCAAAGTAGATAGATCGAATTGAAATATTTTTTCATTGTTCATTTGTTTTGGGGTGGCCTTACAGATGCCGCATGTCTGTGTCGACGTTTCCGCAATCACGCTGAAGACTTTTCCATCAATCATTGTAAGCTACACTTTGCGATGAACTGAAAATCGGCTAAATTCTGTGGTCTAAATTCGCAGAATCTAAGATTTCATATTCTTATTATCGGCTCTAACAAAATCTGCAGACTCTATCGCAAAAACTATTTTAAGTGGTCTACAATGTCGCTTCGACGATGGCCGAGGATTTTCCCAAACTACGGAAGTTCTATAAACCAATTGAAGTGGCACAAAACACAAAAAAAAGTAAACGCTCATCAGCCATTTTTAGTTCTGGGTTGCTAAAACTTTGGCAATACCATATGTAGAATGCCCGAACTTCCATCTTAACCCCATTTAGAGAATAGCCACAAATTTTTATAGTCTCCGTCTTCAAATTGGCTAAATTGTCAGGATGGGCTTTAACAATTCTGGTTATTGTGTGATCCAGCATTTCTTGCAAAGGAACTTTCACCAAATCCGGATAGCTTATTCTCTTGGCGGAACGCAAAATATCGTAACTTGGAAAGATATTGAAATTATGTGCTTTTGTTCCAGCTTGCAAAACTTTATATGTTCTTTTGGTATAACCAAAAGCTAAAGCACTCTCAGCAGTATATCATATTTTAAAGGAAGCTCTTGATTAAGATTTCTTTTAATTTTTTTAGTTGATTCAGGCTCTGTGGCAATCATTGAATCAATATCGGATGCATAGTACATTCCAGATTTGTACAAACTTATACATGTTGATTTAACAAGCTTGACGCGTTGACGTTTAGGGCGGAAATCTGTGAAGGCTTTCTGTTTTCTGCCGACATTTGTGCTCTTCTCTGGAGATGGTAGAACAATACAATATCTTCCTATAACAAAGCTTCGTTGTTTTTCTCAAAACGCATCTAATCCCTGTTCTATTCTCTCCACTTTTCGGACAATCGGACAATGTGCAGCCCAGGGTTGCTAATCTTTGACGAAGTAAACAGTGGACGAATCGAACTTTTAGACAATTATACTCTTTTTATGCCAGTCCCTGCTTCATAAAGTTTTTCTCTACAGAAGATGGAATTTTCTCATAAATAGGTTATGAGAAGGTTATTAGGTGCAAACACAAATTCCAAAATGACCAAAGTATGCACGGCAGCTTTAGAAAACACTTGGTACTAAGTTAGCATGTGTTCGGAAGAACACAGTCGGTTACTAATATCAACTTAATCGATTTTGACGCTATCGATTTCACAAATGAATATTTAGGAATCGGTGCCAAATCAAATTTTTTTAGATTTTAACAGTTCGAAAATTGTATTTCGTTACGCTAAATACATCAAATCGACCACTACGTGCTGAAGCGATTTTTGGCCGAACTCCTGCTCTAATTTGTGATGTTCGTTTTGTATCTCCGAACGGTGAGCTGACGCCCGGCAGCCACTACAACCAACATCTGCGAACGACCAATGGAATGGGCGACCGCTATTAGAAAATTAATTGTATATAATTTTGGATGCTGATCGGACGATGATTCGAACCCTGACCTTCCAAATAGTGGTACGCACTGCTAACCACTTGGCTATTGCTATATTCTAAATATCGAAAAGGTGAAACAATAAAGAGCTAAAGAAACTTTTCGTCGCCAAACGACACATCATCCGCCAAGCGTATGTATATAGGTATATATCTGTACATACACGTATGTATATATACCATATATTACAATGAAATTCACAAACACATATTCATAAATTTTGAGCTCCACTTTTTGGGACAAGAGAGAACGTAAATATGAGATTTTACGTTCTCAGAAAGGGGAGCTCGTACAGCAACGAAAATTCTCTTATACGCCATTATCTCGCTTTGGGGGTAAATTTCACAAGAATGGAGCCAGAGGCAACATGTTTGATGGCTGCTTTTGAAAATGAAAAAAGTGGAAGCCAGAAAGCAGGTACTTTTTACATGCAGGTAATTTGAAAATGTTGAAAATGAAAAAAATACTATTTTTAGCAACTGAAAAAAATTATAATATTTAAATAATAATAATTATTAAAAAATATATACACACATATATTCAAAAAAAAATAAAAAATATTTAAAAATTTTAAAATATTAAAAAATATGCAAGTTTAAAATACGAAAATTTCGAAAATATTCTGAGATCTAATTAACATTTAGTATCTCATATTAAAGCTGTATGTACATACATACATACATATGTACATACATACATACATATGTATGTATGTACGTTTTATGCCTGATTGCAGGACTCATTTATATGAATCACATACTAGTGTATGAATCTATGCATGTCTATGTGCTTCCTTCCGTTCAAACTGCATACATATTTGTTATTATACATACATACGTGTACATATATAAATATCCGCAAAAGAGACCAGCACAAAATCGGTTTGAAGCCAACCAAGCATGTTCCAAAGACAGCGGCATAGCAGCTGCTTCAGACGGGGTAACAGCTGCCGTTTTGGAGTGTGCCCATTAAAGTGTAACTCAAAAGCCTGTACACATATACTTACATACGTATGTGTATGTGTATGTAAACGGATATGGTACAAGCACTTGAGTGTATGCAACAAAATGCACACAGATACACACATACAACCAAACACACACATACACACTAATGTATTGGATCTGGAACTCCTATAGCCGCAACAGCAAAGGTATGAAGCACCACCAGCGAAGAAGTTGTGGATGAATGCAAGGTGCAGCAATAGCAACAACAGCAATAACAACAACAACGACATATTTGGTAGTGTAAGGCAACAAAAAAACACACAGCCAGCGAACCAACGAACATGTTTGCAGCGCTCAGCTGTTTTACCTTTGCTTTTGGCTTTCCTATCTACAAGATACAATTTGAATCGACACTGCCAACGAGCACACAAATACTCGCATACCACACATATATGCATGTGTGCACAGTCTCATTGTAGCATAGCATAGCATTGCAATTGCCAACAAACAGCAATCCAACCAGTCGGTCCAACACGAGAACTCATTGGCTTCTGTTGGCTTTTGGTATTTGAGGGCCGGCAATGTGAAATTCACAAACAGTTGCGTGCGGAACGCGAGCGAGCGAGTTTATATTTTTAGTCAGCTATCTTGTGGGTTGTGGCGGAAAGTGTTGTATCTAAAAAGCCCCAAGAAAAGAAGTAGAAAATATTTAAGATTGATATAAAGAAGAAAATTCGTCAGCAAAATTACAAAAAAAAACAAAAATTTAATAAAATTAAACAATTGGCGCTAAAGCAAACAGTGAAGAAAAAATAAATGAAAAAGATATAAATATTTCAAAATACAAAACGCACAACAACAACGTTCTCACTCAACGATTTCCCTTTCAATACGCCTACGAAAAAAATACATAAAATAAAATAAATAAATTGAAATTGAGGGAAAATAAAAACAAAATAAAAATAAACAAAATTTCATAGAGAGAAAAAAATAACTCGTTCGAAGAAGAAATATCAAATCATAGAATTAAAAATAAAAGTAATGACAAAGCCGCATGCATAAAATATTAAATTTATATTAGCAATCTCTCATGATAGATATGTATGTATGTGCATGTTTATGTGTGTGTATTTCGATGTGAATAAATGTAAAAAAATTATTTTTTTTTGCAAAAAAATCAACTAAAAGAACAAAACTGAGCAGCGCCAAGCAGCAAATGCAAGAAAAATTAAAAAAAAATATTTAAGCAAATTCACAACAACAACTAAACTACAACAAGTATTGCAGCAAATTTTTGTGTGCAGCGTGAATTTTCAACGAATGCGTGAGAAAAAAGGAATTTCATGAAAATTTAGTGAATGCATTTTTCTTGTTGCAAGTACATACATACCAACATACATATATGTATATTGTAAGCAAAGCGCTTAGTGGTGGTGCAAACTAAAATACAATAATAATTGCCTAGTGACAACAAAAACCACATAATCACACAACTGAGTTGTAAGGACTTGCTGAGCAGTGCAACGAAAATACAAACAACAACAGCAATAAATGCAAGTAAAAAACGAAAAAATAAACATAAAACAAGCGTGAATAAAAGTTAAAATAAACATTAAGTGTGTGAAGGAAAATATTAATGAAAAATCTTGCGTGTAAAGAAGTGTAAGAAACATAAAGAAAGCGGCAAAAAGGCAATAAACAAAACTTTTGTTATTTTTTGTAAAAGCATAATACATATGTATATGTATATAAAAGCGCGTGTGAATGAAAAATTGCTGGCAAAACAATAACAACAAAAGCAGCAATACAGATTTCGGATTAAATCAATAATATAAGACATTAATTGAGGTGAGTTTCCAGATGAGCTGGAAGAAACATTAAGTATTTCCTACTTGTATGTAAATAATTATGCGGAAATGAGGGCAAGGAGAACGATTGATGAAAATAATTACCATAAAAAATAAATAATTGTATTTTAAACAATTTTATTTTTAATTACATATATGTTCTGTTATGCGTATTAAATAATATTATTTAACTTATGGCAGGAACTTAGAAGTATGTATATGAATGTACAATATATAAACGAAAACTTAATGAAAATTTTAAATTAAAAAAATGTAAAGTAAAAAATTGCAAATTGAAAAATAAAACACCTTTGACGTTAAATAATTATAACAACTGAAGACAACATCCCCTTGCGTACAAAAAGAATCTCACGGAACGATTTCCAACTTTTCATGATATTAAAATATAATTAAATTTAAAAATGAAAAAAAAAATGTGTACTTAACATATCTAAAATAATGACAATGAGTTTTGTACTTTGTGCATGTCACACGGCTAGGACGTATTATTAATTGGCCCTGAAGACGGTTACCAATGTGTAATCGGAACATATAGTTTTCTCCCTAAACTTACAATGTTTTTTTTTTATTTATTCTGACCTCAAGCCGGCAAATTTTTTCAATTATAAATAAAAAACAGGTCGCTAAAACCATTAATATTACATCTTTTATTTTATTTCTTTTACTTTATTTTACTTCTCTTCATTTAATTTAATTTTATTTTATTTCATTTCATATTATTTTATTTTATTTTATTTTATTTATATTTTTTATTTTATTTTATATTATTTTGTTTTATTTTATTTTATTTTATTTGATTTTACTAAATTTTATTTTATTTCATTTTTGTTTTATCATATTTTACTTCTCTTAATTTAATTTAATTAACCTTATTTTCTTTTTTGTTTTACCTTATATTACTCAGTTATTTTAATTTTATTTAATTTATTTCATTTAAAATTAATTTACTTAATTTTATTTTATTTTTACTTTATTTTATTTTTTTTTTAATTTATTTAATACAATTCAATTTTAATTATATTTTATTCTGCTTTTGTTGTTTTTTATTAGTTCATTTCAATTAATTTAATTTTATTTTTTTCATTTAATTTAATTTTACTTTATTTTATTTTACTTTATTTTATTTTATGTTACTTATTTTATTTTTTTAAATTTATTTAATACAATTCAATTTTAATTATATTTTATATAGTTTTTTTTATTTTTCATTAGTTCATTTTATTTTATTTTATTTTATTTTATTTTATTTCATATTTAATTTTTTATTTCTTATTTTATTCTTTCATTTTTTATATAATTTTTTTATTTGAAACTGTTTAATCGTCAATTTCTCAATGAAATGTGTTTGTTTTTTGAAAGCCGTTTCTGCTATTCTTTTTCATTCACTTACTTTCCCACTTTTTGCCATCCACATTCTAATATAATATTCGCCTTCGTTCAATGTTGTGCCCTTAATGACAGCAGCTAGCGACCTGATCGCAGAATTGATGAGCATAATCAAAAGTGTTGCACATTAAACATCCAGTCATGCTATAGCAACACGACCCTCTTACACTTGCCACAAAATGCAATTGCATGCATACATACATACATATATATGTATGGGCATACACGTACATAGGTGCACAATATGAATGACATTAATTTGCTTATGCCTACCCACCTGCTTAGAGAGCTCTGACATTCGATAAAATGCTGAAGCAACAACAACTGCAATTGAGAGCAATAAAAAATTTGCAAAAGCGCCGCAGGAGAGAAGAGTAGTACGCGTACGACAGCGGTTTTTGCTGCCTACACGCAAATTCCTGGTCGCAAACACACACACACACACACACACGCACCGAGATAGCAAAAACTTCGACAAAATTGTCAACGCCGAACATATGCAAGATTATTGCTGTATTTATGAGCACAGCAATGTTGCAACATGCGGTAGTGTAGATATGTATGTTTGTTTGTATTCATGCAAATCAACCTGAACGCCTTGTTGTTGGTGTTCTGGTTGCGCTTATTGTTGGCCATATCTAGCCATTATGCGTTTATTGACTTTTCTACGTTACAAAGCGGCCAATGAATGGTTTTTGCCGTCGATAACAGTTGAAAATGTTCATCTGTATGTAAGAGTATGTGGATGTGTGTGTGTGTGGCTGTGTGTGTTCGCATAAAAAACAAATTGTTAATGTGCGGAAAATGTAAATAATCTCGATAATAAACATAATGAAAATGTTAATTCTCACAGCCGTGAGGCGTCAGCGGCGTTGATAGGCCTACATGCATACATACATACATGCATATATGTATGTATGCATGTATGTGTACTGGTATTTGCTGGTGCTGCTGCAGCGGCCAAGATAATCAGCATCTACATAAATATGCATAAATACAAATTGTATTGCTTTCACGTCGTTTTAGGTCGATCAACCGTTCGTTCGTTTGTTTGTTTGTTTGTTCATTGGTTGGTCCGTTTGCTGCGCTGCTGCGCTGCTGCTCCTCTGGCTGCCCCAGAGTGTGGCCAAAGGCTTTTTCTGTTGCCGCCGTCGGCAAATGTACGTGCAACTGCTTAGCGGTAATGGTCATTTATGTTATTTGGAGTGCAAATTGTGCACAATTGCAAATTTATATGTACATACATGTGTACAGTATGTAGGTATGTATGGATGTATGCAGTTGCATAAATACATACGCATATAATTAGCAGGAAGTTGTGCATTTGCTACGTGCAGCTAATTTGAATTTGTTGCAACAACAACAATGACAATAACAATAACAACAACAACAGCAAATTCAATAAGTTCAGTTTGCTACGTTTTAGCTGGTGCATTCAATTATCGTTACAGTTATACAATTTGTTGCTTGTTGTAGGTATATGTGGCAAGTTCACGGGAATAGCAAAATATCATTTGCTGCTGATAAGCAACAACTCGGAGAAAAATTATGTAAATTTTTGGAAAAAATGCTGATTTTTTTTTCTGAAAAAAAAAAACGGTCTGAAATCTGAATTGAGGTATGTGAGGTTTAGTTTAATAAAAAAAAATTAATTCAATATTTCCCTTAACTGTTTCCAGTTTACTGAAAGTATTTAATTTAAAAGAAATTGTTTTACAAAAAGAAAATCATTTAAATTTTTAGTATTTTACATATCTTTTATTATATTGCAAAGTTAGATTTTAATTTTTTATTTAATTTCTCGTAATTTAAAAAAAAATAGCAAAAATTATTTGCATTTAAAACAATAATTTTATTAAAACAATTAGTTTTAAAGTGAACTGAATTAGTTGGTGATATTTATTTATTTTTTTTTTTCAATTCTGTAGGTTTATTTATTAAGTAGACCTTTTTTTTCAAAATATTTAATTTAAAAATAAAAATATATTTTTTTGAAAACTAGTTTAGGAAAATTAAGTATCCAAAATTTCATTTAAAAAATTATTTCAAGTATTATATTTATTAAAAACGCACGATATTTGCATTTGTTTTCCTAAATGTTTGCTTAAAAAATTCTATTTACATACATATGTATATGTAGTATTTATTTTACAAACTTTGGTGCATAATTGAAAAATCCATTAATCACAACTCCGCTCTGCCGCTTGCCACACAGACATGCACAAAATCTTCTATCAAATCAAATCAATTTCACTGGATTTCAAATACATATGTATGCGCATAAATACCTATATACAAAAGCGCTATAGCGTGAGTGCCGTCAAGTGTGGCCGATGCAAATAAGTAAAACAAAAAACTAACTGTAAAATAAAGGCGAGCAATTCATTTTTCAAGCACAAAATCCATTTGCAACATTAACTAAGCAAGCACTGAAGAGTGCATAGAAATATTACCGTTTTTTGCAATATTTTTAACCAGCTCTTCTTCTTCGTCGTTTTTCTGTATCTGCTGCTGTTGGTAGTTGCAATGATGCATTTTTGGCTCTAATAACTTTATTACCAGAAAATTTTCTAAAAAACAAAAAAAATACATTTATTAGTGTAATATTTTTTTATGACTGGTATATACCTATGTATATATGTATGTATGTGCAATTTTGGTATATTAATTAAGCGCTGAGCAACGAGGTGCAACGAACACGCAAAAGTGTTGCATTGCATAGCAACATACACATGTATATACATACATAATCGTATGTACAGAATACACATCTTGTTGATGTGTTTGCGTGCACTTGTATTTATCACGCTAGCTGCATTTTTGGCGCATTTTTTCCACCGATTCTCCATTCTTTTGTACTGAAATTATTATTTTTTTTGTTTTTTGTAGTTTTCGCAATTTCCCGATTTCAAATTTTTTCAACATATTTTTCTACTCATCTTGCTTTTAATTGTTTAAAATTAATTATTTTATTAGTTTTTGTGTTGCGGTATTTTTTTGTAATTCCATTAAAAGCCATTCGAAAGTGCAGTCAGTCAAATGCTTCAGTGATTTTATATTTCAATGAAGTAATTTGAGAAAAAAGAAAAACAAGATAGAAAAACTAAAAAAAAAATATTAAAAAAAATAAAAAGTTTCCTTTAAGCGGCCCACATTGTTGCAAGAGTTTGAAAATAAAATATAATAAATTAAAATAAAATAAAATAGAGCAAAATAAAATCAAATAAAATTAAAATTAATTAACTAATATAAAATAAAATAAAATAAAGTAAAATAAAATCAAATTAAATAATATAAGATACAATAAAACAAAATAAATTAAATTTAAATAAAATAAAACAAAATATATTAATTCAAATTAATTTATAAAAATAAAACTAAAAAAAAATAAAGTAAAAATAAAACAAAATTAAATTAAATTAAACAAAACTGACATAAATTAAATGAAATAAAATGAAACAAAAAATTGATAAAATGAAACAAAAAAATAAGATATTTGCTTTAAAGTATTATTTTTATTATCTTTATATTTAGGAAAATATTTAAATATTTTAATAATATCTGCCTACAAATATCATTGACCTCGCTGCAAAAAAGCAAAAAATTTTACAAAAAAAAACTCATTTGTCATTGTCCATAAGCACCAGATGTAGCTTCCAATATGCATGCATACATACATAAATACAGCTTAACATCTTCTTATATATGTATGCGAATGATTATACAATATTCGTGCCATTTAGGCAATTTTTCAAAACCATTTGCATACATTTCTACATAAATAAGAAAATTTATACTTAATTTTACATACATATATATGTGTGGGAGCACTTGTCTATGTATACATAAATACACACATATGTACATACATTTGCAAAACCAAAGACCTAACAAATCGTAGCGCGTGCGTAAAAGACTTCGTACTTATGAAGTTGCCACAACAAAAGCGTAAAATATACAACAGACAACAGTCAAATGGCCCAAAATACACAAACACAAACACAAAACTTGAAGTATGTATGTATCTACAATCTATACTATTTCATGGTAGCAATAAAAGCACTCTACACAAACCAAAAGGAAAATTAGTCAATAACAGTTACTAAGCAACAGTCGTAAACATACCAAAGAACGAGCAGCAACAACAACTAAGGCAAATAACAAAAAAAAATTATATAAATTCACAAATATTTGTCATTTGTCATCTTTTTTTTTTGTTTTCTTTTTTATCAACATTTTTCATTTTTTGCTGATTTCGTATTTTTCCCCATCATGAACATTGTTGTTGTTGCTGTTGTTGCTGTTGTTGTTGGCTACCGCTTATTTGTAATTGAAACGAATGCGATTAACATAATTTACTTGTACTTAGTATTATTGTTGTCACCCAGCAGCAGCCACGGCAAGTGCTTATGTATATGCGTAAATGTTGTTGTTCTCGTTGTTGTTGTTGTTGTTGCTGCTACTAAGCATTCATCGCCAGAAATGATCTGTTGTATTGTTGTGTTTTGTTGTTTGGTGAATTACAATAATTGTGTTGGTCAAATTACATACCGCAGAGATATACAAATTTATACAAAAGTGTGTAAGTGGGACCTTGACAGCCGATTTTCTGCAGCAACAACAACAACAACAGCAAAGCTTCAGATATAAAAAAATACAATTGTACAAAAACAAAAAGCGAAAAATTCCAACGAGATTCAGTCACAACATTTAATGTGTGTTAGCGTAGATTTTCTTGGGAGTCTAATGGCAACAGCAAGCGAAAATAATGGTTACATATGTATGTATGTATGTATGTATGTTTATACAAATATGCTAAAGTATGCGGAGACGTAGTAAATCATCCACAATTTCGTGGCTGATGATGACAATAATCATGCTTTAAATGATTTCTCAAAACACATTTCTACATATAATGGTATAAAATATAAGAAATACATACAGACGTACAAATAAATATTCAAACTTTTATGTACTCGTACGAACATTAATACAAAAGCGTGTGGCCATTAAATCGAAAATTCAATGAAAAACTATAAAAACGCAAAATAGATGTTTTATTGCTCTCGATTTTTTTGGGCGTAAATGCATATCCATGAGTACATACATATGTGCATATACAAATAAATATTTTAGAAATGCCTACATAATTTACAAACAAAAAAATATTAAAAAATATATTTTTATTTGTTTATTACATTTATTTACTGTACAATTTTCTTTTGGTTTGCTTGTTATTTTTTTCCAAAAATTTTAATTTTTAATGAAAAAAATTCAAAGGCAATAAAATCTACATCCAGTCAAAACAAAATTATATTGTATTACTCCATTAATTAATTGATTTATTTAATTTTTTGCTTGAAAAGTTTGGTTAATTTATCTTCATTCATTTAATTTAAAAATTTTATATCAATAAATTATTTTAAAAAATATTAAAATGCCACTAAAGCCTTAATTCGAAACAAAACAAGATGATATTAAACGTAATTTATGCTACAAAAATTACAATAATTTTGGATTTTTTTTCTTTCCATTTCTTTATTTATATTTTACAAAAATAATCTCAAATTAATAAATAAAAATCAAAAACTATACTAAAATCTATAATTTAGCAATAAATATATAAAAATTATTTCTTACAAATTAAAAAAAAAAATCTACCATTTTTCTTTGTTGTATAACAAAATATTCAATTCATACGAATAAACCAGGCCTTTTAGCTCACTATAAAAAAAAAACTTATAACAGACATTAATAGTATGTATGGCCGCAAAAAAACAATTATGAAAAAAAATTAGCAAAAATATTTATCAAAATTATTTAATTTATTAGTGTATTTATTATTATATTTATTATTATAATTTTGTTTTCTCGTTCTTTACAATCAATTTCCACATATCAGGCATTGCCTTTACAGCTTGATTTTATTTTTATTATTATTCTTGTTGGTGCTGATTCTTGCTTTTTCTTGTTATGCTATAAATAAAATTTCTTTTAAAAATTTAAATAAAAACGCTCGAGACATTTAAGAAATTAAAACGGCTCCTGTCTGGCGACAATGGTCGCTAAAAAGAAAATGAAAAAAAAATTATTCAAAATTAAAAGAAAACAAAAAAAGATATCTCAGAGGTAATTTAAAAGACTAAATGAAAATTAAAGCAAATATAAAGAAAAAATATATAAAAAAAAATAAGAAAAACATTTATATTTCTTTATCATGTTTAAAATTTAAGAAAATAAAATAATTAAATTCTCTTTTAAATTTCTCACTGTAAAGATTTAAGCGAAAAATCAAACAATGTCTGGGGAAATAAAAAATTTATGATAGAATAAAAAAAAAATCCTTAAAAATATATAATATAATAAAATATGAAAAACTGCCACCCACAAAAGTGCGCTGAAGTAGAAATATTTATATAAAAACGTGTTTATATGTATATGTATTGTATATAGATACAAAACATTGTTTATACACACATACGTGTATGTATGTACATATGTACGTAGAAATAAAATTTTTTCTTTGCTTCTGATTTTTATGTCAGCGAGCAGAAGATTAAATAAAAACGCCAATTAACGCTTTGCACACTGCTTCCTCACATGGCAACAGTTTACAATAAAAAATTTAAAAATAGCAACAAAAAAAATAAAGAATAGATTAAGCAAATAATGCTGCTTATTATGGTTAAGAGTGGCACTTAAGTGGCGGCTACATTGTAAATATGCGCATTACAGCTCATATGTATGTATGTACTATATTATATATGCAGATAATTTTTTCATAATCCGCTGCGCCGCCCGCACTTTTTTTGATCATTATATTTTTTGCTTTATACCTATATATAAGTATATATATGTATTTTTGTATATTTATGCTTAAATATTTTTATTTAAATTCTTTTATGTTTTATTCAAAAATTCAAAATCTTTTGCAATCTCAGTAATACACAAACAAAACACATTGCCCTCCATATTTTTGTTGTATAAAACAAGCGATTCCCTAAAGACCTTAAAGTAGCCTTGGTTGATGTATGATGCTTTGTGGCAGGCGGTGTGGAGTGGTGGTAGGAAAATAGCTTAATTGGAAATAATATGCTTTCTTACATATGTACATATGTATATACATAGCAACATATCCAAGTACTACATGCCACAGATATAAAGCTGCCACTTCTCCCTCACTCATCCACATCCCCATGCCGCTAGCAAATACTGACCATTAATTATGTAGCAGAGCAGAGTATAACGGTGCATGGAGTATTTATTTATAACACATATGTTCACATACATATGTATGCGTGTCTGCATGTATGTATGAATGCATGTGTGGGTGTGGGTGCGTGTATATCTAGCGCTTTCAAATTTATTGGTCATTAAGTTAATCTAAAATTTATTCCAAGAAATTTCAAATTACATACAACAACATCAACAACTAACCTACATATGATTATCAACATACATACTTGCGTAGGTACGTACACACATAGGTGCACATGTTTATTTGTTTGTACTAAATATATATATGTGTGTGTGTGTGCAGCGGCCATTAAAGCTCAAGGGACTCGCTCAACAATATTCGAGGCACCAAAGCAACTAATTTTGTCGCTATGTTGATGATAGTTGGGGTACATACCATACATACATACACCAAAGCAAACAAAACATACTCGTACATACATAAAAACATAAGAACGTTCAAATATCTATCTAAGTATCTACATATGTATGTATGTATATATATTAATAATTGCGCTGGAATGTAGGGCAGAGCAATCGTAAAATGGCAACGCAATCCCTCACACACACACACACACACACACATACATACATACACTCCTTCACTTTAACTAATCCACTTGGGCTTAAATACGTCTGTTAGGCTGTCAAGTGGCGTATGTTTGCATGCCTGCTATACAGTTTGCGTGCGCGCGTGTGGATGTGTGTGTGTTGGGAGAAAAGAAAAGGAATGCGCGTAAACGCCTGAAAACTTGCTACAACTCACTTGAAGTTTCTGCTGTTTTGAACATCTTTTCATAAAGTTGGCGTGTAACACCAAAAAACAAAAAAAAAAACGTTTTTAGGCAAGAGTAATAATAACAATAACAGGAGCATGAGTTAAAGCAGTGTAAGAAAAATGTTTGCCGTTTACTTTTAAGCGATTTGCCGCAAGTTGCCAGCATTTTATGCATTTTGTACCATTTTTGTTTTTGCAAAGTTTTAGAGTGGATTTTTTGCATAGTAAATAAGCTTAAACATATATACAAACAAACACACAAATATGTATACAGGCAACAAAACTGTAATAGAAAAAAGGTATTTAGCATAAATACGCAAACATTTAATGTACTTTCCTTTATTGTTGCGAAACTTAAAAATTTATAAAATAAAAGTTAAAAATTCTTAGATATTTTTTATGGTATTTTTAAATTATTTTTTTCTTTTCAATTTATAGTTATTTTATTTTATTTCATTTTTTTAATTTATATTATTTAATTATTTTTATTTTATTTTATTTTTTTATTTTATTTTATTTTATTTTACTTTATTTTATTTTATTTTATTTTATTTTATTTTATTTTATTTTATTTTATTTTATTTTATTTTATTTTATTTTATTTTATTTTATTTTATTTTATTTTATTTTATTTTATTTTATTTTATTTTATTTTATTTTATTTTATTTTATTTTATTTTATTTTATTTTATTTTATTTTATTTTATTTTATTTTATTTTATTTTATTTTATTTTATTTTATTTTATTTTATTTTATTTTATTTTATTTTATTTTATTTTGTTTTATTTTATTTTATTTTATTTTATTTTATTTTATTTTATTTTATTTTATTTTATTTTATTTTATTTTATTTTATTTTATTTTATTTTATTTTAGTTTACTTCTCTTCATTTAATTTAATTTAATTTAACTTTACTTAATTTTTTAAATTATTTAATACAATTCGATTTACTTTTATTTTGTTTTTTCTTTTTTTTACTTCATTTCAATTAATTTAATTTAATTTTTTTTTTGTTTTGTTTTAATTTATTTTAATTCATTTTTTTTATTTCTTTTCCATTTTATTCATTCTACTTTTCATTTTAGTTTATTTTAATTAAAAATTGTTGTATTTTATGTTATTTTATTTTATTTTATTTTATTTTATTTTATTTTGTTTTATTTTATTTTATTTTATTTTATTTTATTTTATTTTATTTTATTTTATTTTCTTTTATTTTATTTTATTTGATTTCATATAATTTTCATATCTTTTACTTAATTTTGGCTCGATTATAATAACTAATAGTAATAGACAAAAATTTAATAAAATTCTAAAATTTCTTTTTTAACTTTTTTCTTTTTTTCGTTTGAAGAATTATTATTTAGTACTTTTGAGTGTTGAAATTGCCTTGTTCCACATATTCTTCACACTCCCAGCCTTTCTGTTTACATTGTTTATTCGCTTGCACTCACTCATACATACATGCATGCTTGAATATACAGATAGGAAGTGCATGTTTATACATATTGATGCTTGGCGCAATTGAGTTGGCGGTGATTGAGACTTCATTTAACCGTTAAAAAAAAGAACATTCGCTAAATGGCTTGTAGTGACCTGGGAAGTAGCGAAATGGTCAAGCAAACCATACAAAAGTGCCACACTCCTGACGCTGAAAAGTTTTAAGTTAATTTACATATACATAAATACATACACATACACATATATAGACTTACCTTTTGTTTATTAGTAGAGCATTTTTTCTCACACTCACCCACCTAACAAAAAAAACAGTGAAATATAATTCTTTTCTTCTTCTTTCCATCTTGCAGTTGCAACAAAAAAAGGGAAACACCACAAAAACAGCAACAAACGGATTAACGTCTGGTGGATAAACACATAAAATCGAGCGCGAGTAAGAGATAACAAGTAGAACAACTGTAAAAAAAATCAAAAAACAACAACAGCAAAGTACGTCAGTTCAACACTGGCGCCAACAACACGTGAAAATTTGTGAAAAGCACAAACACACACACACGCGAATATTAACAATTTTTCGCTTTCAACGCCACGAAATAGTGACGAAAAAACGAAGGAAAAGAGAAGGAGAAGAGTTTAAACTCAAAAAAAGACTATAAGTAAAAAAACAAAAGCAAAAACATGGAGCAATTTGCGGCACAAATATGGCAACAGCAGCAGCAGCAGCAACAGAAGGAGCAGCAAAACCAGCAACAAGAACAACAGCGCACCAGCGAACAACTCGCCGCAGTTGAACTAAATGAACTCCAACAGCAGCAAAAGCAGCAGCAAGAACAACGCAAAACAAGCACAGTGGTTGCTGTCGGCAACAACAAGAGCAAATTGCCCGCCATTGAAGCAACCATCATTGACATTCCACTGCCGTCGGCAACGCCATCATTATCCTGCACGACAACCACAGCCTCCGCAACCACTGCATTGGAGGTGAAATCTTCGTCGTCACCTCCCTCTGCCGCCGCCGCCGCCTGCTCTTCGTCGTCCTCCTCCTACGATACAGATAGCAGTACAACGAGCAGCACATGCTGTACGCGGCATGGTGAACATATTTACATGGAGAAGGCGCAACATAGCAAAATGCAGCAACAGCAACAGTTGCAACAACAACAACAGCAGCATCAGCATCAATATGCTTGTAATGAGGATCCGGAAGCGTGTGATTTGAAATCCGACCACAGACTACATTGGCCGTTGTTTATGCTGCTGATCTCGATCGTTGAGGTGAGTTTGAAAAAAAAAATATTAAAATTAAAAAAAAGTTAAATTTAAAAATAAATTTAAAAAAAAATTTGGCTTAAACAATTTTTGAAACTTGGGGAAAAATTTTAATTAAATCAGAAAATCCAATAATTCGAAAACATTTTAAAATGGTGAAAAAATTAAACATGAAGAATAGGAAAGCGTTTTTAAATTTTTTTTAAAATTTCATATTTTAACTAAAAAATAATAATTAAAATATGAGAAAATCCAATAATTCGAAAACATCTGAAAAAATGAAAAAATTAAAGAACAAATAGTAGAAAAGCAGTTTCAAATATTTTTTTTTAATCAATACTTTAACTGAAAATCATTATATAAAAAATGTTTTTTTTTTAATAATTGAGTGAAGTAAAATCTCTAATGGTTTGAATAAAATAAATATTTAAAAAGTATTAAATTTAGTTTAAATATAAACGAATTTTATTCATTGCAATTGTAATTTATTGAAAATTTCATTGCAAATTACTCTTTTATTTAATTTAAATCACAATAATTTTATTTGGTTTTTATTACTCGTGTGGAAAATGTTTTCTTTTTTTTTTTTGTGAAAAAATTAATTAAAAAGATTTTAATTTATTCAAAAATTTTAAATATTTAATAAGCATGCCATACATTTCTAACAATTCATTGAAAGTAAATGAATATATAAATAAAAATAAATAGTTGAAAATATTCCCACATAAATAATTAAATACCTTTCCGTGATTTAATTCATACATTTTCCGCTCAATTTAAAACGCCTTTGTTGTCACTAATTGCTAGTAAATGAAAAAAAGCACAGTTTTATGTAAATATTTTTTTTTAATTATCAAAAATCTAACGAAACATAAAATTCAATTGGCAAAATTGCCGAAAAATTAATTACAAGTAATTAAATATGTGCACTAACGTATGCAGACAAAAATATTTAACAAATAATGAAAAATAATGAAAAGCTTGTGTTTGTTTGAATGCGTAAAAATTCAATAAATGCTGGAAAAAATAGCTTTACTCACTTTATTCCAATCAATTATTCATAGCTTGATCCAAAAAAACAATATTTTCCTAATAATTTAATTGATTGGTATTAATTAAAAATCCCCCTTTTGATAGAGAATTATATGGAAATTTTGAATATTAATTGCAAACCAATACCGTTAAAAGGCAAATTTCATACGCATGTATATTTAACTGGAAATGAGGAAAAAATTTAGCCGAAATGTTGCTAATTTGTTGAACATTTTGCTCTGAAAAAAATTATTTGTGCACGTGGAACATAAAAAAAAATATTTTTTTTTCGCCAAAAAATTAAATTTTTTTGCATTTTATAATTTGTTTGAGATTTTTATATGGCTAATGAGTGCTAATAGGGCATAATACCGTATGAATTAGCCTTAAGTTTAAGAATGACTTAGTATATATTTATTTCAATTAAAATTTTAAAATGCAATATTTTGTAAAAGCTATAATTCATACATTTTTAAATGTTTATTTTTTATTGAAAAAAAAATGTGTTCGCGTTAGCTTTGTAATAATTTTCTGTCTATTCTTTAAATATTTATAATTATTTAATTTTATTTTTTTTAAGCATAATATTTAAAATAAAGTAAAACTAATTATGACTTTATTTTGAAAGCAGTTAATCGTTTGCAAATCCGCTTATAATTTATCAAAAAAAAAATTTTATATGTATATGTATGCTACATACTTATGTTACATATATCAATTAAATCAATAAACTGAACTTATATTTAAATTTTAGCACTTTCGCTGTATATTTTTGCGCTGTAGAACTTTTTTTATTTTTCTTTTATTTTTTTTTATTTTTTTTAAGCGTAGTTCTCATTAAAAGTATCACAAAAAAATTATTTTAAAAGATTAAAGATAAATTAAAAAATTCATTGCACTTTGGTGTTTTTTTTTGTTGATTCACAATCAAATATTTCCCTTTTTTGCTGCCGAAAACGCGATATTTTATCCACAAATCAACTCCTTTTTACATAGGAAAAATAAATATAGACACTTGAAAGCACACAAACAAACAATATACCGCTACAAATCAATATGGCGTTACGCCAGCAACGGCATTTATATACATAAATACCTACAAATATGTATGTATATGTATAGCTGTAAGTGGCACAACACAAAAAGCGGTAATAGTACTTTTATGTTACAATAACAAAAATAACTTCAACTAACAAGCCAAACGAAATGGCTAGAGAAAAAGCAGCAGCGAAGAACTAGGCAAAAGAAGTAGCAGTGACAAAAGGAGCCACGAAGCAAAGGCAAACACAAAAAAAGGGAGAAAAAAACATGGCGCACGAGTCAGTTGGCGCCCCAAAATCGATTAAACATTGTCTGGTCAGATTTGGTCTGCCTTGTTGGCTGGTGGTTGCCACCGAAACACACAGAGACGACACACATACGCACATACTCACACACACACACATACATAGCGATATTAGCAATATTGGCCATAAGAGTCGTAGTGCCGCAGCTACAAAATATGGATTTAACTGGCACTTTTACCAGCGACAAAGTTGTGACTTCATAACCGAGAATTGAATTGAATTGACGGCGGACAGCGAGTAGCACTTTGAGTATGCTCACAGCGGAGCATTGTTATTTTGGCACAGAAAAAAAGTTTACTTCCGAGTTTTTCACGCGGACATTTTGATAACTTTTATTTTTATTTTTATTTTTATTTTTATTTTTATTTTTTACAGCTATCGCCTCTTTATTGTTAGTTTTGTTGTTGCTGCTGTTGTTCTATTGTTGTATATGCGAAATTTATGCGCTCAGGCATTTTTCATTTTACTCCTTCGCTATATTTCCGAAACTTCTTTGTTTCATTTCACAATTCAGTGAACGAGGTTTCTCTAGTTATTTTCTTTTGCCCATTTTTTTAATTTTTTTTATATTTTATATATGTATGTACCATATGTATGTCCTACGCGCAGCCAATAAAAAGCACAACACAAACGTTAGGCAGGACCTCTGCCATATATGTATGTAGATATGTACCATATGTACATATGCGAAAATCGAAGCCAAGCAGGATAACGGACATGCATGACAGCGTAGACTAACTAGAAAAATCGGAAAAAGATTCAAAAATAAATAAAATCAAATAAAAGCAGCAAAAGCAGAGAAAGGTAACTCTAAAACCCATACTAAATGAAAGGGCGCGCCAAATGGCAGTAAAAATCAGCGGCATAAAAAGTTGGGCATTACATATGTATATATTGCACATATGTTTGTGTGAGTGTTTTTAAGCGCTAGCAGCGGTAAAGTTTTCAAACATTTTTTTAGTATTTTTTTTATTTATTTTTTATTTTTATTTTTTTCCTTTTGGGTCAGGTCCTTGCGCAAATTCGAATATTTTGACTCAATTGTGTTTTCGGAGTTTTTATAAAACATTTTTTCGACAACCTATGGCAGTTTTGTAGCTTAGGTATGTAAAAATAAGTGGATATGTAGATATGAGCAGATACATGTTGGTATGTACATACATATATATATATAAATACATATGTATGTATGTATGTAGAGGCACTTTACAATTCACTCATTTGATTACTGCTCTTTTTACGTGCATATAAAATGTATTCTTTACTCACATACATATATACGCATATGTAGGTATGTATGTATGTATTGTGATATATTTTCATACCTTGTTTACATGCCTACAAACACGTATATCCTGTTTATTAACATTGTTGCTGCCGCAATTGTCAATTTATGCTTCTCTTCCCCCCTCTTACTGCGAAAATTTCTTTACAACCTATTTAAAAGTTAAAAAAAATGTCTGCCAGCAACCAACTCTGCCAATTGAGTTTGCTTGTGCTTCGTGTTTTTCACCAATTTTAAAATTCAGCAGGGAGCAAACAGCAAAGTACAAATACAATACATTTGCGCAAACGCTTTTCATGTTACAAAAAAAAAAAAAAAAAAAACACAAAAAAAAAAACAAAAAAATTAAAAAAAAAATAAAAAGACAAAAAAAGAAAATATATAGAAAATTAAATCAAAATTTGGTAAACTTATTTGTCAAAAGTGCTTAAATTTCAAACACGTTTTTCAGGTAAAAGAAAATAATATACATTAATTTAATTAAAATTTTATTAAATTTTAAATAAAATAAAATAAAATTAATTTGGGAAATATTTTTTTTTTTTTAATATTATTACCTAAATAAAGATAATCATTTTTGATTGAATTTTTTTCAATGGTATTTATTATTTTAGCTTAAATTATTTAAAAAAAAAAATAAATAAAATAATGAAATTTCCTAAAATTCTTTAATTCTTTTTTATGCATATCTTTAGGCATATATTTCTGCTTTTTAATTCTTATTTATACAAATTTTTTGACAATTTATTTCTGCTTTGGTTTCTAAAATTTTTTTAATGATAATTTTTATTCGAAAATAAATTTTCATTTATACATTGATACTTATTTTTTTATTTTAATTTCTTAAGCTGGATGTATCGGCTGTTTTGAATTTTTTATTTATTTGAAATTATTAAAACATGTTTTTTAAAATATTTTAAAACGTGTTTTTAAAAATATTTAATGAAAAAACATATTTTTCAGATCAAAAAAATTAATTTGCATAAATTTCTCCGAGTGAAAACTTATTGATTCCAAGCCGTTTTTTTTCAAATATAACTTTTAATTTACTATAAAAAAAAATTTTGTCATTTTTTTTTTAATATTTAAAAGTAATTAAATGTTTATTTCTGGAAACTTTTATATTTTAAAAAATTTTCCTACTAATAAAATTACTTTTTTTTTACAAAGTTTTTATTTCTTCCTTGACATTTTAAATTTTTAATAAACATTTTTTTATTTTACCTAAATTTTTCTGTCATTACTTTTAAAATATTATTAGTTTTCAATTTCAAAGTATTTTTTATTAATACAATTCTTTTTTGGTTTAAATATTTCCTTTTTTCGTTTTTGTTGTTTTTTTCCTTAAATTCAGCTTTGAAACTTCTTTTTGCTCTCACTTCAAATACAGGAAAAATTTCGCATATATTTTCTAAAACTTGTGAATAAAAAGCTAAGAAAATTTATACGAATTTTTGTGCAAAGCCAAATGAATTTGTGAGCTCACCTGTATAACCAACATTAAATATCTGCCAAGTTTTTTCCGCGTACACAGTTGTTGTTAAAATAAACTGACTTTTAGCTGACATTTTAATCAGCAGCAACGTAAAATGTTTCAAAAACTATGCAGCAATGAGAGAAGCTGAAAGCAGTCAAATTGCTGCAAGAAAAGCTTATTTGGCATTTTTCTTACCAAATTATGTTGAAACTAACGCAAGTGGAACTAAACTTTGTTGAAAAATAGAAAAGAAAAACAACTTTACAACTTTCGAGATTCCGAAAAGTTATTGTATTTTTTGCTAAGGTAGAAATTTTCCCTAATAAGTATAGGAATGAAAAATGGAGAGCTTTCGGGATTGTTGAAAATTAGTCTTTTTACTTGGTCCCGAAATTTCGGTACTGAAATATAAAATTTACAAGAATACTTATGTAAGGAATTACAAATATATCCATAATGAATTACTAAATAAATTTTTCTCATTTTCTTCTTTTCTTCCAGGTCGCAATTTTCGCCTACGACTCCGCCACAGTACCGGCTACGGCGACCACACGTCAGCTGATCGCCAACATGCCCATACCATCGGATTCGGTATTCATCTATCGGCCAGATCGTCGTTTGCAAGTGTGGCGTTTCCTCTCGTACATGTTCCTGCATGCCAATTGGTTTCATTTGGGTTTCAATGTGGTCATTCAACTCTTCTACGGCATCCCCTTGGAGATGATGCACGGCTCGGCACGCATAGCGATTGTTTATTGTGCTGGCGTCTTTGCCGGTGCACTCGGCACCAGCGTCGTAGACTCTGAGGTGTATTTGGTCGGTGCTAGCGGTGGCGTATACGCAATATTGGCTGCACACTTGGCCAATCTGACGCTGAACTATCGGCAAATGCGTTTTGCGTCGGTGCAGTTGTTGGCGGTGTTGATATTTGGTGAGTAATGGGAAGAAAAGATTTTTAGTTCATTTTTGTTTTTTTTTTTTTTAATTTACTCAATTTGATTTGTTTACTTTTTCGTTGTGCGCGTGGTGTTGAAAGGTGTTTGATTATGTTGCGCTGATCAGCTGTGATATGATTTGACCTCATTTGTTGTGGGTTAGGAAAATAATCAAACATATTACACGCCGCATGTGGTTTATTATTTATGTAGTTTATTCGGTTTTCGTTTTTTTTTTAGTATTTTAAATTTTATTTTTTTAGTTTTTATTTTTTTTTTTTTATTTTTGTATTCTTATTTTTTTTTAATTTGTCTTACGCTCTATTTTCTCTTTTACTAACCTTCACACCGTTTTTTCTTCTCTTCTCTTGCAGTTAATTGCGATCTTGGCTACGCATTATACACACAATATCTGGACTCGCAAGTTGAGAAACCCCCACCAGCCGTTTGGCCCAACTACGATCCACCACCAGTCTCATATGTGGCTCATATGACCGGCGCGTTGGCGGGTTTCACCATCGGTCTGCTGGTGTTGAAGAATTTCGAACATCGCCCTTTTGAGAATCTCATTTGGTGGCTAGCGTTGGGCGTTTACAGCGCTTTTACTGTCTTCGCCATTGTCTTCAATCTTATTAATACGATGACCGGACAGTTGGTGGAGGAGCGCAGTGAAGTTGTGGCACAGCAATTGTTGTACGATTTGGGTGTGTCGTAAAAAGTGTGTTTGCGTAGAAGGGTTATGTGTGAAAACTGAAGTAAGAAATGTAAAAAAATTGTAAAAACATCAAAAAATAGCATGAGAGAAATATAAAAAAAATGCATTAAGTAGAAAGTTCTAAAAACAAGTAACTGTAAAGTTACTTTGAGTGCAAAATACGCATTTTCCTGCATAACTCGGATTCAGTGCTGCATTTTCGATGCAAAAAGGCCGCCGCGGAAGGAAGCAAAGTTTAGCAACAAAAATTGCTTTTATTAAATAATTAAATTTTTTTCTCGTGGTTCTGTTAAACATTTCTATTTATTTATTTGTTACATTTAATTACATATATATTTTCTACCGTTGCTGTTCTTATTAAATTTTAATTACTTTTTTTTTAATTTTTTTTTTTTTGCATCGAACGCAAACAAAACCCCAAATCGTATAAACAAATGTTGTGATAATACCAAAGACTGAATTAATTTTGAAAATAAAAGAGATAAAAAATCAATAAATAAATACACACACACACACACACAAAGCGAAATAAATTCAAGCACGCTTGAATGAAATTTAGCGGTTAAATTAGGAAGTGTGAAATAAAAGAAAAACAAAACAAAACAAAATAAAAAACATTTATTTATTTATTTATTTAATTTTAATTGTATATTATGTAATTTACCATACATTGTAGACATCAATGCACAATCGGGTCACACAACCAAATATAATAAATAGTATATATATATATATATATATGTAATATGTAGTAGGCAAGCAGTTGCAGCAGCATTCGTATGTCTGTATGTACATGTATATATATAGATTTCAAAAAGTATCCTCGTTATCCCCCGCAATTACATGCATGCAATATATGTTTGTATGTATGTATGTACATACTATATAGAAGTCAGTAGAAAAAAAACTAATGAATTTGCCGCTCAGCGTTAAATAATCGCGCTGAAAATCGCATTTTCACTAAAACCAGCGCCCTAGTCAACCGAAAAGTAATAGTTAAAATAAATAAAAATAATAATAAAATAAAAAATAATGTTAGCGAATGCAGGTAAATGGCAGTACGAAAACGGAAGTGTGGGCATTGTTTAATGAAAAACTGTAATCAATAAAAATTCAAAACTTTCAAATTGAAGAAAAAAACGAATTTTTCAAAGGAAAAAAGTAAGGCAACTAAAATATTTTCTAAAAATTCGAAACATTACTTTAACTAATAAAAAAATTACAAGAACCGCGATTTTTCGAAACTAGTAAAAATTTTTTTAAAATTTTCGATTTAATAAAACTCAAATTTTATAGTGAAATTATTTGACAAAATAAATAAATGGAAACATTTTAAAATTCTTTCATTCTTTTTTTGTTTAGAAGTACAAAATTTTCAAAACCAACGAAATACAAAAAAAAAGCTGAAAACAAAATTCAAGAATTGAAGGACCAAAAATAACGAAATCCAAAAAATATCTATTTCGAAATTTCAAAACTACACGAATTTGCCCAAATTATCAAAATTTCAACATCAGCTTAGTTTCTAGAAAATCTATTTAATTATCTTGAAGTATAATAGGCGCTACAGAGTTTAAAAAATAATTATTTAGTTTCAGAAATATTTCAGAAGTAAAAGTTTATCATTAAATATTTTGAAAAATATAAAAAAAATTTAAAAATATGAAAATTTAAATTAATTTTTTTTTTTAACATTCAATAATTAACAGTTACAAATATTTAAAAATGTAAAATTTTTCGAATTTGAAAAAATATATAAGATTTTTTTTATTTAAATTCTAATGATCACATTTTCCTTCGTTCACTCTGCCACATCGCATGCATTCAAGAAGAAGAACATCAAACTTCAGAACATATACATATGTAAAATAAACCGTTATTATTGCACATACGCTTGTAAATAATAATATTTGTTGCGAGATTATTTTCTTATTTCTTAGTATATAATACTATTTTCTATAAAGCTTGTATTTAAAAAAAAATGTTTTTTACTCAAAAAAGAAAAACAAAATTAAGTTAAAACTAAAGTTCAGTTTTCTACTCACAAACAGTGTTTTTGCATACTATTTATATAGGTAAAAAATTAGAAATTTTTAATAAAAATACATATATATAAAAATAATGTGCTAGCTATGTATATAAAAAATACAAGGAATAATATATATGTAAAGAAGTAATGAGTAATTCGTAGCAAACACTCACACAAAAACCAAAGAAAAAACAAGAAATAATAAACTAAAGAAAGTAAAATTCAAAAAAAAAAAAAAAAATTCTATACAATGCAATAACAACACTAAACGTCCGAAATTTTTTTTATATATAAATGCATATTACAGACACACACATTTTGTCCAGTAAATAAACAATTTTTTGTAAATGCCCTAAAATTAATGAAAATTAAATAACCGTTAAACACATGTAATTATCAGATCAAAAATTTAAATACTCAAAAAAAAATAACAACACAATTCACGTTGTAAATTTAATACATATATATGTATGTATATATGTGCATCTCCTCCACCAAACCCTGTGACCGAATAAGAAAATTATTTATTGTCGCTATTTAATAGAAAAACAAAAATCACAATGCCAAATAAAAACAAAATCCCAACAGAATACGTTAATTAATTAATCGAAGAAAAAAATATGTATGTACAATATTTACTTGCAATAATAAAATAACAACAATAAATATACAATTGTGCATCTATGAATGTACCTATGAAAAGGAATTAAAAAAAAACTTATTTATGTAAATGAAAAAAAAAAAATTAATTATGTAAAAATACCGTCAAATGTTCATCCAAAAAAAAAACATTGTATACATACTTACAAACATATAAATATATAAAATAAAAAACTAAAAGAACTGCAAGAGAAATCCAAATCATGTGAAAACCAAAAAACCGAAAGCGAAACAGTTAAAAAAGAATAAATAAATTTTTCAAAAAGAAAGAATGTGTGATGCGCACCCATGAGCAGCGACAACAACAAAGAAATAAATTAATAAAAAAAATATTAAATGTTCAAAACAAAATATAAATCCAAATGACTTTTTATTTACTTAGAATGGTTTCAAATTTACTTATTTGGGAGGAAAAAATGGCATCAACGGAAAGCTGTAAGTATAGACGATTTTGCTGGAGCATTAACTGGATGATTTTAGAATCGATCAAAAGCAATTTCAATTGAATCATTTTTAAAAATATCCAAACTGTATAAATTATAAAAAAATTCAATGAAAGTACTGGAGTTATATAAATTCATCTCAAATAAATATATTGTTCAAATGTTGAGATTTGTTTCTCATGGATGGAGAATAAGAGAGAGTGGGAAGAATCCCTCGAAATACCTATACTAATTTTGTCCATTGTAGTAAGACGGTCTCGAATTAGCTACAATCACATCATTTATCTCTCCAAGGTCATCCTCCGCTGGGAAAGTACTTTAGTCTGAACACGAGTTGTCTACCAGAGATGTTTCGATATTGATATCATAAGTCTCAACAACTGCGCCTTTAGTTTGAGTTAGTTTAGTTTAGTTTTGAATTCTCGGGACTTGACTTGGGTTTGGTAGAGAACGAGAACAAGACGAAATATCTCCTGTCATCAAGCAAAAAGTCATATCATTCGCGACACGACTCCCTCGTCACTATGGCAGCCCTAACTTCGAGATCGTAGAAAATTTTGTTTACCTAGGGACGAGCCGATTTCTTCTTCTCTATTGGCATGAGTACCACTTAAGCCATTATAGCCGAATCAACTCGGTTCTTCTCTTCGTTTTTTAGGCGTCAGTTGGAAATACCAAGTGAAACCGGATCGTCCTCCACCTGATCATTCCAACATTGTAGAGCACTGCAAAGAATATTTCCGACGACATGACCGAGGTAGTGTTTTCGCTGTTTCTTCAATCGCTGAACTATATCAATGTCACCGTATAACTTGTTCCAACTGCGGTATTCACCGTAGGCAATGAACAAAGGACCATAAATCGGTCGCAAAATTTTACTCGCAAAGACTTCCAGGGCCGACTCATCACATGTTGTTATCGTCCACGCTTCTGCACTATACCAAGTTGGACGGGTATAATGAGAAACTCGATTTGATGCGAATTATGGCTATACGTTCGTCCACGGGAGTTCACAAGTTCTTTCTTTCGTCCTTTTTCCGCCCAGCACACTTCTTGGACGACAGTAATGTCAACCTTTAGCCTTACGAGGACATCAACCAGCGGCACCTTCCCAATTAAGGGGCCAGGCATGCCAAGTGCCTGCCCTAAATCGTTATCCTTAAAACATTTTCGAGGGTAGTCTTGTATCATTTTTCACTGGAGTAAATTTTTCATGTGCTTGGTCCCAAACTCTATGCACCACCGCCTTCTCACTTTAGCTCTTTAGCTCCAAACGGTTGTTTGTTGGTTACCCAGAAGACGCTTGGGCTAAGTACCAAAGCCTTGAGCAGCTTGAGTCATTATATAAAAGAATAGTTTCTGGCCACTACCAGATTAATGGCAGTCAAAAACTTTCTTCACTTCCGTTAACTTCCCATCCTCTGTGGGATCAGCCTTCTAAATATTAGATATAAATTGTTATCGAGTGTGACAGACTAAAGACCACCGTCAACAAATTGATTGGTCCCTAACAGTGTGGATTTATATATGGATATAATTAGAGCATTTTAACGGCTGAAGCAAATGTCACATGAACCTATCCTCTTCCGCCCTTGTCATTGTCGCTTCCATTACATCTTCTGAGCGATGGTTTCACCTCCTTTTTTAAATAGGTCAGACATTCCAGGTGCACACCTTCAAATCATGGTCTTTCGTTCGTTTGCTATGATACTCATCAAAATTGGAAATTCTCATCTGAACCCCGATTCAATTTTTCATTGCAACTTTTCTCACGGAACGGCTACCAAATATAGCGCTCATCCTCGCTGCGAGAGTAGCTACAACTTTGACCATGTTTATGTGACCGTCCCCTTGTTTCAAGACCAGCGCTCGCTCTTATCGTATCTCTGATGAATGGTGGTTCTAATGAGACTTCAGCAAGCCCTTAAACCGAACCTAACCAGATACCAGGACACTAGATGACACCTATCAATAAAAGTCACTATCTCTTTCACTGTTCGCTATAAAACATTGAGAATAAAATAAATTAAAATAAGTAAAGTGTAAAAGCACAATCATAATCGGAAAACCAGAAGAAGATAAGGCAACCATAATTGAGCGAACAACCAAGGATTGTTCAACGATTTAAACCGAAACGTTTATTGACGCAAACTTACGATTACGATATTCGGTTGAAGCAAAACCGCAACCAACAGAATCATTTTATTTTACATTCATATTCATGTATTTATGCATAGGTGCGTATGTACTAACCTCAAATGCAGCAGAAATCCTGAAATGTCAATCTTTTGCATTTGGCATATATACGAACGGGCATACATACATACATATGTGTTTATACGTGTATACACGTCATATATATATACATTTCATATGCACTCACATTCAACAACAACAGCAACAACTGCAACCGAACAACCAAAAAACGCAACCAAAATTCGAATGTTGATTGCCTTTATCATAAGCGTTGGCAATTTCTGCGAATGGCAGGTGCAATCGACCACTAAAACCTCACAAATAACAAAGCACCAAAGTCTAAATGCTTGATGCATTCACGCACGCACACACACAAACACACACATACACATGCAGGCTCACACTTGCATAATCAATGGCTTGGCGCATGAAGGAGGCGGGTGAATCAGTTTGAACTTTTGTTCGCTTGTTTGTTTGTTTATACAATATATTTGTTTGCTCGCAGCTGATACGAATATTGTCAGAAGTTTGATCACTTGCTACTTGCGACAAGCCATTCGCCAAAAAAAGAGTGGAGGTAATGCAACAAAAAACATAAAGCAATGAAATGCCAAACTACCACCTGCCACCACCTTGCACATGCCAAAGTTTATGTTGCATATTTTTACTTGGAAATTTAGTGCTTTATTTACGTTTGTTTGCTTGAGTACTGAAGTTGGATGCATATGATTTAAAGTTATTTTTTTTTTGTAACACAAATTAAAACTAAATTAAACTAAATTAAATTAAGATAAATAACTAAAATTAAATAAGATGGAAAAAAATAAAACAAAATAAAATAATCTAAAACTAATAAAATTATATAAAACACTATAAACTCATACAAAATAAATTTAAATAAATTTAAAAAAATAAAGAAAACAGAACAAATAAATTAAAATAAGATAAAATAAATAATATTAATTAAAATTTAATAAAATTAAATAAAAACCTAAATTAAGTTAAATAAAACAGAATAAAATAAAATTAAAATAAATTAAACAACATAAATTAAGTTAAATACAATTAACGAAAAATAAAATAATACTAGTTAAAATAAAATAAAATTTGTCTAAATTTAAAGAAACTACATTAAATTAAATAGCAGAAAATAAAATAAAATATATAAACTGAAATAATTTAATTAAAATAAAATTAAATTGCATAAAAAAAGTAAAATAAATTAAATAAAACAGAATAAAATAAAATTAAATTAAATTAAAGAAATGAATTAAAAAAAAAAAACAAATAAAATAAAACAAAGTAATAAAATATAAATTAAAATAAACTAAAACTAATAATTATTATAAAATAATATTATTTCAAACAAAGCAAAATTAAATTATATTAAAAAATAAATAAAACAACAAAAAAATTTATTAAAAAACAAAACAAAAACATTAAGTAAATAAATATTATATTAAATAAAAAAACTAAATTAAGCTAAATAAAATTGAATACAATTAAATTAAATTAAAATAAAGTAAATACACTAAATTAAATTGATTTAAATAAAACAGAACAAAATAAAACAGAATGAAATAAAATAATATTAATTCAATTAAAATTAATTTAAATTACATTTGAAAAATAAATAAAACAGAATGGCATAAATTAAAATAAAATCAATAAAATAAAATAGAAAAAAACAGAATTAAATAAAATTCCAAAAACTTAAACAAAAGTAAATATACAAATAAATATAAAAAGGGAGACAAACTGAGAGCTCAAAAATTAAAATACAACAAAATAAAAATAAATCAGAAAAATATTAAATAAAATTTGAAAAATAAATCAGATAATTTGAATAAAACTTTATCAAATAACGACATAATAATAAATGATATAGTACAAAAAAAGTTAAATAAAATGAAATAAAATAATGTAAAATAAAATGAAATAAAATAATATGAAACAAAGTAAAATAAAAAATAATATGAAGTAAAATAAAATAAATTCAAGTAATAAATTAAAAAAAAAATAAATAAATAAACTAATTTAAAATAAAATTATATAAAACAAAATAATAATGAAATGAAATAAAAAACTAACATAATAAACAAAAGTCAAACAAAATAAATAACAAATAAATTTTGTAATAGATTTAATTAACGAGTTAAATCATTTCCTTAATATGGGTTACGTCGAACCTGCACACAAGGCATACCTTCTATGTACCTACCCCCACTATTAGTGCAATAAAATCTATATTTTTATCTTTCGAAGCGAGATAACCAGAAAACCAAACACATTCCAGCGCTCCTATCACTTACATACTTATTTAAGACTCGCTCCTATGGTTTTAACAAAACAGGCTGAGTCATACGAATTTCCACAGCAATTTACCTTTGTGTGTCCTACAAATTAGTTATGCCCCATAGATATGAACATATGTATGTATGTACATACATCGCCCACCCAAAAACTAATTAAATTGCTTTTACTGCTGCCTCTAATCGAATGCCGAGCGAGGAATGTGTCACAATAACATAGGAACTCACGGCAGAGTTCCACAAGTAGATATTTGAATCGATGGAATGTGCGAAAATGCCTGGAGAATTTCAACAAAAAATATATACACACGCACATACACACATATGAATACTTACATATTTATATTTCAGCTCATATTTTTAACAATTTTACGCTAAAAGTGCGACAAAGCGAAGATAATTAAGATTTTGTAAATAGAATTTACCACCAAAAACACTACAACAGTAACAATAACATTAACATACAACAATAACAATCCGAAGCAGAGTAATTTGGAAGAAGCGTACTCTGTGAGTAAATAAAGAAGAATTTATTGTATTTTATTTTTTAATTTTTCTTTTCTTTTGACCTTACATTTATCAGCGGCAAGTCGTCCTTTTGATAACTTAATGTTTTAAGGCATTCAATTCTCATTCATTATCCAGCGCTGCCACGAAAACACACACACATACACACACACACACACGTATACCGAAATAAGTGAAAAATGCGACCCTGCGGGTGGTGTCAGTCAGCATGTTGCCATAACAACCGCACTACTACAATGCATACTTGCAACAACACAAACAACCACACAAATTACATACGAATCAACTCGTTAAAAGCAAGAAAATTTACCCAAAAGAAAAAAATGTATTTAAAAGAAAATGAAAAGAGCATTTATTCTAAGAGAGGCGATCAATGGTCAGAAGCGAGTCACAGAGGTATTTTAGTAGTATTATAAGCTGCCTCAAACAGATAGCTAGCTCATACACCCATGTATACGTGTATGTACTCGTATATATACTATATACATACATATGTAAGTCTACGAGAGCTGCGGCTTAACTCAACTCGGTCGAAGAACGACAAAATACCATAGACCAAAAGTTACAGCCAGTGCCGGCCAAATGATATATATATATATGTGTGTGTGTAAATGTGTTTAAGAACATGGCCAGGCACTCTTATATGCATTTATATTGCACAACCCGGATATATCAACGCACAGTTGGTTTTGGCCACCAATAAAGTCGAGCCTTTAGAACTGCTCACAAACAAATTCCTTTGTTATCCTTTTTTGTCTCCCTCTTACACTTCTTACGATCTCTCCTTCACTTGTATTTTAAACTAATTAACAGCAAAAAACTTTGCTGATGTGGTGTTGAAAAGCTAGAAAGTATGCAGGGAGTTGCATAGTTAGTTAATTGGTTAGTTGTCTGTGCAGAACACCTACCGAGCAGTCTTGGCTACCCAAGAAGTCACTTAGTGTGATAATTGATAAGTATTATGTAGAGGGAAACATACGTGTATACATATGCATGCACAATTATTCTGTTGTAAAATAAAAAACTTAAATTATGTGCGAAAAAACTTTCGATTTTGAACTGGTATTATAAATGTTAAACACTGAGTAGTATTTTACCAGTTTCTTGTGGAATCTTAAACGCAAGTTGTAAGCCTTTATATTCAGATTTTTAGTTTTGGATAGAAAATTCAGTTCTAGTACACTTACTTTGCCATATCGCCTGACAGCCGAATCGTTAAATGTTTATGTATATTTCTATCACTGGAATTACAATCATTACAAATGAATTGGTATTTAGTTAGTATGTTGCTGATGAGTGGTTGGACAATTGATATTTAGTATGAGATGTGTTTGATAAGTAGCATTTCCAGCAGAGCATAAAACGGGTGATCAAGCAGATATACTTTTTTCAATATCCTTTTTTTGACAGATCGCGCGTGAGTCTTGTCAAACTGTCATGTTGCTTTGATTCAGTATTGTTTCGCATTTCATCATGGAAAGACTTACGCTTGAACACCGTTTTGGAAATCGTTCAATTTTATTACGAAAATTCTCGTTCTGTTCAGAATGCATTTTGGGCGCTTCGCTCAATATATGGTCAACATAATTGGCCCATTGAGCGTACTGTTCGCAACACCGTCATCCATCTCGAGACGCAGCCTTTATTATTGGATAATATTCGGTCGAATAGACTACGTCTAGCACTCAGTATAGGAAATATAGTGGCCGTAGCTCAGAACGTACCTGAAGGACCATGGAGAGTCGATTCGGTGCCATTCGAAACAACTCGGACAGATGTATGGAACGACTTGACACATTTCACGTCGAAATATTTGATTGAAAGCATGCAAAAATCAGCTTGTATAAGAACTGAAGCCGCTCGACCTCCCCAAGCGACATCTTCCGGTCTATAGGCTCTTGAAAAGTTCCAAGAAAATCCGACGTTTTCGAGCCAAATTTCGTTCAGCGATGAGGCCCATTTCTGATTCAGTGAGTAAACAAACAAAATTGCCGTATTTGAGACAAAGAGCAACCTGAAGAGATTCAAGAGCTGTCATTTCATCCAGAAAAAACAACGGTTTGGTGTCAACGGTCCATATTTTTTCTAAAATGATACCGGTGAGAATAACCGACTATTTGATGCCTGTAATTGAAGCTCGTGATCTCGGCGACATTTGGTTTCAACAAAACGGCGCCACATCCCATCAATCAATGAATTTATTGAGAGAATACTTCGGTGAGCAGATAATTCCACGTTTTAGGCCGGTCGATTGACCACCAAGAACCTGTAAGATCACACCTGTGGGGATATGCAAAGTCTAAAGTCTATGTGGACAATCCCTCCTCGATTCAGGCCTTGGAGCAAAACATTACGCCTGTCATTCGTCAATTACCAGTCGAAATGTTCGAACGAGACATCGAAAATTGGACTCAAGAGATGGACCATCTGAGACATAGCCGCGGCCAATATTTCAAAGGGATAATCTTCAAAAACAAATGCCAAAGAATGTTCTTTCGAATGATAATAAATATTGCCCATTAAATTTGAATTGTCTTTGTGTTTTTCTTAAAAAAGTAGGGAACCTCGGAATGGATTATCCTTTACTACATACATTTATACAGGAGCTGCGAAGCACTAACGAAAGTGAGAGCGGCAACCATTATATTGCGAATGTAATTAACAAATAGAGCAGCAATTTTAATTGTATTTACTGTAAGAATAGTCACACGGGAGGTAAGACCTGTATTTACAGGTATTTGGTTCAGTTTTAGTTAAAGGTGATGCATTAAAGATGAACATCAATTTACAAGTTTAGATGAAATATCCTCCGCCCAAAAAACCATCAACGTTTCCGGAGCGACTTAGAATAAACTGTAGAACCTTCAATTTTTTAGATAAATATAAGTTTACAACTTAAAGAGGCGATCAGTCGAAAATCGCTTCAGCGAAAAAAGTAGAGTATTCTCTCGGCGAACAAAAACCAAACTCTACATTCCCGTCCTGCTATATGGGGTAGAAGAGTGGACGATGACAACATCGGATGAATCGACGCAAACAATCTTCTAAAGGAAGGATTTTCGAATTACTTATGGACGATGGAACGATGCTCTGTGTGAGAAACGCAGCTATGCTGACATGTCGTTCGTGTGGATGACAATTCTCCAACTTTGAAAGTTTTCTACGCAGGACTCGCTGATGATAGCAGAGGAAAACCTTCTTTTCTTTGGAAATATCAGAAGGAGCACGTTCTGCCCTCACTAAGTGTCTCCAATTGGCGTCATACGGCGAAAAGAGGAAATGAAATATCCCCTGGCGGAACTGATCTGTACCTTTTTCATCAACAGACCTCAACGATATCGACTAGCTTTGCCAGCTCGTAAACAATAAGAACGACTTACAAGCAGTAGCTGTCATAACTATAAACAACTGGGGAATACGAAACTGGTTACTCGCCTTTTGTCGAAGATGTAGTGATAAACTCTGTGTACGATAAATGTCATATTCGGGCGAATATCGAGACGATCTGAACAACAACGGTTTTTCACAATTCGCAGAATTAGAATCTACCACAGTCATCGTTAAACAGAGGCGGATGTCATTTCTAATGGGCACTATTCTGGCCTATATTACAAAAGTAAAAGCTGAAGCACGAACGGCAGCAGGCTTTGATGACCCGAAAAAAAACAATGCAATACACGAGATTTAGAACCAGCAACACGCAGCTTAACTGCTTAACTCGCCCGATATGTCGGAAAAGAAAAAGAATGGCTATTAGAAGAGTTTATGAGGCATAACCGATTAGCGCACGCAGCCAAATCACACATGGCTTGATTGAGAAAACAGGTTTTAAAGCACAACGTCTTATATAACGCTCTACGATTAAAGACCACTGCTTAAACCTGAGACCATACATCGATATACTCGTAAAATCGTAAAGGTATTGCAACCCTAATATTCTACTCATCGGTAAAAAAAATTAATATTCACCTAAAATAATTTTAATTGTATTAACGTTCGTTCAGGTACCTTTTATTAGCATTTTAATGGAATTGTGCAAATTTACTCGCATTTATACAAATATACATAATATTGAGTTGAAAACTTTAGTCAAACATGCGAATTTGTACGAAATTTACACCAAATCGATGAACGACATTGCCAAGTCATGGTCGGAGGTGTCAAGTCAAGAGTTTGAGTTGCGTGTCAAAGAAATTACCACGAAGCACGCACAACGCGTGGAATCATTATAAACAAAAACGGAGAGAGAGAAGGGAAGAGGAAAGCAAATTTGTTGACCATAAAGCCAAAGATACGTGTATATACAGAAAAAAGTGAAGCCAAAATTTGCGCTAATGGAATGAGCGGTGTCATTGCTGACTGCCTGTCAACAATGTCATCATCAGCACTGATATCTAGTGAAATGATTACCAGCACATGAATATAATTTGAATGCTATTTTGTCTATTATTATTACTTTTTTTTGTTTACTTATTATTTTATTTTATTTTTTTCATATAATAAATGTTTTAATGATTTTTCCGTAATGATATATGTACATACGTATACACCTGTGTTATTAAATACAGACATTATTATATACGTGGGAATTCAAAAAAGTTCGATTAGTTGGTGACTTTCAATTTGTTTTTGTTAAATCTAAAAATACTAAATCCTTTGCAATTTCTTTAATAGTCTTCCTTTCAAATTGCCAGACTGGACATTTTTCCTTACAGGACGAGCCCCGAGAAGGTCGACCAAAATCTTCCACTGATGACGTCCAAAATTAACGAAGCCCCACGATTGACACAAGAAATGATTGCTAATGAATTGGGCTTGAAGACCATGGCTGTATCGCAAATATTAAGCAATCATCTGAGAAACATGAAGAAATCTGCTCGATGGGTGCCACGAATTTTAAATGAGGCCCAAAAGGAGGCTTGAGTACATTTTGCTCAATTTTTCCTAAACAAATTCGAAAATAGTCAGTATAGTAATTTTAGTAAAGTCGTTAATGGTGACGAATTTTGGTTCTATAAGTATGATTCAGAAACCAAACAGCAATCCATGGTATGGAACCCAACAGGAGAAAACCCACCCGTAAAATCTAAACAACAAAAATCAGAAGAGTGCTTACCAAAGGTTTTTAAAAATTTGTTGGAAAACAGGTAGAGAGAGAATTCGCGGCGCTACTATTTACATGACGACGCGCCATCCCTCACTGCTGAAATAACGAGTAATTTTATTGCGAACTCTGGCATCGAAGAAACACGCCCAGCGCCATATTCCTCGGAAATAGCACCTTGTAATTTTTGGTTATTTCCAAACATTAAAAAAAAAATTAAATGGAAAGGTCTTTGATAGGAACGAGGAGATAATAATGCGGTTAATGCTGAACCTTGATAAGCTTTAAAAACAAGATTTTGAAGACTGTTTTCAGAAGTGGATTTATAGGCTTAAGAAATGTATTGAAATCAATGGCGATTATGTAAAAAAGATAAAAAAGGACAAAGATTATGAATAAATGCAATTTTTTTTTCTGGTCAACTTACCGAGCTTTTGTTGATCCCGTCGTATATATGAGATATATGGTATGTGTACAAATAAAGGGTGTTTTTTATTTAAAATTTATAACTCGCATTCTGTGGATGGAAATCTTCAAACACTATTTAACATTAAAAAAAATTTATATAACATAAAAGTTCTAAGTTTAAAGATTTTAAAGTTTTCATCATATATATATATATATAATTGGCGCTTTGTAACCGCTGAAGTGATTTTCGGCCGAGCTTCTCCTCCAATTTGTGGTTTTTCGTCTTGATGATTTTCCAACAAATGGAGGAACCTACAGTTTATACTAATCTGCCTCCGAACGGACCAGAAAGTTTCCGGAAATTGTTATTTTTTGGTAGAATAACTTAAAGCAAGCAATAAGATTTTTTTGGCAGACGCGATTAGAAAAGGAAAGACAGCAGAATAAAAGGGCAGGGCAGGGCAAACATCTTAAATGCATGTGACAATGAAAATTTTATAAACAAATGCATATTTCTTAAAAATGTTAAATTCTCTTCACAATAGAAATGTCAAACATTCGTACTTGAAATTTGTTCCTCGATAAAAGTTTGAGGAGCATTTTGATCCGAGTTGCTCCAACTTGCTCTATTGTTTTTTTGCTCAAATTTTTGCTAACTAAGAATACTTAAATCGTTTATTTCATTTTATTTTGAATGTTTTTCAACTCGATAACTAATTGATAACTTTATTTAAGAATATCTGTTAAATGTTTTAACAACTTTTAGAACTTATTAAAAGTTTAAAAAAAAATTATAAATAAAATATTTTCAAAACTGAATTCAATAAAATGTTTCTATTTCAAATCGGGATAATTTTAAAATTTTCAATTTCACAATTTTTTAAATGTAACAGATTTTACTTTTCAAAATTTTTTTCTGTGCAACTGTAAAAATATCGACCTTTAATTGAAAATATACCAATGACGATGGAAATGATGTTTTATTGTACGACTATGAAAAAGTTCGAAAAGCCTCTTTGTCGATTTCAAAGCAACCTTCGAAAACACGAAAAGGACCTGCCTCTACACCGTTATACCTGAACTTAGTATGTATTTTTGCAAAAAGGCTGTGTAAACTGGCGTCAAGCAACAACGTCAGGTTCGGGATGGACCTCTCTGAACCGTGCAATACCAATCAAGGTTTCATCGAAGGTGATTCTTTATCGTGTGACTTCTATAATTTATGATTGCATAAAATTACAGCAGTTGCTGGGATATGCCAATAATATTGAATTATTGCTAACAGGTGATACTATGGTCTGAGTAGGCAAAGTAGGCAAAGTTCTCTTTCGACGAACAAAACCAAACTCTACAAGTCGATCATCATTCCCGGTCTGCTATATGATCCGGACATTGACAACAACTGGTCAACATGTTATCCAAATGGATAAGAACTCTCCTGCGTTGATAGTTTCCGATGCAGTGCCTGCCAGCGGAAGCAAAGGAAGAGGAAGACCTTCAGTCCTCTGGACAGATCAGGTATTGAAAAACCTGACTACACTTTGTGTTTCCAATTGGCGTCAATAAAGCGAACAAAAATGGAGGAATTGTACTTACAATATTTAAAGTCTTTAAAAATCACCCTGTATCAACTAAAAATATTTTTTTTCTAAAGTTTGATAGTTTTTCCTTTTCTACATTATTAAAGTTCATAATAGTAACCTCCGCCATAAATGTCACTGACCTTCACATTACCAATTTTAGCTACTTCTTGCTTTTTTGTTGCTTTGTCAGGTGTGGATATCATAATTTCAAAGTAATTTGATTATAAATGCCTTTGGCGATGATTAAGTACGGGAATGCATACGTATGTATATATTTATGTAAATGCTGCACCTTAAAAAATAATAAAATAAAATACCGTTAATAAGCAGCAACAGCTAAAAGGAAGCTAGCGAAAAATGGCAACATTGCATACACGTATGACAGCTCGTGCTCGTATTAGAGGCGATAATGAATATATTGGTGAGCAAGTAGTATGTATATGCATTTTTATACGAATGTTTACGATATTTGTTGTTTGCACTAATTTTGCAAACTTTGTAGCAATGACCTCATGCACATAACCACAAGTATGAGGTCCTTTTTTAACGGCTAACCGACACATTCACATGCATATATATTAAACTTTCTCCACACTCACGTGCTTTCTTGTTTTGTTTTATTTTGCTGTTTTTCTTTTTATTTTTATTATTTTTTTTTTTTGCAAGTAACACACGCGAATAATTAGAAATTTATGTAGCATTCGCGGTCATTGCGGAACCGTCTGATGAGGTAATTAACCTAAAAGTGCTATAAAATGTCCTTGGCAGCGTATACAAATGCTCATACTGCTGTAGAGTCATGAGACTAATGCAAAAAGTTTAACACCAAAGATACACTTACGACACGAATGAGGCACATTATATATATGTACACATACACACATATGTAGGGAAATACATACACACATATGTATGTAAATTATTTAAGCTTGTATCTGCACTAACACCTCAGTCTACATTCGGTGCTTTGAATATCCTTGGCATGCAATTTACATATTAACACGCTGTGTCTGTCATAAAGGTCAAATTTCTTGCTGCTCTTTGAACTCAAATATTCACATAAGGGTATTTGAAATGTTAAATTCTGTTAAATGAGAAAAATTAAATTTTATTTTTGCCAGTCATGATATTCATAAAGGACACCGAAACCTTCAGAAGAAAGTGTATATTGTTGGACAAGATTTTAAGTATGGGTGTTTGTAGCTTTTTTGAATTGAAAGTGTTTCACAATAATAAGTGGATTTTGAAACTACGCCCCGCCTTCCTACAACTAACCTCGAAAACGGGATCAGGCGCTTTGCAAGCCTTGTTGGGAAAATTAAGAAAATTTCTTTATTTTCTTCTAGGACGAAAAGAACCTCTGCACTGCGTCTGCCTAACAGTTGTTGAGTGGTCGTGAGCAAATTATAGCAACGGAAATGAGGACATTCTTTCGCGTTTCATTGAACTTCGTGCCATTCTGCGTACAGCACTGATATCTTCCACCCGAAGTCACGATCGAGATACCAGCGGTCTCCGCTTTCGCTCCTTCATCATTATATTCTTGGCACTTTCTTTAATCTTTTCTCAACGTTTGAACTTAAAAAGTCAGATAAAGGATTGCGTACAAATAAAAGGCTTACCGGAACTGAGATAACACTAGTGAGTTCTAACCTATTTGTTCATAAAACATTTATTCGATTACATTGATATAGATTCGTTAGGTTGAAGCTCACTAAGGCCACCAAACGGGCGCTGTGTGATACCATCAGCTAGTGAAACCAATGTATGGAGTTAGCAAAGCGACCAATCGATGTAGCTTTGCACTCGCTATTTTGGACAAAGTTTTTAAAGGTTGCCGCCTTTGGCTAATTCAACCATCTCCTCCATAGTAGGAGGCATTGCCAAAGGAAATGTGTTAAGTTTTCAGATACTTACTCATCTCTACAACTACTTAAAAAGCCGTTCAATGCCACGCCCAGGCTGCATGCCTGAATATAGAAGTTTTCTCATAACGAAAGAAATATAATTGCTTTTTAACAGCGAGATAAGGTGGTAGCTGCAGCAAGAAATATTTTTATAGTGAGCTGGGAAAAGTGCTATTCCATGCCAGATCGACCGCCATTTCGTTCCCCGATATTATACTATGTACTGACACCCGGAATTGGTTCAAAGAAAACTCCTCAGCCATCACCAATTAACAACCCTATCTGATTTTATTATACCAGCTTCCAGGGCTCTTAATGCTGCCTAGCTATACGAGAAGATATACGAGTACATATGTACAATATAGTGGTACAATTTACTGAGAGTATTTCTAGCAATAGTCAATTGAGTGCACCTTATGACTGCAGATTCGGTGAACTAAAATACTTGCTAATTCCAAGCTCCCTTGAATAGATTCCGCAACCGATTATGTTATCTAGTCTAAACATACAACTACATAATATCACTGAGGAGTGAGTCAAAGAGAACATTCGCAGCCTCCGTAGAAGGTTGCCGGCCAGAGTTGCCATGGACACTACATTTAGTTACGTTGGAGTTTTATATTTTTTATTGATTAGGACAAGCTCCACCTTTTGTGTTTTGACGTCTAAGCAAAAGCTAAAGGAAGAGTGGTTCCTCTGCTTTCACTTCTAAGTGTCGATACGTCCCCGAGCTCAGCCCTCACAACCTTACTCAGGCAAGTCAGTGCGCAGGACATATGTAACTGTATTATTGAAGCTGATATATTATTTCATTACCATTTAGATTTTTATGGGAGTGTTTTAATACGCTTGAAGGGTTTGACCTCCCAACCGAGAGACGAATGCTGTAACAATTTTTTTTTTTAATTTTTTTTTACATCTTTTGGCTATTGGTCGGGACAAGGTCCGAACCCATAAGCATACGCACGGTAATATGCATTACTTTACACTCGGTTAATAGTTTTGAGTTTAAAAATAATTACAGCTGAAAATATTTTTTAGAAGGGCTTTCAATTGTTTCAAACATCGAATTTAGTACGAACCAAAATTTTTTCAGCAGGTCTGAAATTGATAAATATGCAGGGAAAAGGCGGGCAGTTGTTTATATTTACAATTTCTGTCGATAATTTTTTTAAATCTGACTAGAAGGGAAACAGCCCTAACCACAGTAAACTCTGCGCATAGCGTGGGCAAAGTATCCGTTAAGACTATTCTTCAACATAAGGCCCAACAACAGATAACAGACTGTAAGCTACTTACAATGTGACCAGACAAATCCGGCAATTTATCGAAGAGACCAGTAATAAATCTTTACTCCTTCTAAACAGAACCTCCATAAGCATAACAACCGGCATAATAACCGGGCACTGTCTTATGGGAATCCATGGTAGAAGAACGGGCTCTAAAGACTTTTGCCGCAACTACAGAGACCTTTATGAGGAATCAGTGCAACATTGCGTCGGCCATTGCCCAGCCCTCAGTGCGGCTCGTTATCATTTTCTCAGAGATTTTACTTCAATTGCCTTGTAGAACTTGTATCTTCAGGCATCAATAATCGTCTGTACTTCATAAAGTATTCCAATTAGTTTTGAACATCTGAAAATGTGGGAGGAAACTTCTTCACAGATCCAACATAAGTATCACAACGAGCCAGTAGATATAAACACGCATGATCAGGGTTCCGTGATCGAACAACTTCTTTAACCAACTAAATAACTATCATATTAAACTGGCTTAAAAAATTCTGTAGAAGTCGTTTTAGAAAATAGTAGCAATTTTTATGAGAACAGAATTTAAAAAAATCCTAATTTGGTTCGAAAAAGATTTTTGTCGAAGACATTTTAAAAAATAGTCATTGTTTTTATGGAAAATATAAAATATGTACTAAACAGGCTATTAAAAAACTACTATTATTTCGCTTTTTCTCATTTTAATCTGAAACCAACTACCCATTCTGCAGCCCTACACTAATTAAATCATTATTCTTTTTTCCACACTAAAAAACTGCCACATTAATCTAACAAAATGTTTAGTAAACCAAAATCAGCATCTACATATGTACATACAAACATATGCACACTAATATACGAGTGTGTATGTGCATGTACATACCTACATATCCCTGTGTGGTGTAAATCTGAAATATATATTCCACGCGGACCATGGAGTAATCCAAAACTAACCACAATCCATACAAAAAATGTGGTTGAATTAGCGTTGTGAAGTCCTAAGGCTGGGCCACATACTCGGCATAACATGCGAGCGATCCGTGGAGTACGAACAGAAATTAGTTTTGAAATTAATCCAAAAATTAGCTACTGGGGTACTCGCAGTGTAATAAAACCCGTACTATGCAACACTACATTTCTGACAAGACTTTCGTGATCAGAAGCTGAATGTAGACCCCTAATCTTGAATATCTGCATTCTTAACTCATATAAGAATCATAGATTAGCAGGGAATATCAACCCCGCCGAGTGTATTTCTGACATGAAATGAAGGCTCCCCATAAAAAAAATCAGCCGTTCGGAGGCGGTATTCTAAGCCTATATACCCCGAAATAAAGATACTTCCATTTGTTGAAAAGACATCAAAACAGGAGGAGGAAGAGTTCGCTCGAAAATCGCTTCAGCGGTTACAAAGCCCCAATTATATATAGATTTTTAGCTTTTTCTTAATATTTTGATATGTCCATATCTGGTCAACCGTACGGAGTATTTTTTAGTATTTGAAGCAAAGTTGTTGGTATTGAACAGATGAAAAAATGCAAAACAATTTCAGCAAAAAAAATAAATTTTTGGCCTCAAAAATTACCATCTTTTGACCATTATTCACATTTTATGATATCTCAGCTATAAGTCCACAAATATTGATTTTTTTACTTTATTTTGAATGAAACAAATGATTTTCAATTAATTTTATACCTACACGTACTACGCCAATATTTATGACAGCTTCATTCTCCGCAAGGATGGTTCACCATCATCATCAGCAACATCAGGAACATAATCTGGATCAGAGTTAGTAAAAATATTTATTGACATACTTATTTCTTCATATCTGTTCAAATCCAGGTCTTCGGTGTATTAATTTTCAAATTGTCTTATTTTGCTTGCCCACCAACATATTTCTGCAAGCAATGCATCCTGTTTTACCATTGTATCACGTTTTCATTGGATTCGTGTTCTGGTGCAACAGCACAGCCTTCAAACTTGTTACTGAACCGTCCATGAAAAATCGCCATTCATCGGCCTTATATTCCACTCCCAATTTACGAACCGAACCTGGGATATCATTGTTAATGGTATAAATTTCTGGAAATCAGCTAAGCATTTTCGGTATTATATGAAATTAACATTTTACCGTGGGAGTTTTCTGCTCCTTAACAATTTGGTTAAAACTTCCGCATTCAATTGCGATAAACTCAATTTCGCCACAATTTAATCCATTTCGTTTTGTCTGAGCGGTTGTGGTGCATAATTTTGAACATTGGGTTCCCAATCAATGCTGTTATGGTAGTAGCGGATGTTTCATATTTTTTTTTTTAACTTGCCTTTGTTCAATCCAACAGCAGAGTTGAAGCAAGCCTAAAAACTATTTCCAACATATCCCTGTCGTTTTTCCATCCACAATACTGGCTTCACAAAGCGCAGATAGGTTTTTTTTCTTCTTTTCATCTAGTCCAAAAGATTGCTATTGCAAGTTTTGCAAACCGAGCTCGGCGTATAGTCTTTATCAGTCGTATCTGGTTCATAGAAATAAAGACAATTTTGAGTTTCTCGAGGAACATGTTGCTTCCCTCCTGATTTTCTATTTTCGGCACTATATGATGTATTATGAATGTTTTTGATGACTCGAAAAATGTTTCACTGTGAAATGGAGTATCCACTAGCAAAGACATTCGGGCATAATTTTTGCTCTCGAATACTTTGGTCAATGCATACATACCAACATAATATTTATTCCATATATCAAGTTCAGCATTACCAGCATAATTATCTCCTCGTTGCTATTAAAGACCTTTCCATTTAGATTTTTTTCACTTTTGGAAATAACCAGAAATCACAAGGTGCTATATCTGGGGAATATGGTGCTGGACGTATTTCTTCGATCCCAGAGATCGCAATAAAATTACTCTTTATTTCAGCAGTTTGGGATGGCGCGTTGTCATGAAAGTAGCGCCGCAAAATCCTCTTTCTTTCTGTTTCCCAACAAATTTTTGACAATTTTTGGTAAGCACCCTTCAGTGTACCATTTTGCTGTTACAGTCTGACCCTTTTCCAGTTGAATAACAGCTACGATTTTAGATCGGGTGAAGTAAACTGACATCATTAATTTTGCTGCTGATTTTTTTTGCTTAGATTTTAGGGATGGGTTTGCTCCTGTTGGACTCCATACCATGGACTGTTCGGTTTGTGGGTCGTACTCATAGAACCGAGATTCGTCACCAGTAACGACTTTTCTAAAGTTGTTAGACTTACCATTGTCGAATTTGTTTAGGAAAAATTTAGCAAAATGCACTCAAGCCTCCTGATTTAAAATTCGTGGCACCCATCGAGCAGATTTCTTCGTGTATACCAGATGCTTAATTAATATTCGCAATACAGCCTTGGCATTCAAGCTCTATTCCTTAGCAATTATTTCTTGCGTCAATCGTGGGTCTCTGGGCTCGTCCTCTACGGAAAAATGTTTTTGTCTGGAATCTTCGGAACCACCTACAAATAATCTTAAAGACGGTGCAATCGTTCCATATGGAATTGGCATTCACTGAATATTTGTATTGGCTGTAAATTACGCCGAAACACGAAGAGAATCAGAGGGTGAATTTCTGTTTGCGTTGGTGGTGGTATTTCGTCTGACCTGTCCTCAGCTATTTTGTGGTTTCTCTTCTCCATTTTAGTCGATCCTTCTAAAATTTTAAAGGAAGACTAATAAAGAAAGGATTTGGTATTTTTAGTTTTAACAAAAACAAATTGAAAGTCCCCAATTGACCGAACTATTGTTAATCCCCTCTTGCATATGTACATGCTCAAATTTATGCACGCTCTCTATGAACCAGCAGAGCTCACCGACGAAACGAAACTAACTCAGTTTCAGTTCATTTTCTGTATACGAGTAAAAAACACGAGAAATCATCCTCTAACAACAGGATGGTAGCGAGATGCGAGTTTGACCCTCGAGTTGACTACAGAGGAGTACCTATTGGATTACTCCAATGAGCCATATGGTGCAAAAATTTTTGCAAGGATTCTTAATTGTAACACCAATAAAGTTTTTTCATTCGAATTTTCAGCGCTCATACACAACTCACAACTGAAATTTTATTTGTAATTTACTTTTTCATCGCACTGACTTTATTTTATCTATTTCTTCATGTGTGCATATACCTACATACACATACGTATTTACATTACTTTGCACATTCGCTTATAATTAGTTTTCGCCATTCGCTAGCGTCACGTAGTAGCTGCAGTGCCAAAGTTCTCATAATAAATAGCATAGCCACTGGGACACACAGACGTACCAAAAGGACATGCTCGTTCACACGTAGATATGGATATAAAAAAAAATAATTCTAGAAACATAAATACATATGTATGTCAGCGAGTATAAAATTAATACATATACGAAAAGTAAAATTAAAAAATTGCCAGAGAAAGAGATACCAACTAATAGAAAAAAAATCGAATTGCGACACTCGAAAGTCTTTTGTGCGGTCACTGTGGCCTAAAGAAGGCAAAGAGGGATTTAAATATGTTGATATGATATGTAACTAAAACATTTTTTATATTTTTTTAATTTTTAGCCTAGAAAAGTTGAATTTTCAATTCACTTCCCCTTAAACCCAAGCCCTGGTGTATAACGTCAACAAACATATTGCATTTTTTTATGTTCCACAGAACACTGGCAACCCTGTCGCGCTATTTAAAAGGTTAACTGTATGGCGATGGGAGTAACAAGCAAAAGTCGTTTGTGCATAAATCCTTATTTCTCGCGCGCCATGCCAGCAGCGCTTCAAATGACATTGCAAAGGATATTTTCACACACTCGGTGTCACAAAGCAATACAGCAACAAAAATAGCTTCAACCATGCATCCATACATACATAAGTGTCCACCACAGCGGCGAACGTCCAATTGACCTAGTCGCCTAGCCATTGGGTCGCGAAGACTCGCCTCAACAAAGTCCCTTCAAATAGCAATTTTTACATTCGCCGCAAAAATTAATTATTCTATAAGGTTGCGGCAAAATTACGTTATATTAAAATAAAAAAAAATACTTCAAGCGAGCTACAAAACCCAAATAAATTGTGTGCTGAGCAAGGGCCGAGAAAAACAAATATGATATTGCACTGCAGAAGTGTTAAATAAAATATTTTAAAATTATAAAACGCACAACGCTGTGCTAAAGAGGATGCATGGTGTCAGATTTTGAAAAGAAAAAAATAATTAAACTGAAAATACCTTTCAAAATACATAGCAATGAAAAAACTTTTAGTTTATTTAATTTTATTTAAAAAAATATATAAAAAATATCATCGAAACTCTAATTGATGTAGTAATCAAAAAAAGAAAAGAAAAATTTACATTAAAAATTAAAAACAAAAAGTTTTGTAGCATACAAATTCTGTTTAAATTATTCTTTTTTTTAAGACCAAAAATTAAAAAATATTAATACAAATTCTAATTAATTTAACTTGTACCCCAAAATGCTAATAATAGAAAAGTAAGTAATATTGAATCGTTATAATTAGTCGAGCTAATTAAATTATATTTTAATTATTTTTTCATTAATGTAAAGTAACAAAATGTTAAATTTCTGTTGAATCATTTTATTACACTCAATAAAATTTTAAGGATTTTTATTTAAATTGCCTTTTAGGAAAACAGTATGAAAGTGTTCTATTTTTTCTATTCTATTTATTTGAGTACCTTAGCTTGTAAATTGAGTTCCTCAGCTTAAGCATTTCTCTTGAGCTGGAGTGAGAATCCTCTAGTAGAATTTCAGATCATTCTTTGTGTAGCCCAGGTTACCAAGTTCTTCGTACACATGCCTTTCTTCTGCCTGTGCGCCCTTCAACTCTTGTTAATGTTTCTAACCGGAACAAGGACTGCGGTCGAAACCAGAAGTAGAAATTTTATATGCCACAAATTTAAACCGCTAATTGTATCCCACACCTATCCCAAACAACACCGATGCTTTATATGCACCAAAGCGAATTTCGGCCAGCTCTTCCTGCAATTTGTTCTGTGCGTTTTGATGACTTTCTAACAAGTTAATTTGGCTCCGATCGTCTGATATATCTTTAAGAGGAGTTTTTTTATATCAGAAATATACTCGGAGGAGTGACCTGATCTTTTTTTTTTTTTCTTAAATTATTTTCTACGAGATTGTATGTTGGTTTGACCAGAATTTGAAAATTTGACTCTCCGCAAGATAGTAACCACTCGGCTAATACGAGCGCACACCCCACATACCCAAAAATCTACCTGATAGTTGTACATTTGTATACTTTTCATAATATTAATAAAGTCTTTAGCAGGAGTCTTCGTAACTCGATTTTAAAGCTAATTATTTTTCGATGTTCATTGCATCGTTCCTTAAAAGATTCTATTTGATTAAGATATTTTATCCTCTTTAAATATAACACTGCACAGTTATTTCCTTCTTTTCAGTTTCTACGGAATTCTTCCGCAGAGAAAAATTAATAAAATACGCTACCTTTGGGCCTATAAAATCCATAAAAATAATAAAAATTCCATATTCCTAGAAATCGGCATCAAATGACATAACAACTACAACAAGAACAACAGCAAATAATAAAAAAAAAACAGTTAATATTAATAACAAGAAACTGATAAAAATCCACTGTCAACGACAATGCCATAAATACCACTAGAGGCCTCATACATACATACATATATATATATATTCATATGTAATAATGTCTATATGTATGTATGTATGTATGTATGTACGCCCGACATTAAGTTTTCCAAAACTTCTCAATCTCCTTCTCCAACAACCAACACCACCCAAACATTTCCTACACCACAAACCTGCCGTACAAACCCCACAGCGGGCGAGAGAGAGAGGGAGAGAGAGGGGGGTAGAGATCGGCCGCAACTGGGCATACGAGAGTGCTATAAAATGCCTTTTGCCATGGGAAATTTCATGTAGTTCGGGCAATTAAGTGCACATCAAACAGTAATCGAACATACGAACCTGAAATTTACGATTAAACAAACATACATACATACATTCAAGTATATTTACATACATACTCATATACAATATGTGCATATGTACACATGTAGATTTATGTAAACTCAATGCAAACTATATTGTACATACATACACATACTCATCTATCCGAATACCAAGTGCGATGATATAAAAAGATCAATAAATAAACCAAAAACAACAACAACAACAGCAACAAGCTAACAGTTGAAAGAACCTTTGTGTCATTTATGAATATTAAGTAATGCCCAATGATTCTGGCAAAACATTCTTGCCTGTTGCAACGGCTTGTGGTCGGTTGGTGGCTCTCGGTCGTCTTGCGGAATGCTGTTGCAGAAAAAGAGGTAAAAAAGAGGACCCAGCCAACTTTGCACTATACAGCGTACATCAGACATCAGCAAGTCATGAGATGAGATATTTTCTTACAACATTGAGTAACAACAAGCAACAACTTGGCAATAACAAATAAATAATAATATGAGCAAATGTGGCAAAGGAGTCTTCATCGAGCACCACAGGTTGGCCAAAGACGTACATACATACATACGTGTATCCAAGTACATATGTACAAACTTACATGCATACTCATATGGTACAGGTACATGTGGCGCTCGCAAGGTTATGGAATTGGATTGAATATGCACATACTTACATTTATTTGTACGTATGCATATGTGTTCGTAGATGTCTCCATGTGGTGAAGTGCCGGTTGCACGGTGTGCCTGGGTGAGGAGATTTGCTTTTTTAACAAAAGAGAGATGAATATTGCAGAGGACCCCGAAGAACTCTGCAGCCAGAAAATTTCCCTTACCGAACTGTGCTGGATTTACTTTAAGTTGAGTTGGGAACTGATCGACTAGATCGGCCAATCGAATCAGATACACATAAGCGAACGGCTGGGAGCAAGTGCCGGATTCGTAGCTGCCAGCTTGAGCAGTCGAGCAGACATTGTTAGTATAATATTTTGAAAAAAAAAAAAAAACTGAAATTTCCCGGCCGGTCAGCTGATTTGGCACTTTCGCTTCATTTCAATGAATAGAAAGCTGACCCCCTGCAGTAGCCGAGTGGTTAGCATTGCGTACTGTCATTCGGAAGGTCAGGGTTCGAGTACTCCTACGATCAACATCGAAAAGTTATAGAAAATTAATTAAAAAGGATTAAGATAATTTTTCTAATTGCGGTCGCCACTCGACCGGGAATGTCAACCCATCCGAGTGTATATCTGGCATGAAACAAACCATCAGCCGTTCGGAGGCGGCTTAGTATAAACTATAGGTCCCTTCGTTTGTTGGAAAAAAAACAAAACGCACACCATAAATTGGAGGAGGAGCTCGGCCGAAAATCGGTTCAGAGGTTATAAGGCGCGAATTATATATAAGGCATGCCTGTCGTTGGAAGCGCATAAAGTCCAATACTTCCAGCGATAGTCGAGCCTTTATACCGGAACCATCCCAATTATAATATATGTTTAAAGCCTTATCTCATTAGACATTCTTAAATTCCCCTGTTACCTGGGCTGTGTGCCTAAAGATCAACAAGAACAATTTAACAATACGTGCTTCTATGCGAAAGGTTCAAAACCTCATTACAACATTATACAAATATTATCGAAAAAATGTTTTTAAATGAGATTGTACATCGCCGTTTGGAGTGTATTTCAGATATAGTATAATTGCAGTCGTCCCTCGACAAGGAACATAAAATCCTCTGAGTGTATTTTAGAAATAAAATTAAAAAAAACTCTACCAGACCTTCAGAGGCAAAAGAGGGAAAAAACTGTAGAACTCTCCATTTGGTGGTTAACCATGAAGGCGCGCACCAAAAGATGTTATCTCTCCTATGATTTTCTTACCATTGCCAAACAACAAAAGAGGGTTTTATAAAAAATATTATTACCCAAACTAAACCACTGTCCGCTCGTAGTTTCTGCAACTCTGTCGTCTGTCGTGGAGGTGATTATGTATGTTGATGCACCAAGACAGACTGACAATATGCAATTGACCAGCTTCGGCACAATGTTGCAATGCTGGGCTGAGAATGTGCGTGGGTTGTGAGAAAACAGAAGAAAACAAAGTCAATCGCTACAATTTCCACAGTTTAATATCAATGTTGAGGACACCGAGTAGTTGTATGTGTGTGTAAGCATTGTAATGTGGTATTTACTGCATTATTGTTGTGCGTACAAGTGCATTTAAATGATTTTACTCCGCTGTGTATATTAACAGTTTCAATTGGTGGAAAAAGGGAGTGAGCAAAGGAAAGGAAAACCAGGAGGTATTTCCAAATGAAAATAAAAATTCTATAATAAATATATTTAAATATGCGAAAATATTGTAATTATTTTCCATGTACGAGGGGTTTAACAAAAGTTCGCTAAAAAATTATTTTTGTATCTATTCGTAATCTTTGTCCTTTTTTATCTTCTCTACATAATCGCCCTTAATTTTAATGCATTTCTAAGCCTATAAATCCATCTGATTTTTGTTGCTTAGATTTTACGGGTGGGTTTGCTCTTGTAGGGCTCCATACCATGGACTGCTGTATGGTTTCTGGATCGTACTTATAGAACCAAGATACTTCACCAGTATCGACTTTACTAAAGTTGCTAGACTGACCATTTTCGAATCTGTTTAGGAAAAATTGTGCAAAATGGACTCCAGCTTCTTTTTCGGCCTCATTTAAAATTCGTGGTACTCATCAAGAACATTTCTTCGTGTATACCAGAAGATTACCTAATATTCGCGACACAGCTATGGTCTTCAAGCTCAATTCATTAGCAATCATATCTTGTGTCAATCGTGGGTCTTCGTCTATTTTGAACTTCACCAGAGCTACAGTGACGTCATCAGTGGAAGATTTTGGTCAACTTTCTCTGGAATCGTCCTCTACGAAAAAATATCCGGTTTGGAATCTTCGAAACCACCTAAAAATAGCCTTTATAAATTAAATTAAATTGAGAGTCATCAACTATTCGAACTTTTGTTAATCCCCTCGTATTTCCATGTGTCAGAACTTCTTTCGAAGTTTTCATGTTGAATGAATGCTCATGTATGAATATATATCGAAATCTGGTTACCGATGTCCAGAACATATTTGGTGTATGGAGAGGACACTTATCCAGCCTGCTGAATGGCAGTGGAAATGTAACATCCAGAGATAGTGAGCCCCTAACCCTAAACAATGATGATAATTCCATTACCCGACTGTGACGATGTTCGAACTGCAATTGGCCGCTTAAAGAACAACGCAGCGGTTAGAGGCGATGGCTTACCGGCTTAGAAATCAAAACATGGCGATGAAGAGCGGACCTGGTGCATGCATCATCTTCTTTGCAAAATACAGTCGAACGAAAGCGACTATTGGAACTTAATTGTGCTCTAGACAGGGACCTGGTTTCACTTGGTATTTCCGACTGGTGCCAAAAAGGAGGGTATTCTAAGTCATGTCAGAAACACACCCTGTCGAGGGACGACCGCAATTACAAAAATATAATTTTGGATGTTGGCAAAGCTGCAATGGTAACCACTCGGTTATTGCGGCCGTCATATATCAACATATAAAATTGTACTCCATGATTCCTCTACTGTGTCTGACCCGTTTAAAGACAACAACTCTGAGTATATTGCTTCGGAAAATCACGATTCATTCATTGCAGAAGCAAACCGTTAAGATATATCCTACGCAGAGTTTACTGATAAAAAAATATTGTAGAAAATGTCCATCCTAACGTTGCGAGAAGAACAAGCTTGAGCCTGGCCCTAGTGACTTTGGACATTTTCCAAATTTAAATAAAAAATAAAAAAAAGAAACCCTTGGTGTTGAAAGGTAGTAGAAATCTGCTCTTCCTCTGGAAACGTTGTGATATGAAACTTAAGAGTTAGGCTGAATGAATACAGAAGAGTATAAGAATCCCTATTATAGGCAACACAAGACAATGCGGTATTATCGGCCTTCCTATAAGATATTAGTGGTTATTTAGAAGCCCACAGACTTCACTTACTCTCCTTCGCTCCCGGGAAGAACATTCTCATGATACTAATCGTTCTTACGAAGGTGTGTAGAAGCGGTAAGGCCTCCTCTCTAGTCTTTACGCAAGCCCATGCAGAGTCGAACGAGTAAGCACATGAGTAAGCACCAACATACGAGTACATAACCAACAAAAAACCCGGAGGTTTTGTGAAATATAAATAAAACAAAATCAATTAATGGTTATAAAATTAAAATTTGCGCCTTATAGCAGTTGAAATAATTTTCGGCCGAGCTTTTTCTCCGATTTGTGGTAAGCGTTTTGATATTTTTCATCAAATATAGTTGTAAACCCTCTCGGATTGGGTGTTTAATTTCATGTCAAAAATGTACTCGAATAGCTTCACTTTCCCAGCCAAGGATCAACTGTATTCAGAACTATTTCTGTTAATTTTGATGTTTAACTGCCCGGGATACGATACTCCGCATAGTAAATCGCATTGCTAACCAAGAGGCTACTGCAGCCGCCAGAGTCAATAAAAACTCAGTTTGTTTGATTTTCACTAACAAAAATCTGCGTTCTTTTGTTTTGGTAACTTCCTCCTGAATAAATACCTGCTACCCTCCTCCCTCTTACATCTCACCAGAGCTTACAGAACTTCTCCTCTGTCATTAACATTGAGGCTTAAAAAGCTTTTCCACTTCCTCAACACAAAGTAACTCTCGATTTATGTATTGTATTCAGGCGAAGTATACGAAATATTGTACATAGGTATGTATGTATTTACGATTATATATTTTGGTAAACGCCATGACAGAAAATTGAATTATGACCAAACAATGGTGTCGATTTCAACTTTAGATTGCATGAATAAAATAGTAGTCAATGAAGAATTTCATCGACATAATGCCGAGAAATTAGGTTACTTTTGTTTACTTAATAAATTATCTAAGAAAATGACAGTTGAAAGGGCAAAGTTTTGTAAATTTATAGGCTGGCGATTATTCGTCCGCTTTTTGTTTGTTCCCTTTGCCTTTCAATTATATTTTGCTATTTTACTTCAATTACACAGGTTTTCGTTGCAGTTGATGCTTTTGTGCTGTGCTTTCACTGAATGGTTTCGTGCTTTTTCATATTTATGAAAGCTCATTAATTATGTGGGCTGCGAGAAAAATGTCGAGAAGTATAAACTTTTTTGAGAGCTGTCATTTGATTTCACGGTATTTAATTATATTTTATATATTATATTTATAAAGAAATATCTGAATTATTATTAGCGGCCGCAATAGCGTTGCGTACTACCATTCGGAAGGCCATGGTGCGAGTCCTAGTCCGCTCAAGATTCAAAATTATTTAAAATTAATTTTCCCGATGTCGAGTGCATTTCTGACATGAAATAAAAGCTCATTGTATTTTTTTAATATTCTTAGTTCTACAACATAGAAAAATAGTAGATATACCAGCTCTTTCGGAGATCATTGCATCTTCTCTTAAGCTTTCTTATGGCAATCATCGAACCAAAGGATACTCTTAATTTGTCTTGGTCTTTCAAGGCTTGGTAAACGTGAGTACACAAAAATATTCTACAATTTCTTGTGATTCCGATTACCAAGCTGGGTCCAGAGAATTTGTTCTGGACGAGATGTCAAAATTCAATGCCCATATTTTTATGAGCTAGACCAGTGGCGAGCCTTCGCGGTTAGCATTTCAAACCAAGGAAAATTGTCAAGAAGTTTTGGAGTGTACTTTCCTCTCCCCAAATAATTTAATTTCTAAATATCTACGAAACGAAGACGTTCCTACTTGATCTGATTCACAAATTCTACGAGGTTTAAATTCCTACTTTTAACAAACCGAAATTCTTATGAATGACATTGGGAAGTCCTCATTCCTTCACCCCAGTTACATCCTTCACTGCGCCCAAGGTTTAAAGATCCAACGAGATCCTCAACTCACTAGCCCGTAGATCTTAGGGAAAATAGAAAGAAATATTGTTACCCACTCTCAAGACTGTGGGTTGAACCGTCATCTTGAGCCACACACACGACACCAACCAGCTCTTTGCATCTCTTTTAAATTAAACATTTTAGCTCTACCTTTGTTCCAAACGCATCGAAAAAACTCGTTTTCTGAGAGCTCTGTTAAATGACTTTGACCACATCGACTTACTAACTAAGCGAGGCTACCCAGCCACTACAACAACTAGCTATTAGACTCAGGAAATCCTGAATATACAATCCTCCATTTCCATTCCCCGAAGACGGTTCTGTTTTCAAGCTGATGAAAATTTAATTTACTTAAGCCTTTCCGAAAGCCGATCGATTGGGTTTTTAACGTTTTCGGTATCTTTTTATATGGGTACGTGGAACTCGTTAAAATTGCGTGGTGAAAGTGATTTGTCATTCACTATTTTCATCACCGTTACAATACGAACGGAGCCAAAAACCATCAATTCGCATAAATTATGTATGCATTAGGGTCTGTCGAAAGTAGCACGCAACAGAGGAGAAGAGATAAGTTACTAAATAATTCTAATAAAGAAGAAGCAGAGATTAAATTATTTGATTAAACAAAGTCTGATTAAACAAATTGAATGTTATATTAATCAATTTGTATGCTTAACACTAAACCTAAATGACCGCTTTTGAGATTTTAATCAAAATTGTTAAACTCCAAATTTTTATTTTTCTTGACATTTTATTAATATTAATATTTCAATATAAATTTCTCTACATCTTTCATTTTTCTATTATGAGGAATGTGTATTGTACCGTTGTTTACCCTGATCGGACTTTTGAACCCTAGAATACCTATATATGAAATTTTATGAAGCTATCTGCAGAAGTCATCGGCAGAGAATGTCCACCCCTCCGAGTGTATTTCTGACATGAAATAAAGGCTCCTCATAAAAAACTATTAACCTTTCGTATGCAATTTAGTATAAACTATAAGTCCCTCCACTTGTTGGAAAAACATCAAGACTCAAACCACAACTTGGTGGAGAAACTCAGCAACTTACACTGGGATGCGAATAAGATTATTCTTCTTTATAAAAGTCGTTTACGGCTCATTAATCGTCATTCACCGCATAGTCGTAAAGCGATGTATGAAGATTATTTTAAACTGAATTCATAAGAGGTGCTATCATCCCTTTAAGATCATCTAGACCACTTTTATTATGTTCGTGCAAAACCAATGTTTGTGAAAATTACTTTAAATAAATAAATGAGTTCCTTCTTCTTTTTCTATGTAACCTATAGCAGCTGGTGAGTAAATCTGTAGCTGTTTAGTGTAAGAGAGAAGTGCAACGGCGACCTTCCGTGATCGATCTCGGCTTCAGGGCAGTCCAGACTGTTAAAGGATATTAGTTCTGGCCCGACCAACATCCAAAATTATAGAAAATCCAAATAAAAAATTAACTTAATCTTTTCTAATTGCGGTCGTCATTCGGCTGGGAATGTCACGCACTTTAATTGGGTTCCTGACATGAAATAAAAGCTTAGAATTAAGTCTAGGTCTTTACATTTGTTGGGAAGACATCAATACGCACATCATAAATAGAAGAAGGAGCTCTGCTGAAAAACGCTTCAGCAATTATAAAGCGCCAGTTATTTAAATAATGTTTGTATACATATGTACATATCTATATATTTTTCAAAAATAAATTCATTATTTTCGATATTTATATAAATCCCCTAGATATTCGCGATTTCTGTTTCTTTCCACCCCTTTCTCTTCAAATTCGAAAATACAACGTTGAGCTAAGGTAGTGTCAAAGTCTCTTTCTACTCTACTTACTTCACCTGGTTATTATTTCATCACGATAAAAAATATGTTTGTGGAAAATGCTTATGGGAGGGACCCGTCATCTGTAAAAAGTGCGACAACGAATAAATTTATTTTAGTTTAAATAATGATATATGTACATATGATATGTACCTATTTTTACCGAATGGCGGTTAAATGACCGCTTTTGAAATAAATATTATAGTGTTTTCCAGCTGATTGTAATCGATACAGAATTTAGCTTAAACTATAATTATAAAATAGTTATTATATATTAATTAAAAACATTTATTTTTCAAGCTTTAGGAGTACATTTTTAGAAATAAGGCTCGAGGCTATAAAATTATATGTGAAATATGTATGTAGATATATATAATAGATCGGTAGGTTTAGTGTTAATATAATGTGAAGGGAGAAGATTAAAAATTTTGAACCAAAAGTTGCTAAATTTATAACTTAATTATCTGATTTTCTAATTATTTATAGAAATGTTTGTTTCGTCTTAACAAGCGTTTTACCACCCTAATACATGCATAGTATGTACGTAATCAAACCGTAGACCATGTGTAAATGAACCTCCCATCGTTATGAGTTTGCACTGATATACTGATACTCTGCACACTGGTCACCGCATCGTTCTTTTCCACCATTTTCGATTGTTTACACTTGCTCATCTGCCTGAGGGCAGCTCACTACACGCACCCACAATGAGTCAAATATAGAGGGGCGAACAAAAAACACCAGGATACATGTACATACATGCATAAAACATTTTATGCTCAGAGCGAAAATCATACAGCAAATAACGGGTTCAGCTTACTTGTCATCCATGTATTTACACGAAAAATCCTCAATGGCTGAAATATTCGAAAATGTCTGTTTGTGCATGTGTATGTGTGTATTTGTATTATAAAGCGTATTTACCGGGGCAATTCGTCACTCGAAAATCAGTTTCGCGAAAATCGTTGTTGAAAATCACAGAAAATTGTAAAGGCGAAAAGGAAGAGGAAGAGGAAAAAGAGCACATCGGATCAAAAGCGAACCGACATTCATACATAAATAGAGTTTTGTAAAAATCAAGGAGATACTTTTAAATAATTACTCTTACAAAAAGACAAAGGATAAAAAGTGTAAATAAAATAAATAAATACCAGAAATTAAACAAAGGAAATATATCGTGCTCGGGTTTCTTTCCTTTTTTCTTAGTTCCTCTTGACCTCTTAAAATTGTCATGTCCTAGCGTAAGTTGTTTTGACAAAAAGTGGCAAAAAATTTTAAAGAAATAATAAATAATAAAATTTTACAAAAAACGATTTCGTAGAATATTTAACCCGTTAGCTGTCCTACGTTTACGAAGGTGACTAAAGGTTTTGACTGTCATTAACATGGGAGCGGCCAGAAACGATTCTTTTGCGATGGATGGGACAAGGACGGAAGAAGGTGAGTCCTTACTACAGCGACCACATAAAGGAGCGCAGATTTGGTGGCGGATTTGTGGCGAGAGAGAGACTCCGTCGCCGAGTACTGGCATTCACTCCGGTGGATGAACGTCTCTCCACAATCCGCATCAATGCAATATTTTTTAACATATCGTTGATTTACACCCACGCTCCTATGGAAGAGAAGGACAATGTGACCAAAGATACTTTTTACGAGCGTCTCGAACATACTTATTAGCCTCCACGACGAAACATCCCCAAATGTAGCAATAAATTCCAGCACAAGAAAATTCACCAAGCTACTTGACTGTCTCCAGATCGATAAACTCTTAACCAGATCGATCATGTTGTGATAGACGGAAGATATGTATCCATATTTTAGATGTGCGTACGTTCCGAGGTCCTAACATCGACTCGCAGGGAAGATACGCACACGCCTCTGTGTATCAAAGAAAAAGCTGCAATCACAACAGACTGCCGAGCAATTTTCTACTCGGCTTGCACACCTGCTTTCAGAGAGCACACGTACCGTCGATACGGAAACAATTGGTTTTCAGCAGTGCCAGAAAAAGAGCTAGGCAGATGAGGAACTGCAATGGAGAGAAAAAAAATTGTCTACCTCGCAACCCTGCGATCGACCAAGTGCGTGGTGGGATAGATATCGAGAGCTGAAGAAATGCGTGAGTATGAAGAGCTTGAGAAGCTGGCCGACAATGGTAATGCTCGAAAATTCTCCGAAAAGATACGGCGACTTACGGAAAGTTTGCAGACCGGAGCAAACTATTGACCCAGAGGGGTGAGCTAGTAACGGATGCCAAGGCTATACTATCTGCTGAAAATAATGAACCCGAGATCCCAATCGATGACGATGAAAAGACGTTTCGCTACCTGACCATGTCGAAGTTCGAATACTGATTGCCCCAAAAACAACAAAGGGCTGGGGCTAACGGTCCACCGGCAGAGCTATTCAAACATGGCAGTAAAAAGCTGACAAGATGCATGTATCAGCTTGTTTCCAAAATAGGGCGATCCCAACTACCGTGGGATAAGCCTCCTTAACATTGGATATGAGGTCCTATCGAACGTTTTATGTGAAAGGCTAAAGCCCACCGTTAACAATTGATTGGATCTTTTCAGCGTGGTGTAAATCAACCAGATATTTACCTTTTCGTCGATTTTAAAGCAGCCTTCGACAGCAGGAAAGGCTGTGCAAACTGACGGTAGACAACACCAGAAGCACAGTCAGAATTGAGATGGACCTCTCCAAGCCGTTCGGTACCAAACGAGGTTTCTGACAAAGTGATTATTTATCGTGTGATTCCTTCAATTTGAGGCTGAAGAGATTAATAAGAGCTGAATAGACAAGGTGCAATTTTTTATTTGTCTGTACAACTACTGGCGTACGTCAATGATATTGACATTATTGGCCTCAACAACCGCACCGTTAGTTCTGCTTGATAAAGAAGCGAAGCGAATGGGTTTGGTAGTGAGCGAGGACAACACGAAATATCTCCTGTCATCAAACGAATAGTCATCACATTTGCGACTCGGCTCCCACGAAACTGTTACCAGTCATAACTTCCAGGTCGTAGATAACTACGTACGTAAAACCAGCATCAACACCAATAATAATGTCAGCCTTGAAATCCAACGCAGAATCACTCTTGCCAACAGGTGCTACTTTAGACTGAGTTATAATGGAAAAGTAAAATCCTCTCTAGGCGAACCATAACCAAACTCTACAAGTCGGTCATCATTCCCGCCCTACTATATGGCGCTCAGAAGGGGGACGATGTCAATATCTGATGGATCGGCTCTCGGAGTTTTCGAGAGAAAAGTTTTGCGAATGATTTATGGTCCTGTGTGCATTGCCAACGGCGAATACCGCAGACGATGGAACGATAAGCTGTATGAGCTATATGATGATATTGACATAGTTCAGCGAATGAAGAGATAGTGACTACGCTGGCTAGGCCGTGTCTCCGAGTGGATGAAAGCACTCCAGCTTTGAAAATATTCGATGCAGTACCCGCTGGTGGAAGCAGAGGAAGAGGAAGACCTCCACTCCGTTGAAAGGATCAGGTGGAGAGTGACCTGGTTTCACTTGGTATTTTCAACTCGTGCCAAACAGCGAAAATATGAGATGAATGGCGCACTATAATTGATTCGGCTATAGTCGCGTAAGCGTTACCAACGCTAATAAAGAGGAAGAGCTGTTCCTGAAAAAGGTTGTATCCTACTTTAAAGCTAGCCTCTGAGAATATGTTTTGATGGCCGATAGAAGGTTAAAGTGTACTACAAAGAACACTTTGGTCCCAAGAGGGTTAAAATATACTAGAAAATTATTCTTCGATAAATTTTACTAGCGGTCTTCTTTGACTAAATCTTTATACGAAAGGAAATCGTCCGCCCAAAAATATGCAATTTTTTTTATTTTTGTCTAAAGTTGTTTTCTGCTTAATTTCCACCAAAACTAAAATTTTGGCGAAGCTTTTAAGCAACCTCACTACTGTGAATGTCATTAGAATCGGGCAACAAGCAATTTGTCAAAAATTAAACAAACTATTTGTAGTCTTTCACTTTTTCGGTCAACATACCATACTTCAACATCGCCACTACACTCTTCTCCGCCTCCCACAGCTTCACTACTCTTCGGAATTGATAAGTGACACTCAACATTTGACTGACAGTTAGTCACTATGTTTACTTGCACATGTGTAAATTACAATACCAACGTGCCAAACGATCCAGCGGCGACTGACAATTCCGCAGAGCAAAAACAAAAAACGGATTTTTCTGAATTTAATGTTAAATTCGCACGTATCATTTTCCTCGAGTGTTTGGCAAAAACCCATGAAGGAATATGATTGATGATGTACATATGGTATGTATGTACGTGTAACTTTGTATTTTTTGCTTGACAACCCTCTAGCAAAATGGGTAAGGCCTTACTTTGTGGAAGCGAAGAGCTAATGCAGATCGATTCTCAAAAAAGCAAAAGCAATCACAAATTCTCTCAATAAAAAAGAAAAAATAAATAAACAAAAAACTCTTTTTGGTTATTTGGGCAACCGCTTCGGGATAGTTTAAATTTAAGTCGTATTTGTTTTGAGTAAAAAAACAATTATCTTTCTGTTCGTAAATTTTGCATATAGGGTAAGTGTGTGTGTGCGAGTGAACGGACACCATAAATATGAATATTGTTAATAATTTTATATAAAAAAAATTTACAGCAAGTTTTATTTTTATATAATTTCCTCACCGCCTTTGTTTAAAAGGATTTATAGTACTTAGTGCACCCAGGGAAAAATGTGAGAAAGTTATATATATATATATATATATATATATATAAAATATTTGATCTAGTGTCCCTACATCCCCTTGTTTTATTATTCGATATGTTATATTTAATATTAATTTTTATTAATTTATTTATTATATTAAAATAGTTCTAATAAGATTTGTATTCGGTTTTTTCGCTATTTTTTTATTATAATAACCTATTATGTTTTAAACGTATGCAATAGAAATAAACATCTTACGCTGGCGGGAAAAAACGAAGTCCTAATAAAACAAATTGTATTGCGGTAGTATTTACAGAACCGCTAAGTCTCTCCACTAAGATCATTCAAAGGAAAAATGTCTGAGTTTCCTCACAAGATGTTTCCCTTTGTAAAAAATACGATCTTTAAGCATAAGCAAAAAAAATATTAATATACCATTCAATGTGAGGAAAAACTAGAATTCTTTGTTTTAAAAATACGAAAACCATTTCACACTGTATTACAAAGATTGCACACAAGCATCTGAAGTACTACTCCCTATTTTAGACATCAGTCGAAGATGGGGAGATATTCACTCTCCTTTGAAAATCATATCAGTTTGTGAGGGTCTAATTCCCCTTTTAGAAGGCCGTGGTGTGGTACTTTTTCCGCCTTTACGGATATTTTCTTATTTAGATGTGACGAGTATCTACTCCCTCTCTGTAAATGTAATTGTAAGGACCTACTCGACATAATTAAATATAACAAAAGTCATTGCTAATATAATATTAAATTTTTGTATTAAAATAGGGAAATAAAACATTAAAATATGAAACAATCATATGCGAAACTCACCTGTAAGAAAATGTTAATATATAAGATACGCAATACACGAACTAGTATCCCCTAGCATGCGATAAAAATGTAGTTACCTAAAATGCTCTTTTACTTGGTAAGCGTACTAGTAATAACCAAAATAACACACATGAACACTTCCCTTACTCGAAATGGTTTTTGGAAAGGAAACTGAGAAGTCTTACATTTGCAGCAATGAAGTCGGACATCAAGGCCTTAGCTTTTGTCACTGGGAATGGTAGCGCGTTGGAAATGTATACATATATTGTATATACATATATAGCAAATGATTGGGAGTGAAGTGTAGGGAAATAAGAAAATAAAAGTAAAAGCTTGCAAAAGCTCAATTGATGAGTCTCAGCTGTAGATTTTTGTTTTAACGTAATTTATGGATAGCTAGTTTGAAGGATGCACTCAGACTAATGTTGGCTCCTGAATACATACATACATACAAAATAGAAACGAAAAGTACCTCTTAAATTTTATAAATGTATAAAAAATTATAGATATGTATATCTGTAGGTATATGTACTAGAGCTCTAGATACTCGGACTCGAACCCCAGCTTTTTTTAGGTCCAAAAAATCTTTCATTTCCAAATTAGAAGTGCATTTGAAAGTTCTCTTATTACTTCATATTTTTAATGACAGTTAAAAGGACATACAGTCGGATACTATAGACCTTTCAAAATACATAGATATGTTCAGGTACTCTCACTCCTCTCCCGATAATATTTATAATTATATTTCTCTCACTGTTGGAACAAAAGTGTGCTCTGCTCCAAGCCATAAGAGGACTATGGGTTCCGCCTGTGGCAACAAAATTGGCATAACACTCGCTGAAACCCATCATCGATCGATGAGCTCATCTGATCTTATTAAGCCTAGTAGATCCATTGTTTATCCTGCGCCAAATCTTGGCGAAGTCTCTTGAGAAATGAAACGAATAACGACTAAAAGCTTGATCAGTATTGATAACGATTACTCCAAGCCATGCGGTAAATACCAAACGAGTTTTCAGTCAAAGAGACTTTGTTTTATATGTGTTCTTTAAACTAACGGTGGATAAATTTATAAAAGCTTTAGGAGCAAATCGAGATGATATTATTAGGACCTCTTGCCGGCAGTTATTATTTTGGACTGAGTAAGTTACTCTCTTAACGAACAGATTCCAAATACTACGCGTGACTCATTATAGCCTTGATGATATAAGGCGCAGAGATTTGAACGATTTTAGTAATTTTCGTTAGAAAGAACGATGGGCTGGATTTACAATTACATTGATATCGATAGTACAGCAAATTTAGGGACAGCGACCACCTTATGTCGTCCGGATGAACAAATATATTCTAGCTTTGAAAGTCTTTGAAGCAGTACTCGTCAGTCGTAGCAAAGAGAGAGGATGCTCTTCACTCCATTGGAAAGATCAGGGGGTAAGGGACCTGGCATCACTTAGCAGCTCCAAAGGGCGATGAGGGGCAAAAAGAGGAAACGACTAGCGTGCTGATTTGGCTTTTAAACGAATTAGTGGTATCGGTGCCTCTTAAGAGAGAGGGAGAGAGTTGCTAGAGGAAGAGGTAGACGTCTTCTCTGCTTGTAGAGGGCGATATGGTCTCATTTGTTGGCCCCAATCATTGCCATAAATCAAAATTAAGAATAAGAAGGAGTTATCTAACAATAACTCTCAGCGTTCATCTTCCGACTTCTCCGTCAAATACAAAGGAGTTCTAATCTCAATCTATATGATCTAAACTGGATGTGCTTCAAATAAATATGGCACTCGGTCGACAAGCAACTCTCATGTGAGCTTAGCGAAAGAGAAGGCAGAGCTTTTCAGTTCTAAGGAAGAAATCTCTTTCAACACTCTCTGTATCTGAGCATTTATATTTATTAACAAATCCCAAGAGACACGCTTTATTTATTACTTTGCAACTTTTTCCTTTTAATTCCAAAGTTTCAGTTCAAAAACAGCTCAATTTGTGGCCTTATAATGAGAAAGTTGTCTGGTTGATGTTAATAAGGCAGTTTATATTCTCGAATTTTGTGTTTATTAAATTCATCGAAGTTTAGTTTTACTAAGTTTTTTTTCACAATTTCATTTAATTATGTCCTGGGCAACTTTTAATATTTCTACAAAATCCACTTTTCACTTTTACTGAAAAAATACAATATAAATATAGATATGCTCATATGTTAAAATTATATACATATACACGACTTTATTCAACTATTTTATTTATTTGTTTTAACTGTACAAACCTTTTTGAATTACACAAAAAACGTCAAATAAGTTCAAATCCCATTTAATCTTCTTTATGCATATGTAAAAATTATTTATTTATTTATTTAAAAATTGTAATTAAATAGTTATATTTTTTTTTCATTATACAAAGTGTCGATTTTAATATTAAAATAGTTCGCAGTGCGTTCAATTGAATAAATTATTTGATTTAGTTATTGTATGTACATATGTATATTATATATGTATGTATTGCGAGTGAGAATTACGAGTTATCTTTAAATGGCAGTGTTGGTTTTCATTTTGAATACTACAATTGAATTTATTTAAATGCATTTGTTACTAAAGTCGTCGTATGTAAATGAAAAATACTTAAATCTGTTTCTGAAAATTTTTAAAAGTAGTTTAAAAGCTCATGTAAATACGTATTTCAAATGCTAGTAGTTTTGTTTGACAAAAATCATCAATTAAATTAAAATATGCCAAAAAAGATTTTGCTAAAATTGAGTAATGTGCTTATTGCTTGAGGTGTTAAAGATTTTACAAAAACAAAAAATTAATTAAAAGCATTAAGCACTTTTTTTCAATGTTAAAAGAAGCCTTCGTAGAAATTTAGTGCTGCTCCATATAATTTTTTTTTTTTCAATTAATATGTAAGTTTCAGCGTGGTACCAACCACTTATAGTTAAATAAGCCTTAATTTATTGTCGATTTAAACTATTATATCCACTTATTCTTTTGAAACCGAAAGCATTCCATAATTATATTTTATTTAAAAATTTATGAATTTTTATCTTATTGAAATGATGCATTTCATTTTAATTATGCGTATATATGTATATATATTTATATGTATGCTCCAATTCAGATGCAGGTAGACAATTGAACAAAGTATTGTATTAATAAATACCTATAAGTACTACAAAACTTCGGTTTAAAAAATAATAGTAAGGTATTAAAGCATTTGTTTTGACTTTTCCCTTTTTAATATTAATTTAATTAATGACGGTATATTTAAAATTAACGTTTTTAATGAACTGAATTAAAATTACAGACAAAAATTGTAAAAAAAATCATTGAAAAAAGTAGAGAAGCAAGAAAATAAAATTAAAAATGTATATCAAAATTATACCCGTTATTTAATTGTCCACCTTTCATACATAAATATATGTACGTTTAATAGTTGTCTTTTTTCTGCAGACGTTTACAACTACATATTTTATTTACATACATAAATATATTTCTATACATATTTTTTATTATGCCCTACAAAAGTAGCTATTTGTACTGACAATTTAGAAACTTTTCAAAATTCATCATATGCATACATACATTTTAAGCCTCAAGCTCGAAAATTTTTGCTTAAAACCATACTTAAGGCAAAACTGAAAATACGCATACTCAAATTATTGCACGATCTGCTGAGATCTCTTATATAAATTCACCAAATTGATTAGGGTTTGATTATTAGTTCGCTGCTTTACAAATAAAAAAAAAAAAAAAACAATAATAATTTTATAAACTCTTCACGGAAACTTTATTTTTTTAGCTACATATGTATGTACATAAAGAAAGTATGTATGTATTTAATAACAAAAATAATTTCAAACTAATTATTAACAAACAAAAAACATAATTTTCAATTTTTTCAGCTAATAAACAACTTAATACATAAATACGTACATATATACATTTTACAAAATCAGTAATGCATTTCATAATACAAAAAAATAGAATTTCTTTTAAGCGCTTAACAAAAAATTACTTATAAATATTTATATATATACATACATTTCCTTCAGCAAAATAATTTATACTCATATTCCATATTTCACTCGTTCAGAAACACCACGGCTTTTTCTCAACCACATATATTATACATGAAAATCATTGAAAAACGTCTCAGTTGCATAAATGGGCTCCACATCTAGACTCAACACAGCCGCACTATTCAATACATTGAAAACGATAGCAAATATAATGCAAGCAGTGTAAATGCCCAGTGCAATCCACCATAAAAGTTGTTCGTGTAATTTTTGTTCGAAATTCTTCAATACAATTAGGCCAATAGTTAGACCAGCTAAGGCACCAGTCAAATGTGCGACATACGACACAGACGGACTGTAGGGATAATCAGCAGCGTAACGGGCATAGATGGCAAAACCAAAGTCACAGGACGCTAGGAGAGGATAGTAAAAGCAATACAATTAGATAAAAAAAAAGTTTATACATATATATTTTTTTTTGTTTGCTTACCAAATGCCAAAATGGCAATCAACCGTAGTATGCCATAACGCATCTGATGGAAGTTCAGCATGACATTGGCCAAGTGAGCGGCTAACAGCGCGTACACACCACCGCTGGCGCCCACTAAATACACTTCTGGATCAAATATGCTGGTGCCTATGGAGTGTTAAGATATTACACAAAATATTAGAAAAAATAACCTTTAAATGAAAAACCTTAGTAAAAAAATATATATGTATTATATAATAAAAATAAATATATGTAAGTATAACAAAAAACCAAAAAAAAAATATACGTATGTATAATAAAAAAAAATAATACGGTATTAATAAAAAAGGATAAAATTTTTGCAAATAAAAGAAATATTAAAAAAACATTAAAAAAAAATAAAAAAAAGTATTAAAAAAGATATTTAAAAAAATAATAAAAAATAACAAAATATTAAAAAAAAAATATTTAAAGACATATACAAAATAACAAACTATTAAAAAGAATATGAAAAATAACAAACTATTAAAAAGAATATAAAACAAACAAACTATTAAAAGGAATTTAAAAATTAACAAACTATTTAAAAAATATTAAAAGTATTAAAAAATAGGAAGATATTAAAAATAAATAAAAAAAATATAAGTTCTGAAAAAAAATTTTAAAAACAACATAAAAAAATATTTAAAAGCAACATAAAAATATATTTAAGAAAAAATGTTAAATGAATTATTTTTAAATAAATATTAAATATTAAAAAAGAAATAAAAAAGATATTTCAAAAAAATACATATAAGAAATAAATAATTATAATAATAATTGAAAAATTAAAAATGATCAAAAAATAAATATTTATTTATATTATAAAATTAAATAATATTAAAAACAAAAAGCTGATAATTTTTACTTCTCTACTTTAAATTATTTGTTAGTGATTATTACCTAATGAACCCGCTAATACGCCTGAAAAATATATACACGCAATTCTCCCGGAACCATGTACCATCTCTAATGGTAAGCCAAAAAGTAATTGCACACATAAATTAAAGCTGAGATGAAACCAACCGGCATGTAATACCATATACAATACGAAACGCCACACTTCAATACGTTTATCCGGACGGTAGATGAACAACGAGTCAATTGGAACTGGACCCGCTGGTTCTGCTTCGCCAATAATCAGTGTGTGATAGGCAAAGAAACAGAGCTGGTTAGTAAAGAGAGAAATAGTGAAAATATTAATAAATAAAATAAAACGTTGGTGAATTTTAAAATACGAAAACCAAAATAAATTTGTTTAGCAAATTTAAATTTCATCTTCTGTTCATTTTAATATGTACATTACGTTACTTGTATATATATATGTACAATATTTTTGTATAAATATGTAAATATCTAAATTCTGAATACTATACCTTCGTACAACTAACTTAATATACATATTGACATACATTCTCATCAGTTAGTACAACCATATAAGACAATTATGGCATATAAAATCAACCATTAACCATATTTACAACATTTTTATGTTATTTTCCATTTTTAGTAGCTAAAATATTTGTCAACCAAATATGTATTTAATTACATATAACAGTACAAAATCACGTATGGTAGTTTTATAACACTCGATTATTTATTTATGAATATTTTATTACTTTTCAATAAAGTAGTTTTCAATCTAGGTAAAAAGCATATACCTATGCATGCCTAGGTTTTGAAATGCATATTTGCATGAGCATAAGTGCACATACTACATACATAGTACAAACATATTACACATATTTTTGGTAATTGAATATTTGAAAATATTTATTATAGACACATTAAGAGTAACTACAAAGCATTTGCAAGCCGCTTCTACAAACACTCAACAAGTATTCAACATTTCAAATTTACAACTATGCATTTGTAATTCAAAAAACATTCAAAATATTTTCCTAGCATACAAAAGTTCTTAAGCGTAGAAAATATTTTATTACTAATCGAATAATGTTATTATATTTGGGGAGCTTTTCCTTTACGGGACCAAGCGTGGGTAAAAATGATTTATAGGGGGTGGTAGATGGTTCCACCCACTTTCAGGAACCGAAAACCAAACCTTTAGGAGACCTATAGTTTTCGAGATATTCAAAGTTGAAATTGCAAAAAATGTAGAATTTTACCCTATTATTTTGTAAATAAGCCAATTACTTTAAACTTTGGTGTTGCCACATATAACAAAAAAAATTTAAAATAAAACAACTAAAATACAATATTTACTTCTTTGTAAATTGGCGGCCTTCGGCCGCGCTTTTGATTGTAACCCTCAGCCGGACCAACACCGGCTTCGCCTTGCACAGTATTTTTAAACGAAACTCCTTTGTAAATTGGCGGCCTTCGGCCGCGTTTTTGATTGTAACCCTCAGCCGGACCAACACCGGCTTCGCCTTGCACAGTATTTTTAAACGAAACTCCCTTGTAAATTGGCGGACTTCGGCCGCGCTTTTGATTGTAACCCTCAGCCGGACCAACACCGGCTTCGCCTTGCACAGTATTTTTAAACAAAACTCCTTTGTAAATTGGCGGCCTTCGGCCGCGCTTTTGATTGTAACCCTCAGCCGGACCAACACCGGCTTCGCCTTGCACAGTATTTTTAAACGAAACTCCTTTGTAAATTGGCGGCCTTCGGCCGCGTTTTTGATTGTAACCCTCAGCCGGACCAACACCGGCTTCGCCTTGCACAGTATTTTTAAACGAAACTCCCTTGTAAATTGGCGGCCTTCGGCCGCGCTTTTGATTGTAACCCTCAGAAGAACCAACACCGGCTTCGCCTTGCACAGTATTATTAAACGAAACTCCTTTGTAATGTTTAAAAAGTGTTTCCTTAAAATTTTATTTCGTGTATACAACCCTGTACAGTAATAAATTCTTATTTTTAGCACGTATGGCAACACCCACTTTTTGACATTATCGAGAATTACTCTAGCAAATTGTTCCGAAATAATATACAATAATTAAATCTAGTTAAGTTGTAAAACCAAACAAAATAAAAAGACAATATTGTTTATAATCGCATGTGAACAGATTAAAGTTACTTTATTGCATCATATATATGGCTTAAGTGCACGTGCTAAATAAAAATTTCTTATGAAAGTGAAAATATTTTAATAACAAATTATTAATAATTTAACAACATTTATCTGAAAATTATAAGAAATAAACTTAAATTAGATCTACAGCAACAGCTCCTGCAAATTTCATTAGAATTGGTCTATTTGTTTGGCTGTAACAAGCATTGGTACCGTAGTGGAAAGCTGAGCCTTATATTTTTACACACATACACACGCGCACGTATGTAGGTATTCTTTCGTCTTAATAAATTTTAATATTTTTACTCAAAAGCTTTAATTACTTATAATAAAGTACTAAGAAAATTTTAAAATAATATTAATAAAAAATAATTTATTTACCTCTATGATTGTCATTAATATAATGAATAAAGGCGGCGGACAACAGGAGTAGCGATCGGCATAGTATTTTCGATCACGCTCCTCGGGTAGTATTTCCATAGCTATCACATGTACCATCTTCTTAAAGAACGGCGGCTCCTCTAGTACAAGATGAAAATCATTTTCAGAACAAACTTCACGATCACGATGATGAACAGCACACTTAAAACTACGCGAACGTTTGCCGCTCATCTGAAACGAAATACGTGCAAATTTTGATCATTTAATTTTAAAATTAAAAAAAAACCTTAGTTTTTATATCTTAAAGATATAAAGCGAATGGGTACGAAAATTACATTTCATTAAAAAAACTTATTTTTTTTTTAAACAAAAAGAGTTTAAAATATTTTAACAAGAAAAAAATCCGTTCACTGTTCATTGCAATTAATTTTCTGTGATTACAGACAATCTTGCTTAGCGGAAAATACAAATTTAGTTTAATTAAAAGCGCGACAGTCTTAAACCTTGTAATCCCACTCATGCTTATGCAAGACAAACTGCAGCAAATGACTCAGGAATCCAAGCACTTAAAACATTAAGTTGCAGTTTAAAACTCATATTATAGTAAATTACAACTTCCTCTGTGATTTGTTACTTCTTATTGTAATTTGTAAATCTTTTTCTTTTTCTCATTACAGCACATTAAGATATCATGAGTTAGTGATTTTCATATTTTAAACGTTTACTGCTTACAGAAATAATTATGAAAAAAGTGCCAGGCTAAGAAATTAAAATATGACTACATAAAGCATTTTATATGAATGTAAATTTATAATTTTTCGTTTCAAAAAAAGAAATGCCAGCCCACATTCATCGATGGAGCATTTAATAAAATCTTTTATTCACCAATCTGCTTAACATCCTTTGTTAAACTTATTAAAGATATGTAGGTGAAGAGTTTTCAAACATTTACATCTCAAATCTGAAATACTAACATTCTAAAAAAAAGATAAATTAAGAACTAACACCTTGTCTCTAAAACTTAAATGAATCCCCTGCAATTGGCAATTCTTTCGCAAATGAAAGAGAGGCACCAAACTCGAAAAGCTGCGCAGCAACTGAGCGATTTAAATTCAAAACTCGAAAAAGAAAAATACGCCAGCAGAATAACGGCGCGCACTGATTCGACCATTGATAAAAAAAAAGAAGAAAATCACAAAACACTGCTTATTACATACACACATACTTCGCTAAACAATAGCAACAAGTCCCTTTAGTTACGCACTCATATTTTGCTAGAATTTTATTTAGCAACAAAATTGCTTTGATTTCTTCTCGGCGCCATTTCTTTTGCATTCAAATATTTTGTAATTGCCGTTTCCAAATTAATTAAGTTAATTGAACTAATAATCACAACAAAGTACTAATAAACACACACTTTTAATTGCTTTTGTTAATATTTTAACTAGAATGCCAATTATTTGTACTCGCAAATGGTTTTCATTATGAATTCTGCGAACAGGTGTGCGAAAACAAAAACAAATGTGGGTGTGTTCGAATTTCGCAAATAGTGTTGCGAGTTATTTGCGCATTTATGTATGTAGATATGTGCATGTATGAGACTCATTACATTCGGTTTTTTATTTGCTATTGGTGGAATTTAAATTCTTTAACATTTCTGTGAAGGGTTCAAAAAATAAATAAAAGCAATTATGAAATATTATTTCACATTTTTAATACATGTTATTATAAATTCCTATGTATGTAAATGCAATTAAACAGCTAATATGCTAATGTTTTTTTGTCATAATTTTCTTTATATTAGTTTTCACATATGTAGACTAATTAAAAAATGATTTTTTATTTTTAGCTAACCAAACCAAAATCATCGATTGTATGGAATCGTCGGCTTTTGGTTTTCGTCTAACTTCGAAGAGCAGAACGATACTGGGTAAGCACCACGATATGCTACCACAGAGAAGTTGATATCTGCCTAGAGTAAGTTAGGTTAGGTTGATTTAAAAAAAACTCAAATAGGTACATATATTGAGCATGTTCACTAAGATGCCACAAACAAGTACTTTTCTGAATCCCAGACCACTTTTTATTCCATTAAGCATAGCAATGTCCTAAGCAAATTTGAAAATTAACCTAAAATTAATATTGTTGACGCAATAGTCCAATGGATAGCAGTGCGAACTACCATTCAGAACGGCAGGGTTCGAGTCCTGGTCTCACTAACATCAAGAATTATAAAAAATATAAAGTTTTCTAATTGCAGTCGGAAGGGAATCAGATATGGGTTGGTAGAAATTAGACCACTCTCTGGGGTAATAAGTTCGTAAGCAGAAGTGGAAGGATTCTCGGATTTCTGTATTTGCAATATGAAGTGTCAACTAGAGGCGCTGGTGCTGTATAAAACACTATGGAGGCCACATTACTCCACAGATTACAAAGAAAATATCGATTATAATCTATTTACTCTCTACTACAGCGCTTCGCAAAAGGCGGGATTGGACATATTATTTGAGTTTAAATCAATATATGCTAAGCGATTATAGAAACTATAGAGATTCTATAAATTTCTGACATTGACGGAATCGAATATTTTTGATCTTAATTCCAGTTTTTTAATGGTGGTTTGTGACTTCGTCTTAGCTTCCTCATGTGTTTCGAACGCAGCTTCTGAACCGACTTTGACTGGAATACGGACGCCTCCGAACGGCTAATTGATCGAAATGAGGAGCTCTTTATTTCCTGCCGAGCGACAACCGCATTGAGAAAACAATTTGTTGAGTAATTTTGCATCTTAATCCAACCAGAACTCGCATAACGTAATTCTTCCCAGTCGTTACAACCGCTTACAAAATTTACCGTTTATCAATGGTAACTACAATTTCATTTTCTGCAAAAAAATTATAATAATGTGGAAAATCCAGAGTTCCACTTTGAACTTCCGACTCTACTTATCTATTGATGCGCCCAACCGCTCAATTCATGGAATTAAATTGTCCAACACCCGCAGTTTGTGATGTCAACAATGGAACACCCAGAAACACAGTGTGTAATAGACTTTATTGTGCATACATACATACGAGTATACATCCTAGATGTGTATATGCAACACCCAAGGAGCAGCCTCAATTTCACGTTGGTCACTTGGCTCGGTTTCGGTGTTTTTAAGAAATGCTCTTTAATGTCATACAGTCAGTTATGTGTCACATACATAAATACATACCTACATACATATATACAACACATACACGAATCTACTAATGTGAAAATGTGTAAAATAAAAGATCTAAAGCATAAGCCGCATATCCACCAACAAAATTTGCTGATAAAACAAGGATGTCCCAACAAATTTTCCGCTCACACTGACACACAAAGTGCAAAATCGATTTTTCATATGTACATATGTACATACAAACAAACATTGAAAACACATGACACTTGTACTCATGTATGTGCATATGTATATGCAACTAATTGGTGCAAGAAGTCAGTAGATCACCATTATCATTGACCCACTGTTGCCCACAAAATAAGAAGAACAATCGCCAGTTTAGTTGCTTTATCCGAGATTTATACAGAGAGAGAGAGTGCGTGTGTGTCGGCAAAAAGAGACAAAAGTGTTTATCATTTGTTTGTGACACGCACAATTTATTATTGCATAAATAAACTGGCAGCACAACACACACACACATGACCAACTTGGCTTAGGGAGAATACTTAAATTAATGTATGTACGTGTATGTACGTTCATACGAGTACATAGTAAAAGGCGAGAAGTCAGGACTAAATGACCGACTTACTGGCAACATCCTTTGATTGTTGTCTCTTAGCCACTGGTAGACCTACCAGTGTTTTAACTGCCTTCGCCGTCGCCACCAACACCGCTGCCGCCTTTGACTACTGACTGACCAGTCGCACCCTGCATGTGGGTGATAATGTCATTATTTTCACTTCTACTCTGCACGTATTGTACTCACATACATACAATACATATTTGTTTGCTTGCCTGTATTTTTTCGCTTGTTTCGTCGGCCCGCCTTGAAGATTGGACCTCCGGCGTTAACAGTTTGCCAACACGCAAACTCGGCATGACTTCATGGCGGTTGACAGCACACACCAACTCGATCGGAGTTTATATCAATTGGTGTGTCACCAATTAGGTGGAGCAGGTAAATGGTGTTAAAGATGAATTTTAGAATTTTTTGAATAGTTTTCATTAAGTGCATTCGGCAATAAAAACCTGTTAAATTCACTTTTTCTAATCTGTCTTTTAGATACTACTATTAGAACTTATAGAATAATGCGGAAGTTCTCTAACACATAAAGAATTCAACCCGCTCAGACCAACCTGAAAAGACTTTCTCTTTTATCTAACTAGTTATTCTCTCTCTAAATCATCCTATGCGAGCTTTCAGTCCATAACATTCACCGAGTGAATTTCAGAAGACATTCAAAGAGCTTGTTTATTGGTTTATATTACTTACGGAATATAGGTTTTGGTTTAATTTCATTAGTTACTGTCCTATCATTTTTTGACTCTGTTCAATATTGACCGGCAGTGTAAACTGACGCTAAGCAATACTAAAATCTCAGTCAGGATCGAGAACGACCGAGTCATTTGATACAAAATTAGGTTTCAAACAAGGTTAATATTTGTCGTATAACTTGACCAACTCAAAAACTGCATCATTAGTTCCCCCCCTTCGTCGGCTTTGAGCAAAAGATTTTGTGAACGATGGACCTTTACGCAGATGATTAGTGCACGATATGTACGATGGCCTTAAAATTGTTCAACGAACAATGTCGTCCGTATGGGCTACAACACTCCAGCTTTATAAGCTTTTGAAATAACATCTACTGGTGGTTGCAGTTGAAGTGAAAGGCATCCACTCCTTTGGAAACATAAGTAGAGAAAGACCTATATCCACTTTGTGTCTCCAATTAACGCCGAACGTTTAAGAGAAGAAACGCTATTGTTGAGATCGGAAAAGGCGGCAAAATGAATGCAAAAATAAACTTTCACGTGGTAATGTATAATTTTTAGAGTTTATCGATTATGAATTCAACTCGATTGCCGGTAATCTTTAGAAAATCGTAGTCTTAATAAAACTAAATAATAGAATAGAATAAGAATAAAAGAATGTATTTACACAAGTATGTATGTATATCTGCAGTGAATTTCAAATGCTTGTATTATAACCTCAAATTACAATCAAATTCTCATCAATTAAATCGTAAAATTGTGAAAACAGCAGCAAATTATACATTGCTACTGTGCGCTTAATTACTTTTTTAACCCAAATTAGTCGGTACGTATGTAAATACACACTGTTGTATACACTCAGACCTACATATACGAGTATACAAGGTATGTTCAAAAGAAGAGGTGATTTTTGAATTTCCGCGGGCTGCTGAAGGTTAGTCACGTTTTTTGTGTGCTCGATAATTTTTAACATTTCAAAAACAAAAAAACAATGGATCAAACAATAAGTTTTAAATTTTGCATTGAGAATGGAATAAGGTGCTCCGAGGCACTTGAAATATTGACTGTGGCATACGTCGAGTACACTTTGTCTCAAAATAAGGCCGAGAAGATGTTGGTGAAAATAAACGTCCTGGAGTTACAGCCACGTAAACACCGAGGCACTGAAAAAAATTGTTTTGTCAAACCTTCAGAAGTGTTAGACCATGTGCTTTTCGCGAAGATTTGTTTAACCTTCTCCTTATACAATTAATAACTATAGTCTAGAATAAATGTACACCTTTATTGATTTGGGGGTTATGACGGACGGCTAAGCTCAACTTTCATCTTCATAACAATACCACAATCTTAAAGGCTAAAAATGCTTTTGCTTTTGTCAAAAGATGGTCAAAAGAATTTAAATACCCTTTTGTAACAAAAGCACTTTATATGACTTTGGTGAGGCCAATATCAGAATATTGTTCACTGATATGGTAGCCCAATTATCAAGTTCAAGTTAGAGTCTGTTCAAAAACAATTTTTACTCTTTGCATTAAGACATTTCCGATGGAACTCTATGATAAATCTTCCTTCCTATACCAACCGTTTAAAGCTTCTAAATCTACCTACTCTCGCATATCGTAGAGAAATGTAAATGATCAATTTGCAGTTCATGGCTCTTGCCTTAAGGTTCCAACTCGTATATCTAAGCAGTTTTGGCCTTTACTATTTATTAATGTCATGTAAAATAAATTATGAATTGAATAAACATTTTCGACGCTTAACAAACGCTTCCCAATCATGACTCGACATATTCCGTACGTTATGCGGATGTCGCCTCTCGTGTCGGTTAGGCGGGTGGGGGGTATTCGTTGGACTTATTAATAAACCTTTGAATTATTATTTGGGAAGTAGCAGAGGATGTTGTCAAATCAATTGGTGCAAGCCTTGTAATTTCATCAAATGTGCTGGGCAAGAAACGTGTGGTAGCGAATTTTATTCGGAAATTGTTAAATTTTGAGCAAAAGCAACGTCGAGTTGGTATCGCTCAGAAGTTAATGAATTACATCAATGACGATCCAGGTTTGCCTGAAAGGTTCATAACTGATGATGAAACGAGGGCATCTTGTTATTATATCGAAAACAAATGAGCCAAACCGAAAAAGCACGCCAAGTCGAACAAATGTAAAGGTTTTGCTTACTTTTTCCTTCGATTTAAATTGCTCTTGGCATCATGAGTTCTTGGAAGTAAGCTATGCAATGAAGCATTATGGCTCAAACTATCGGAATTGTGGAAAAACACATCATAGATTCTGTATCAGATCGCACATCAATGCTTGTTCGTGATTTTTTGAACAAAAACAGCATCGTAATCATGCTTCAAACATTGTTTTCACCACATTTGGCTCCCTGCGACTTTTTTCCTCCCAAAACTGAGGAAACCAATGAGGGGAAGGCATTTTGCCACAATTGATGAAATAAAGTTAGAATCGAAAAACGAACTGATGACAATACCGAAAAGCGCAGTTCATAACGGCTTCGAGTATTGGAAAAAGCGCTGGCATAAGGGGACAAAATAAATCGATACATTACAAAAAAAAAATCAATATTTACCTATTATTTTGAACAGACCTCGTCCATACATACAAATATACACATGCCCAAATACTCAAATTCATTACTATTAACGTTTAATTGCCCAAATCATCAACTATTTTCTATTCATTCATTTTATTGTATTTCCGCCGCTTTTGCCTTTCAACACAATTCATTTACCGAAAAATGTATAGTCGTATTATTATTCACATACTCGTACATACATATGTACGTTCATAATTATAGTCCTGCGAATTTCTTTCCCCTTAAAGTTAAAAAAATAAAAAAAAAAAACCAAAAAAGAAAACAATAAAAGTCGATATATTTTACCCACATTTTCATGTTTTTTTTTTTTTTGGTTATGAAGTATATTCCAGGATCTGTGTGGGACATCGGTGCAGATGTTTATAAGAGTATGTATGTATGTATGTATGTAAATGCCATTTTCAAAATGATTGATTTGCTTTGTTATAACTACTCAACTTCTAAAGAACCGCTTTGCCAATCGACAAATTGCTTTTTAAACTTTTACTATTATTCACTCAATACCAGTATCCATGAATATGTATGTATGTATGTATGTATTTATTTATTGTATGTACTTGTACATTGTTTAAAGTACCACGTAAACTCAATTGAAATGTACATTTTCTACCATTTTTTCCAAGGAAAACTGTTATGAAGTCAATTCCAAAGTATTTTACGATTCCATTATGAATTTTGGTTCAGAGTTAAATAGTCAAAAGTTTTTAACAATTAGAAAAATACAACATTCATATGTATGTAGGTATGTATATGTACTATATACGCGTATGCATGCACATACGAGAGAATTAACAAAAGTTCCGTCAGTTGGTGACTTTCAATTTGTTTTGGTTAAATCTAAAAATACCAAATCCTTTGCAATTACTTTATTTGTCTTCCGTTCCAATTGTAGAACGATCGGTTAAAATGGAGACGAGAAAACGAAAGATAGCAGAGGATAAGTCAGACGAAATTCAACAACCAAAATTCGCCATTTGATTCTCTTCGTATTTCGGCGCATTTTACAGGCAATAAAAATTGCATATGGAAAGACTACTTCTAAGTAGTTCGATTCCAGACCGAACATTTATCCGTAGAGGACGAGCCCCGAAAAGATCGACAAAAATCTTTCACTGTTGAAGTCACAGTAGCTCTGGTGAAGTCGAAAATTGACGAAGACCCACGATTGACACAAGAAATAATTGCTAATTAACTGAGCTTGAATGCCATGGCTGTATCGCGAATATTAAGTAATCCTCTGGTATATACGATGGGTACCACGAATTTTAAATGAGGCCGAAAAAGAAGCTCGAGTGCATTTTGCTCAATTTTTCATAAACAAAATCGAAAATGGTCAGTCTAGCAACTTTAGTAAAGTCGTTACTGGTGACGAATCTTGGTTCTATGAGTACCATCCAGAAACCAAAACAGCAGTTCATGGTATGGAGCCCAACAGGAGCAAACCCACCCATAAAATCTAAGCAACAAAAATCAGTAGTAAAAGTAATGATGTTAGTTTACTTTACCCGATCTAAAATCGTAGCTGCTTTTCCACTGGAAAAGGATCAGACGCGATTATGTAGAGAAGATAAAAAAGAACAAAATTTACGAATAATACAAAACGATTTTATATTAATTTTTGTTTCTGGTCAACTTAACTTAACGAACTTCTGTTAATCCCCTCGTATTTTGGTTTAATGTAGAAAATTGGCAAAGTTCGAGGTATCGGTTTACCATTTCATTCGCACAATATTCTTACATTGTATTGTGTTTGAGTTTAATAGCAGAACGGCAGAGCTCATTCAAGGGTTTAGCACAAACTGCGTAACGGTTCGTGGGCCAGAATGGATGAAGAAAAAGCTATTTATTTTGCAGAGCACCTACATACGAGTATGTATGGTATTTCAAGCAAATACTGCTACTTGCGTAGCATGTGTCTCTGACCTAAAAATATTATAACCGTCTTAGATCCTAAATTTTCCAGAAGGCAATCATATCTCACCAAAAACGTTAAAAGAAATGCCGAACATTGCCCTCGTTTTTCATGCAAAGCTAGGATATTATCCACAAATGTATATGGGAAAAGTCGCAGATAAAATTATGATGGCTAAACCAGAGAAAGATGCAACGTCATCATATGGACCAATAAGTCTGCTGCCTTTCCTTTCCAGACTTTTCAAAAAAGTGCTGCTATCAAAAATTACTCCTTTTATTCATGAAAATGTTATAATTCACTGTAAAAGTAAATGAAAAAAGAACAGAGGAATATCCAATCTCGAGAGTTGTTCCACAAGATAGTGTTCTTAGTCCATTATTGTACATACTGCTCACCGCGGACATTTCCACAAGTGACAAAGTAATTCACGTCAACTTTTGCAGATGATACTGCTATAATAAGTCGGCAGAAATGCCCCATTACAGCCACAAAAATGTTATAGCAGGACCTCAAACTAATTGAAAATTGTCATCAAAAATGGCACATAAAACTTAATGAAAATAAGTGCAAACACATAACTTTTACATCAAACCGAAAAAAATGGCCTACTGTCAAGCTAAACAATGCACCCATTCCGCAAGCTAACGAAATCACATATCTTGGCGTTCACTTGGCTAGACGATTAACTTGGAATCCACATAAGTAGATGCAGCCGAAGCTTAAATTTTCCTGCTAGTATTGGCTATTAAGCCAGAAATCTTGGCTCAGCCTGGAAAATGAAATCCTTCATCCGACAATAAAACCGATATGGATGTATGGTATAGATCTCAGGAACTAGTGGACACAGTTTGCGCGACGAATCTAGATATAATTCAAAGATTCAGTAAATAAATTCAAATCTTATTGAAAAACACTTTAACATGTGATGGCGTCGAAGGAGTCACTTGTAACCTGAGCAAGAAGGTTAGTTTTTGATGAAGTGTGAGAGAAAAATATAGATGAGAAACACTATATTGAGTTCTCTGAGAGTCTAATCTCGACATAATAACATCACATTCGGTCTGAGTTTAAGGCCGCATATGAAGAAATTTACGCGAATAAGGAAACTTTTTCACAGTCATTTATCGGCAATTAAGGAAAAAGCTCACAAGAAGGTCCAAGCAGCTCATTACTTCCGCTAGCTGGAGAGCTAAAGTGAGAAAGCAAATATTATCAACACCTTAAGAAAGTATGGATAGATATCTTGAGATAGAACTTTTAATTTTTATGACGATCACGTCAAATGTATGGGGGACTACAAATGGTAGAACTTACATTTACTTAATCATGATATGCTTCTCGTCCGGTCCTCTAAAGGGATTTTTATCGAAAACTTTGAATAATTTCAACATTGCCTGCCAAGGCACAACCATTTTGAAGGAGATTTAATGAAGATTAGTACTTATTTATTTACAACGCAGTTATAAAGCCCAATTGGATATACATATGGTATTCAACTGGGGTTATGACTTCTTCTTCTTTACTGACGTAGACACCGCTCACGCAATTATACCCGAGCTAACAACATTGCTCCATTCATTTCTTCCTTTCGCAGGTTGGTGCCAACCGGAAATACCAAGTACAGCTAGGTCCTGTTGGAGTGATTCTGCAATGGATTTCCAGGCTGACATTGTTGTTGGTGTTAATACTGGTTTCAAGATAGACGAAGTTATCTACGACTTTCAAAGTTATGGTTGTCAACAGTGTCGTGGGAGCCGAGTCACAAAAGCGATGACTATTTGTTTGATGACAGGAGATATTTTATCTTGCCATCGTTCACTACCATCGTAACGTAAACATACATAAAGACCTTGGTATTCTACTAGTTGAGCCTGAAGTTGAAAACAGCATCAGAAAATACCTTTCCAAATTGAGAAACCATCTCAAACCGCTAGCTAACGCTTTAGACAACTCATCTAGAAATTCCCTACTGCAGCGTAGAGATATTCCCGCCTTCTAAGGAGAGCGCCACTGTCATTCAAGCAATACAAAAGTCTGCGAAATGACGGAAGAATAAAGAGTCTTGTAAAGTCTCTACAGTAACCACATAAAGGTGAGGAAAAAAGCTTTGAAAAACTTCTCATTTACTCTCCACAAACAAAACAAAAACGAGTACTGAAGTTAAACCCCGAAAAAGGAAGCTTCTACATTGAATTAATGGAAACCCCAGCTAAATAATATAAAAGTTATTTTCAATTACGAAGCGACGACCAGTTAATCTCCACACCACCAAAGCTTTAAACTATTCCGCCTCCATCTCCAATTGAAAGACCAAGACCAAGAGTTCTCAATTCTGTATGGAACAAGGCGGAAATTGCTTGCCTTAAAATTTTAATACTTTAAATATTACTTCAAACATGCAACATTTAACCCTTCAACTCAACGTCATCAAACTTGAGTTCTCTTTCTATTTTCTAAATTTTTCCACATTTTCTCCACATGTAAGCGGAAAATTCCGAGCATGTGCCGAGATATTGCAAGTGCAATCGTTATCATTACAACTTTGAAATAAGTTGGGAAAAGAAATAAAAATCCTGAAATCACTCAATGCTTGTGTGTGTCTGTGTGTGTGTGTGTGTGTGTTTGGCATGAGTTAGTGACTACAGATAAGTGGATACTGCTCAGGAACAACAACAAAGTAGATGAGGCAAAGTAAAATCGCTTGCAACATCTCTTTCAACGCGTGAGTTCAGGCTTCAGGCTTCGTTGAACACATTCGAATTCAACGAAGAACAAGGATGTTTGTAAAATGTCTGTGCATGTGCGTGAGTGTGTGTTGTGCGAAATGTCGTGCAATGTAATGGAAATGGATACCACCAATACCAGCACCAACACTAGCTGTCGCAACGAATGCACAGCAATCAAAATAAATGGCTATGAAATTGACCATTGACCAGGCGAAGTCCACGTTTCTAACATTTCACTGGCGACGGCATTGGTTGCCTACAAATCTAAAATATTCCCAAGGTAAAACGTGTGCGATCGGATATACAAGTAGACCAAAAGTAAATTCACAAGGATGCTCGGTTACATCAACTGTGCTGAGTGGAGTATATGCTCGCTCTGTGAGGCTATCAAGGATTTTATGTGGAGGTTTGGGGAACGCTGGGGAATGCTGCAGGGAGACCATGTGGATGGGTGAGGAGAGGGGAGGAGAGGAGAGGATTCTCGAAAATGCTTAAGAGAATGTGCTTAAATTATTATATTCCTCTTTCAGACATCATCCAACAATACTGTTCAGATAGGAACCCAACTCTCACAGAGTGAACTCAAAAAGAGCCATTAAGATCCCCATTATGTATAATTGTTAAATCGTGGAAAGCATCATTGATATTTAGCAACTTGTAAGGACCTCTAAAACTCCCTGTGGAAATGCTTGCCTCTCGTGCTTAGGAGGAAAGCTAGCTGCTGTAACAACGTCTACGCTTCTGCTATTACCATGAGTTCACATACGTTAGTTTAATGAGAAAGAAATTCACTACTACTACTCTTAAGAATTCGCCTCTCCTAGAGTACCAGAAACAGATACTCCAAATTCCCTATTTTTTGAGGCTTGCGAAGTAAGAAACCCTCGACCACGAAGATTTTCGGTAAAGATACGACTACCAATACTTACTGAGAAACAACGCTGCAGGCATGATGTTCGTAAGAAGGAGCAGGGCTCATAATTTCCAGCACAATTTATTCGTTTATAACGGTAAGCATACAAAAGACAAGAAAATTCTCAAAGTACACACTCAGGAAATATTTATCGCCAAAAACAACGCGTGCCCACACATGAATGACAACAACAAACACTTAATATGGTTTTTTGGAAAAAAAAGAAGAAACAACGAAAAACAGATAGACAGCGCCAGCAGCGACGGCAGATTTAAAACGGAAGCTCGTTTGCACCTTTACATGACTTCCTGTTGACTCGTGTGACATGTGTAGGCATGCAAACGTGCAAACATTTACATACATGTACATATGTACATGTGCGTGTCTATGTGTCTGTAAATGTATCTCTATTTATGCACTTTATGCAGATTGACAGCATCGCACAGCTTGTCGTTATGCAAAGAACTTCGGAATCGAGCTCAGCTTAGCTCACTGCGATAATGGAAGAATAAAGACGAAAACCGTAGAAGAACAAACAAATGTAAAAAAAGAAACTTCTCCGCCTGCTGATTGTAATACGTTGTGGCACAACTCATTGGTGGTTTGTTTTAACTGTCGTCCTGGTCCTCGTCCTCACTCTGACTTTGACTCACTCCACGAAAATTGAAATTTCAAATTACGATTTCTTAAATCAAATTTCTGCAAGACAAAGAAACAGTTCGCATTGATTTTGATTGAACTGGCAGGAGTACAAATGTTTAAGGTATATAAAGGAGGAGGAAATAACAATGAGAATGCGAATGCGAATGCGTCGGGGAGTGCTTAAGGATCAATGAAGGCGGTTTGCATACTTATTGTTTCTTACACATGCATATAAGTAGATATGTGTATATATGTAAGTGTGTGTTTGTGTACTCAACGACTTTAAAGAATTTTGCGTAAGGAGCAAATAGGTGTGCTCTAATTTAATTTTTTTTTTGCATATTGACAAACATAGATATGAGAATATACAGGGTACTGAACTATTTTTTTTACCGAAACTCTGTCCAATTTTTTCAATAAAACTTCGTATATGGAATTTCGAAGTGAAATTTTTAAATAAAAAAAGTTTATTCGCACTCTCCAGTCGTGGTCGCTTTATGGTTGTCAGCACACCCCTCGTACGTGGTTTGGCCACACCAATATCGATGCCATAATCCGTCGATTTCAGCTGTTCGTAGGGGAATTACTAGATCTTCGGAAGCTGACTGATATCCAGTCGTTCCTGAAAGACTAGTTGCAAGAACTGTCAGGTCGAGTTGAGAGACGACTGATTGCAAGAGTTTGCATACAAGCGATCATGGGCTCCTTGCACTTTGCAATGAGTGGAGATGTCATATTCACTAATAATTCACTTAAATTGGAGAATACCCTAAAGTTTTTACTACTGCAGTTCATTCTACTTGAGATTGGATGCAGTGTAGGCGATATTCGCTAAAGTAAAGCTCCGGTATCTACTTTTCTCCGCTTCATACTTCACACTCTCTCAATGATTCTTCTCTGAATAAATCGTGGCATGTAGAAAATACATATGTATGTACTTTAGTATGGGAATCTGTGGCCTCTGTACCAAAAATAAAGTTCATGCAATAAAATTATATGAAGCTCAAAGATCTTTATCCATGTTCAGGATAAATTGCCACTTGTATTATCTTGACTACTTAGACTAAAGAACCCCTTAAAATCTAAACGTAAATATGAGAGGGCGAAGTAAACTCCGCCAGAGAGAATTAAGCTTGTTCTTCCTGTCTCTCGCTAACTGCCGAAGCTTTATAACTTTCACCTTGGACCTCTCATTAAACCTTACTTCAACAAGTTTTCTTTCCTCATAGCCTTCGTCGAGCGATTTATGGTCTCTCTCTGAAAGATTCAAAAAAACGTTTGTCCACCTGTATCTTTTCGGCGATTGATTCTCTCAGTATTTTTGTCGTTCTCGTTCTACGTCACCATAATCAGCTGGTTTAAATTTGTATAAGTCGGGGAAAACGATCTCAAGCGTTATGTAAACTTGTTTGCAGCAAACGTTGACTGTAACCTGCGAACTGCTGCTTTCAAGCTATTGAGGTGCTCATCTACTCTTCTGCATATCCTAAGTTAAGTCAGGTTTTACTAATTGGCTATTAGGCCTTATGCTGCAATTACTCATCTTACATACCTCACAGCCATACCACCCGACTAGAAGAGAATATACAAACACGAGTATTTTCTGCGGAACAACCATCAGTATCGGCAACGGCAAGCGTTGACAACTTTTCATTTACTTGTCGCTCTCAAAAGATAGATTGCTATGGGTGGAAGGTATGTAAGATGGGTAGTTGCAGCATTCCATAGACATGTGGGTCTTTATTAGTACTAGAAGTAGGCTCAGTTTGATTCGAGCTAATGAAGTCATCGTGTGATACGTCAACGCTTTCTTCGTTGTTTAAGAGAGTCCTGATACTTCTTCTAGTCCTTCGAACTACGAAACTCTTAAATATCTAAGATGAGTTCTATAAATGGCAAGACAGAAGGAAGTAAAGGAAGCATCTTCCTCATTGTTTCTCTCTACACTTCTTACATATGGCACTGTTACTAATTCCCATTCTGCTCGTGTGTGATACCTGTAGTTTGTGACCTGTCATAGGTCAACAACCCTCCTGCAGTAGTTTCGATACCGCAAAAGCAAAAACTCTTTAACTCCCACTTTAAGCCCAATTCATTAGCAATCATTTCTTGTATCAATAGTGGGTCTTCGGCAATTTTGGACTTCACTACAGTGACATCTTCAGTGGAAGATTTTGGTTGACCTTCTCGGGGCTCGTCCTCTACGGAAAAACGTTCGATCTGTAATCTTCGGAACCACTTAGAAATAGTCTTTAAAGACGGTGCAATCGTTCCATATGAAATTTGGCAAGTGACCTCAATATGTTTCAAGCAAACAAAGTTTTCGCTTCCCAATAACATAAAGGGTGTTCCTTTGATCTTCTGTTAGGTTTTCGAAAATGTATACTTTAATTATTATTATTAATAAAATGAAGGTTTTAGTTTTGAGTATTGTACGAATAATCGTCTACACCCTGTCTTATGTTTGTACGAGTCATTACGTATGTATGTATGTATTATATATAGGAAATAGTTTGTATTAAGTGATGTTGCCGCACATTGCAGCTGCCGGATTTTTTCGCTGCATTTCTATATTCTTTTTTTTAACTTTTTTTTTGTTATTTCTTTAGCTTCTTTTTGGCTCATGACTGCCAACGATTGGCACCGGAAATGGAATGACACGAGCACTGTGAGGTCTTTAGTCCTTTTTTTTGCCACCGCGTGGTCCTTACATATGTACATATGTGTGCCAGTGTGTACTTTGATATGTAAGTAAGTAAGTCTGCAATCAAAACGTCTCCTCTACGTGTGCCTTCTGTGTGTTATTTGCGCAAAAAAAAAAACTATGTGTTAAATTTACATTTGCAGCTTTCGTTTGTTGGCGCCTCAGAGAGAGTTTTTCTTGCTTTCTTTTGGTTCTTATTAAGTTGTTGATTTTGTTCGAAGGGACTGATTTATTTTTTTTTTTTAATTTTTACTATGGTAATTTGATATTTTTTCAAGCACAACACCTTGGCATTTTTCTTTGTTTGAGTCCTTGCTCCAGGGCGAATTACAAATGAAATTTTGCTTTTAGCAGGGCTGTAGGACGGCAGAGAGGGCGGAAGGAAGGAAGGCTTTTCAATTATCCTCTCTGTTTGTTGCAGTATTAAATCAAATATTAAAGCATTTCGGCTGACATGTGCTGATATTCAAATGCCAATAACAGCAGCAACAGCAATTTGAATATATGCACCTGCCTATATTTGAAGTGTGTACTCATGTGTGTGTGTGTGTGTGGTGGCACGTTCTATTGCAATCGAGTGTCTATAAACACACCTACATACATGTACATACATGTATATCCACTGCCACACTGCACCTGGTAATGAATGTCACCCGTACGCCAAACTCATCAATGCTGTTATACCATCAGCGGCGTGGCCCGTGCACCGATTAAGTTTCTATTTTAATGAGTAACCCGGGACCCTTTGGCCGTGAGCCGCATTTACATGTCAAATAGGAGTGTGGAGAGTGCATCTATTGACAGCAGCAACCCTTTGCATAGTAGCAAGCACATGTGTATGTATGTAGGTACACATACACAACAAACATTTCAGCCAAATTGAGGTTCGTAGCTGATGTACATATGTGTATGTTTATTAAAAAATATCATTTTTTGGTAGTAATTTCGGTTAAGCGTTTTTAGCCGTTATGTTACAACTAATTATGCTCAAGTTGTATATACATATGTATGTACACACGTGTATATATGGAAACTGTCGCATAACACTTCTAATATTAAATGACGAGCACAACAACCTGCCAGCCAAGCAGCTTACCCCGAAACATAGATAATTATGAGTGTTGAATAATTTGAGGTAGAAAATTTATTTACCATACATGCATACATATATGTATACGTATGTACATAAGTACATATAAACACATTTGTACAATGAGGTGTATGTGCTGCAGTCAACGCCAGCGCTGAACCGTAGCAAGAACCTTACCTTACCTTAATTTAAACAAGTGTTTGTTTTTGTGGGCAGGAAAATTAGTGGAAATGATTTTCATGCATACATATTTATAATACATTCCCATATACTCATGTTGAACACGTAGTAAAACACATGTGCGTACAAGTAAATGCATACCTGCATACATTTATACCCAGCAGCAAAATCGAATTCACTTATTGTAGCAATGAAATGGCTTATCTGTTATGGAAACCTACTCCATCCCTCTCTCTGTCTCTTTCCCTCGCTGTCTCTCTGTCTCACGCTACCTATCTTTCTCTTTCACTCGCTGTCTCTCTCTCTCACGCTGCCTATCTTTCTCTCCCTGCTTCTCTCTCTTTCACTCGTTGTCTCTCTCTCTCTCTCTCTTTACCCACTAGGCAAGTATTATATTACTCTACCGCTTCTATATTTCATTCCGCTAGCTTGCAGATGTGAATGCCTTATGGAAGGTAGAAGGGAAGTGGTTCTAAGTTTCTTTAGGAACTGGAATGAATAGCAATAACTTCTTCATTTTAAAATTTAAATTAATATGAAACTGTTATCAAACTGCGGGTTATATTATTTTTTATAAAAATTAAATTAATAATTAGAAACCCTTCGTCTACTCCTCATTAGTTGGCGTAGGCGACTGTCGAATCAACAAGTCCTGCTGAGGAAATAATATTACATGGCAGAAGTGCAGTATCTAAGAGAAACGTTTAAAATTATATTGGATGATGTCACTTTACCACATACAGGTACCATTAAATTAATCCAAGAAATAAATACAAATAACTAATTTAATATATTTTAAATTTACCTCCTAAACAACCAAAAACTTATCTATGGCCACTTCAATTCTAATATAACATTAATTTTAGACATTTAGATTTAGGCAATTTAATTAAAAAAAAAAATCCTGCTCTAAATATACATATATACTATGTATATTTTTGAATTTTCTGCGCGATCGAATTTAAAAATTCCGCTTGGATGTAAAAGACTGAATTGAGTACTATATAAAAGAATTAGAAACGTTGAAAATCACAGCTTTGCCTGGTGGTAAAAAAGGAGGAAAATATCAAAACAGATTTTTTGTACTAACTAACAAGTAACAGTCCGAAAAAGTTAAGTTTGAAGAGTATAGTGGATGTCGTAGTACATATCATCCAAACTGCCAAAGCTTTTGGTGAGTAATCAAACTTCTAGAGGTATCGTGGTGGAACAGCACATCTTTTCTATTGATCAATTGTGATCTCCTCTGTTTGAGTGCATCATTCAAATTGTCCAGCTGACCACAATACAATACAGAATTAATCATGGTACTGTCCGACAAAATAAACGATCCTCTTGATATCCACTTTTTTTTTTTGGTGAATATCGGCCTTCGAAATGGTTTCAACTGGCACATACTTTTTAGACCATGATCCCTTGCGCCTTATATTATTGTAAACAACTCATGAGGACCACCAAAAGTTCCATGTGCTTGTGAACGGTCGCGTTGGACAAATTTAATATTTTAGCAATCTCTCTAAAATTTGCATCGACCAACGATTTTATGTTATCCACATCGGCTTTAAGAGGCCTTCCAGGAAATAGTGCATTCTCCATCAAAATTGTTTACAAACAAGCCTTACTATATCAAACGAAAAAGCGGGTAAGTGTGGTTGCGAAAACATTCAAAAAGATCAGCTTTATCATCAAATGAAGCTACTTAGTGAACGACCTAATAGTGTAAATACGATATTTCATTTTTATTAGACAACTTGTGTTCCTCATTATGAACCTAAGTCGAAACTAGACTTCTTTCAGGGGTATGAAAAACAGCTATCCCAACCACAGGTTTAAGGTGTCACAGTCAGCTGGGAAAAAGACGGGAAAAATTGACGAAAGTCATAAGTTGGGCTTCGCTGTATAAATCATCCACTCTATGGCCCAGACCTGGACCCAATTGATTATTATCTGTTCCCGAAAATAAAACAAGAGCTGAGGGGTAGAAATGTATCATCGATATTGAAGTAAAGAAAGCGTATTTGGTGTATTTTGAGGATGGTATTAATAAATGAATTAAAGGTTCAGAAAAAAGGATCCGTCTTAAAAGTGAATATATTGAAAAGGAAAAATAATTTAGGTTTCTTTTTATTATTTGTTCCCCATTACGCGAACATAAAAACGCTCCCACGTAGATAATAATATTCATAGAAATATTTATTTTTATAAAATATCGGTTTTTAATACATAAATTTAAGCCATCCAACCACTCAGATAAGGCACACTCCATTTGCTTCACTGCCATCAGTATGTATGATAGATGAAGTTATTCCGTGTTGATTACCCTGTAATTTATTTCTGTTATGTTTCTTTTCATTCACTGGTCTGTAGTGCACTTTAGGTATAAGCAATTGTACCTACATAGAAGAAGGCAGGATAAGCGATTTCCAATATTTTTTAGATTATACTTAAAATCGTGTGTTTGTTTTTATGCCATTTGATTTGTTATCTAAGTAAAATAGAGAACCTTCTCCACTAATAATGGCAAGAAGCAACTAATGGAAATAATCAATTCCGAGCCGCCTTCCTGGTAATGAATTACAGCAGCGATAGTAAAAATAATTTTCATTCATGCATAAGGAATTTATCGCGGAACTATTTATATTAAATTACCTTTTAAATTTTCGACTGGGTGTGTACACACATATACACATAAATATGTATGCAAGCATAACGCTTGAGCATTTATTTTCGTAATATTATTACTGTTTAACCTCCTCTCGAAGTTGATGTTAACTTGATGCTTGCGGCGAACCATATTGCTGGAGTTCATATGGCTTGCTTGTTGCGCTCTACAAGTACAGATAAGTACAAGTACGAAAACATGCATATGTAGGTACATATATGTATGCTCGTACAATTAAGTGAAGCACTTGAGCACGACAAATTTCCACCTGGCAGCAGAGAGGAAGCAGCCATTATTTGTATTGCACAAACTGAAAACATTCTTCATATCTTTCATGTTAATTGTTGTGTAGTATGTATTTTTTTTCTAATATACATTGTAGTATTCAAACACCAAATGAGGGATTTAATAAGCATTTACAGGAAATTTACTCCAAATCTTCAATTGAAGTACTTTTATGCGAAAAAATTCATTTGATTTAGGACTAGTGGCCCGTCTCGTTATTGATGTAACCAGAAATAAAACTTGGAAGCTTTGCCTCGATGAGAGTTTTGGGATTATTAAATAAATTATACTGGAAAGACCAAACTCGAAGTAACACGTGACATACCTCAATCAGCCCTCGCAACGGCAAAATAATCCTCTGGCGGTGTCATCGGTGTCTTCTAGTAATTTACCTTTCGAAAGTCAGCGGCTGAATATGAAAACCCTCTGCTCTCTTTTCCGAGCTCTGTGACACCCAATTACATACATATATAATTGTCGCTTTGTAATAGCTGAAATGATTTTCGGCTGAACTCTTCCTCCAAGTACATCTTGATGGTTTTCCCATAAATGGTGGCATCTACCGTCTCCGAATGGTGGGTGGATTTTTATGAAGATCTCTTAATTTATGTCAGGAATATATTCGGATGGGTTGATATTTCTTGCTGAGGAACGACCGCAATCAGAAAATATAACTTAATTTTGTTCCTATAATTTTAATGCTTGCCTAGGCAAAATACGAACCCTATTGGTAGTATGCATTCGGCTAGTATGGCCGCCGAGCTTTTGCTTGTTTAGTTCTGTGTCAGCAGGGGAAGGAAGGAAAAAAATTTATATTCATGAAAAAATATTCTCCTGCATGGAAACGTATATAAAGAAGCGTCATATCAACTTGCTTTCTGGAGTGAAAGATATAATATTTATATCCTTCAATGGAGAGCTAGACTCTAGCTTCCCACACAGGTCGAAGAATATGGAATCCGCTCTAGGTCAAAGAGTGAAGCGGAGACGAACTATGAAATCAGATGTCAAATGAGTTAGATGACCTCCAGCGCAAACAAGTTCTTCGATGGAAATTAGAGCATCAATTTTGCAACGCTCTCGCCGTCAATAGATGCGTGAGATCTTGAAAACATACTTTTAACACTGAGGCACTGGGCAAGAAGAAGATATCGATCGAATTAAACGAATTCACGTATTCTGGAATAGCAGAATTCTTGTATTGGTAATTTTGGTATGAAAAAGTCCGGGAAACTCGAAAGAGCCTTCATCCGAAATAATAATTATTAAATTCGATAGTAAGCAACTCAGTCAATGTCAATGCGCAGGCGCAAGCAACCTTTAAACCGAATGAGAAAAAAGGTACATTTCTGCAAGAACAAGCATGCATAAGTATACAATTTTTATAAGCATACCTACCGTTTGCTCAATGCACCCGCCACAGAGCAAAAATCAATCAAAGATGCCAACACGCAGCAGACCATATGGTCAGGCGTACAGCCCACCTTCGAATGGTGACCGAAACGTTGTTAGTCTGCAGGCGGCGTATATGTATGTATGTATGTATGCATTGTATATGGCATAGAACAGGCGCCTCCATTGTCGCAGCGGAGCAACGCATCGCAATCTGGCGACAAAACCTTATTAGGATAAATGATTTAAAGCAAAAATGCCGCATAGCCAGCAAACATGCGAACACACACGCGCACATACATTTATAAATTACACCTTGGTGCCTCCAAACGGAAGTATGAAGAAAGGCCACGAGCCAACGTGCTTCACAGCATCGCTACATCACTGTAAGTGCAATCACGATGTAGTCGAGGGATCTATAGGCTCACCGCTGAATGCGCCCAGGAGCTTGCTCTCAACCAACCTGGCCAGCAACCAATACCGCCCGCATCCACAAGCCCAGCAGCTGATTACACATGCGTACTGAGGACGCAGAGATTGTATGATTACTGAATTTATAACAAAAGATCGCACGTGACAAGGCCTTTTAAGGCAGCCGTGATATGTACGAGTGCACAGCGCGCCCGCATCGCCAATTGGAATACTATTTACCAGCTGCATCAACACTCTCGGACACATCGGTCGACCTTCTCCTTACCCATTCGTCCACCTTACAGGCAGTCAGTCAGTCAGTCAGTCAGTCGACAAATACGAGCTCAAGCATCTCAAACCGCGATCATTGATCACATCAGTAACTGATTTACTGCTGATAAGGCAACGCAGAAAAAGTTGCTACAACTTGCCATGTTGTTGTTGTATTTGCTGTGCCTGCAATTGCAATTGCATTGACAACAAATGTGTCGCACGTTATGACACATGCGCGTAATCGACGTAAAAACAGCGCCACACTCACTCACTTGCTACACCTTTGATGGCCGGCGTTGTGGTTGATGTGTGCGCTGCAGCGACGGTGGCGGTGCGTCAATGCCTTAATGCCGTAGTACGTCCAGCTGGCCGAGCTCTGGCCGTCCAGTGTCTGGTGTCTGGCGCGTCGCCATTGTTGCTTAAGATGCAGGAATGTGCACGGGAGTCGCAAAAAACCAACGGGACAGGCGCATGCATTCATTGTACAATCACAAGCTTGCACTCAACTCCACTGCGACCTCCTGCGATCTCCTCTTGCCGCTGTACGGGTTGAATATGCGCAGCTGTGCTGCAATTGTTAAGACGCTGCAGTGGAGAGGGAACAAAAAACAAAACAGTAAGTGCAACTTGAATTCTGATTGAACATCGCTCATCATTACAAATTGAAATACCTGCACTACATTGCAATATAGACAGATGCATTTGCAGTGCAAAACAGAGCAAACGGAGGAGGTTAATGTAGCCCGCATGAGAAGAGCTGCAGAAAAACCAGAAACACTTTTCTTGAAGGGATCTCTTTGTGCGGCCTTCATTTAACATAGGGCTGTCGGCTCATTAGTCTTACCTCTTTCCTCGACAGATATAAACGCCTAAATCCACTCCTGACAGCCTCTCGAGGAAGCAACACGCCTACTCTAAAGGCAAGTCTGTCGATACAGCCCTACATGATTTAGTTGGGTGCATCGAGAAAGGTCTTGCCTTGAAGAAGTATAAGCTTGGTATCTTCCTCGACATTGAAGATGCTTTTAACAACATTTTTTCTGAATCCGTATTAGAAGAGGCTCATAAAGAAATGGGTCTCCAACAGCCCATAGTGATTCTTGTAAAGTCTCTTCCAGGAAACAGAATCATCTTGGCAAAGATGGGCAGCGACCGTATCACCAGATACGCAACAAGCGGCACCCCTCAAAGAGTTCGAATATCGTGTGCTGGATTTAAATATCGGTAGTTAAACCGATCCCACTCTACGGCGCCACCGTATGGAACCGTATACAACTCAACCTTGTCTCTTGCAGAAGTATCGAAGGAACTGGACTACATCACCTACAGTATGTGCTTCGACAATCTTTTCTCCACAAGAATACCAAAGAGAAATGAAAGCACCAATGCCCTCAATAAGGTAGTCATCAAAGCTTGATGCTAAAGTAGGCTGCAGAATATACCCTTCGATGATCTCAATAAATATGAGCTTGAGACTACCAGACCACTGCAGCGTCATCCAACCAGAATCCTTCGTATCATGGAAGCCGCCGAGTGGCTGCTCGAAATCTACGGCAGCTGGACAATCTGTTACGATATATTCCAACAGTCCAGCTGCCATCAGATATCTCCAATGTAACAGTACCACCTCAAAAGGGGCTATGAAATGTAGAAGCAAACTAAACAAACTCCCGACTAAATGAAACCCTGCCGTGGTCTGGTTATCCGAACAGAGTAACATCCTAGGCATTTGCAAGAAGACGAGGAAAAACTTCTTCGACTGTCTTGCTGAGCTAGTCTCAGCGAAAATTGAAAATCTCGTTGGTTTTAAAAGACACACAAAATGGTTCGAACATTTGAGAATGTGAGGACAGGCACCACACACCGATATCACAATGGGTCAATTGGCCTATGACGATGACATTGACATAGTGGTGAATTAAGAAATAGTGCCTACGCTGACCAGGTCATGACGTCCGACGCTGAAGAGCGCGACCAGCAAACCGTTAGAAAAATCAGGTGGAAAAGGACCAAGCTTCATTAGGTTTCTCCTATTGGCGCGAAATTGCGAGAAGAAGAAATGATGACGAGAAGAAGACTTAAGCTGTACTGAATCAGTTCGCAGCTATTAAAAAGTTCTTGTTGAAAGGACAGATACACTGTTGTCTTTTTCGAAGAACTTTAGTCTAATATAAAGAAAAGTTTCTATGTTTCAGAACTAAGAACCTACATTGAACACCTCTACATAGGTTGGAAGTCGCAATCCGAGGTATCGTCGTGTCCTCTCTACCCCATAACCGCTGCCACCACTTACTCCATCCATCCATCCATCAAAAAGCGACACAACGACCAATAACCTGCGAACAAGCAACAATAATATTCACAACAACAACACCGATAACACATAATAAACTGCCACAATCGAATTGTTTGCGGCAAAAATAAAAAAAAAAAAAAAAACAAACAAAAAAAGACGGCGTTGCATTTTCCACTTCATATCTCATTCTTGTTTCTGCATTCAATGCACGCTGTCAGCGAACAACTGCTCCGGCTGTTGTTATTACTATTGCGTGTTGTTGTTGTTGTTATTGTTACGTCCACTGTTAGGACCTGTGCCAAGCACGCACCAAGAAATTCCTGAATCTTGTTCTGAATGAAATCGGAATGCACAAACGGTAAAAAATCCAACAAGTGCCGAAGCCGATGCCGATGCCGCCGCCCGCCGTCAGCCGCGGGTTGCAAGCACGTTTGTTCGTCGATCATCGCCACGCCGCGTCGTTGCTGCCACTGTACAGGAGAAGCGCAAGTGCGAGTGTGCAGCTGCGAGTTTGTTGAATAAACTTTACCGAGGAAGCTCAGCGCGTTGTTGGTGTCGGGGTCGGTCAGTCTTCGCACGTCAGCCAATCGTTGGTTATTGCTGGGCACGCGTCGCGATTATGATGCGCACTGCTTATTCTTCTTTCACATCTTCTTCCTCCTGCTCCCTCAAGCCAGTTGAAGAATTCTTTATTATTTTTTTTCTTATATCGATTTTACTTTGCTCGATTTCTTTTTAATATTCACAAAACGGAGTGGAGCTGATCTCGCAACCTATTATCATAAACATCATCAACACATCATTATCACTGGTGGAATCGAGAAAGATGCGCTTCTGAATGTTTGTATCTCGACACGCATGCGCTTACGTTGAGAGATAAATTGATTTGCTTTTTCTTTTTCTTCAATCATCCACAAATCGTTGCTTCTGCATTATACATATGTACATATGTATGTGCATACATCAATCACAAAGACACTGTCCTCAGCCCGTGCTATGTGCGAAATCAGAGCGTTCTGGTCGCGGCGTCTACTAGATGCACTTATGGCTCCGGGGACTTCATTGGTCTGGTCTGCTGCTTGGCGCTTGGTGTTGGCACATGGCAGTTGGCAATGGCGGTGCAGACAAACTTTTTCTATTGAAATGCCTGAACATGACGACAGAAAAGAATGTGGCGAAGAAGCACCGCAAAATGAAACGAATTGCATGCTACCGACTCACGACGTCCGCCGACATCTGTACGGACTACCAGCTGAGCTTTGTAGTCAGCCATCGCATGCCAACTGTCGCTCTAAGTACGTAAGGCGGCTGTGGAATAGACGCGTGCGCCAACCATCGGTTTTACTAAATCAATGCCATGCCATAAATGGTAATCGTTTTGCAGATTGAATAATCGCAACACCAGGCGTTCTTTTGCTTTGTTGACTGTTGAATCTGGCATGCGGCATGTGGCATGTGGCAAGTACCACTATCAAGGTGCATTTACTGCACTTTTAGCTCTTCCAGCCACGTTCTACTGGTAATACTGGTATAAATTAGTTATTAATTAGCAAAAAGAGCTGAAGAATTCTTTGATTCATTCATAAAATCTGCACATTGACCGCTGCGTTTGCGTTATTCAATTGAATCATAATTATTCTTTAATGAATTTTTAATCATTGGACAATTATTGTAACATGATCTTCACACACCATGCGCTGGAGAATGGCATGAGCGAAGAGTTGGTTTTATTTATCGTTAATTGCAGATTACAGTTCCGCGTGTCTGCTCAGAAGCAGCCTTTTCGTTTGTTGGTTAGATTTATTTGATATATCTTCTTCGCGATCGAGATCGGTATTTTATGATTCGATAGTACTTTTATTACCCAGCTTTCTAAATTGCGAAACTTAGCGCTCCGTCAATGCAAAGAAAATTAAACGGCCGTCCTAAACCCATGGTGAGTCATCATTTTTCGAGTAGAGAACTACTTGCGTAGATGATATGCTATGAAAAGGCTTATAGTGAGAGTACAAAAGTTATTCTTTACTAGCATAGACACCGCTTACGCGATAGTAGCCAGTAGCCGAGTTAACAACATAACGGCAATTATTTCTTCTTTTCGCTGTTTGGCGCAATTAACAAAAGTTCGGTCAGTTGGTGACTCTCAATTTGTTTTTGTTAAATCTAAAAATAACAAATCACTTGCAATTACTTTATTAGTCTTGAATGGAGAAGAGAAATCATAAAATAGCTGGGAATAGGTCCGACGAAATTCCACCACCAACGCAAACAGATATTCAACATGTGATTCTCCTCGGGTTTCGGCGTAGTTTACAGCCAATACACAGATTCAGTGAATGCCAAATTGCGTTTTGCTAAATTTTTCCGAAAATGGTCAGTCTAGCAACTTTAGTAAAGTCATTACTGGTGACGAATCTTGGTTCTATAAGTACGACCCAGAAACCAAACAGCAGTCCATGGTATGGAGCCCAACAGGAGCAAACCCACCCATAAAATCTAAGCAACAAAAATCAGTAGTAAAGGTAATGATGTCAGTTTACTTCACCCGATCTAAGATCGTAGCTGCTATTCCACTGGAAAAGGGTCAGACGGTAACAGCAAAATGGTACACCGAAGAGTGCTTACCAAATAATTTCAAAAATTTGTTGGGAAACAGAAAGAAAGAGGATTTGCGGTGCCATGACAACGCCCCATCCCACACTGCTGAAATAACGAGTAATTTTATAGCGATCTCTGGGATCGAAGGAATACTTCCAGCTTAAGCTTTAAAAACAAGATTTCGAAGACTGTTTTCAGAAGTGGACCTATGGGCTTAAGAAATGCATTTAAATCAATGACGATTATGTACAAAAGATAAAAAAGGACAAAGATTACGAATAAATACGAAATTATTTTTTTTGTTTTTTTCTGGTCAACTTACCGAACTTTTGTTAATCCCCTCGTAATATCAAGGGATGAAGCCATATCTGACCTTTCTTATGGTGTATTGACATTGTTTATTCGAGGCGATTTCAAGAGCGTCATACACGCTCCCCAACGTGAGCGTTTGAGTTCCACACGTAAAAATGCCATGTATCCATGTATTTGAGTCACCTTGGATTCGAAAGGTCCTACCTGCATTTCATTCTGGCGTTCACAAAATAACTGTCCGTTTAACTCTGATATGGCGGTGAAATCATCTCGCCGGATTCGTACCGAATAACTTTTCCTTACATCTCTGGGTCTTGTGTCAATTGATGGTTACCGGCCCATTAGTTTATAAATTTTCCCGTCCCGCTCTTGCTACCCTGTGCATATGTAAATGTACTAATGATCAATGTTGCCAGAACTTTTTCAAGTTTCCTGCGCAAAGTAATTATTTTCTTATGCCAAAGGCCTACCATTGCTCAGTATTCTTGACAATAAAAAAAAGGAAGACTCGACTTCGAAAGAGGTTTGAATAACAATTGTCCGATTATAAATGGATTTCTAGCCGAGCTTTTTAAATACAACGGCAAAAAAACCGGTAAGTTGCATGCGTCATCTTCTTTGCCAAATATGGTTGGATGAAAGCAGACCCGACGACTAGAACCTAAGTGTGCTCTGCCTAATCCATAAAAAGGATATTCCACAGTCTGCGTGGGATTAGCCTCTTAAATATCGCATTTAAGGTCCTATCGAGCGTATTGTGTGAAAGACTGATTCCTAGAGTTAACACACTGACCAAACTGATCAGTGTTACTTTAGATCTGGTAAATCCTCCATCTACCAGATATTCACCATGCGCCATATCTTGGAAAAACTTATACGGCTGACTTAAGCAAGTTGCTCGATACCAAACGAGGTTTTAGACAAGGTGATTCCCTATCCTGTGACCTCGTTGACCTCCAGATTGGATAAGGATTTAAGCAGATTCAGTCATAAATGAATTACGTTTAAAAAAATATATAGGTATATCGTTTTTAGAGTGATAAGTTCACATTACTCCACAACAAAACATATAACCAAATTGATGTCATAATGTTTCGCAATAATTTCGGAGCTGGTTTAAACCTCCTTCCGTCATCGTAACCAAGTTCGACTCATTTGGGTTACGGGATATTCCGGGAAGGAAATAGCAGATATACTTGCGATAGAAGCGGCCTCAAACCAGAGGTCTTCTTCTCTATAGGTCCTCACACAATAAAAGAGGAGCTAAGCAATGAAGAAGTGAGCCTAACAAACAGGTGCTGCTATACTATAGACGGGATGACACACGCAAAAAGCTTATGGACGAGTACAATACTAGAAAATTTAGAGACATAATATTACTTAGTAAAAATAACTTAAGAATACTAACAGGATTTCTTACATGACATTGCAGACTGCGTAAGCCTATGCATAGACTCCGAATCAGCTCTGATGAGAATTGTTGCTTCTGTGAGCTACCACCAGAGTCATCTCACTTACGGTTTGAATGCGACTATCTCGCTAAAATAAGACTGATACATCTTGTAGTCATTCAGCCGGAATAAAATCACTTTAAATCAGTTAACGCTTTTAGCTTACTAGGTTTTATTAGGGCGTTAGGATTGTTTAAAATAATGTGAAAGAATCGAAGGGCACAAATATTAATTCTGATAGTTCATTCGTTATGTGACATACAATTACGTATTCAAGTGAAGCTAATCACTACTTTTGTATTGATCCTACATTAAGAGAAATTCATTATCAACACTCTTTACTACTGGTTTTTGAAAACTGACCTTAAATCAGCACGAAAAACTAGGCTTTCCGGCCAATTTAGGACAGACGAATGATTTCATGGGAACCGAAGCCAAAGGAAAAAGGTGAACTACTCTTTCCTCGCCCATCAACATTTAAATTTGAATTAAATCTTATGAGAAAGAATTCATAAAACCACTTTGACCACAACAAAAATACTAATACAAAGAGCAAATAAGAAAATATGAAAAGAAATTGCAACAAAAAAAGAATAATGAAAAAATTGTACAGCACAAAATGTCATTTATTTATGCGAAAATAATTTGTGGGAATTTTCATCTTAAATATTTACAAATTGTAAACAAATTAACAACATTTGCACAAGGGATAACAACTCAAACGAAAATCAATAATGAAACAAACACATATTAATACATACTTATCTATGTAGGTACATATGTAAATTCGCTTGTATTCATGTACATACATACATAGATAAAATGAAGTGCACTTGTCAATAACGGCACTCAAAACACATAATTGTTAAGGACATTTACTCATACATATCTGCATACATATGTACACACAATGTAGAGAGATAATACAAATATTGTTAGCGTGGATGTGTGTGTATATGTACATACCCTGGAGGGAAAAATACTAGTTGTCAACTAAAATCCAACTAGTTTACATTTTTACACAAACTAGTTTATCCTCCATCTATTTTCCGTGTAAGATACTGATATTTTTAACACTGCGATGCCCTATGGCGATTGTCCTACTATGCATCAGCTTCATACTAGTTGTATACTAGTTCATTTAGATAAGTTGAATTTCTACTTCTTCAAAAAAAAAAAATTAAAAAAATAAATAAGATAAAAATTAAATTGCCGGAATCGAACCAAGACCCTCACGCTCCACAGTGAAGACCTCTAACCACTAGGCTATCGTTATTATACACAAGTACGGGGAAACGAAATCTGCGCTGTTCAACAGAACTTTTTAGGAAATGAAACTCAGAACGACAACTACATACGAATAACGGAGTGGTGAAATTATCTGGTTCACCAAAATTTAAAAAAAGAAAAAATAAAAAATAAAAATTAATTGTCTCTAATGGGACTCGCGCCTAACGCGCTACAGTGATAACCTCTAACCACTCGACTACCATCATGAAGTAAAGACCAACGTCATTTCGCGCACTTCAATAGAACAGAGCAGAGAATGGAGTTCAGCCGCTGTGTGCCGATATAACAACAACAAACGGTAGTGGAAATTATTAATTCTTCCGTTACTGGTGGACTTCTTTACAAATAACGAACTGGTATGATTTCATATTCAAAATACTAGTATTTAACTAGAATTTTTGCATACTAGTTGGTTTTTCCCTGCAGGGATTTTTAAACCAAGTAGTTCATCTTCCATTTATTTTCCATGTAAGAAACTAATATTTTTACCGCGGCGATGATTCTACGAACTGTCAATTGTCAGTCTATGCATACTAGTTAAATACCAGCTCATATATACTAGTTAAAATACTGGTTCGTTCATACAAGTTGAGAGAACTAGTTCGCCTCAGACCAGTCATAACCCAATGCGATTGATTCCGGAATTACAAACGGTTGAACCGATTTTAATGAGCTTTTTTGTGTGTATTCAGGTAGATTTGAGAATGGTTTTGATAAACTTCTTTCATGAGAAATTGGCTAGGGACTAATTTATTTGAAAAAAAAAATGCACTTACTTTCCTGGAAGTGGATCAGATATCGATCTAAGTATTTCAAGCTTATGACAGTTCATTATGACTATTCATAATTTTTTACAATTTATCAAGATATAAAAAAGCACAATAATATGTTGTTGTTATTTTTGTTGTTTTTGTAGTGTAATAATGTTTGGTCGGAGCTAATAGTTACTCATGAGGCTTGCGTTTTTTTGTTTGCAAAACGACAAACTGGTGTGAATTTGTCCACAAAATACTAGTGCATATACTAGAATTTATGGAAACTAGTCTAGATTTTACCGAAAAATACTAGTATAATTCTAGTCTATGGCAAATTAGTATATTTTTGTCTCTTACATACTAGTATAATTCTGGTTTATAACAAACTAGTATGATTTCCTCTTCAAAATACTATTATTTAATTAGAATTTTTGCATATTAGTCTACCTTTTCCCTGCAGAGTGCAGAAATATATACATAAATATGCACGTACCTGACAACCGAACGCATCTAATCGAATCGGATCGAATTGAATTGAATTGAATTTCTTGAAGCAGAAAGAGGTAAACATCAACGCCCGCAATCTGAACAATTCTAATGACAACAATAACAATTACGACAACAACAAACGCAATAACAATGTAAACATCAATATGAGTAGACACACATACATACAACACATACATTTCTACAATAAACGACAGCAGCAATAACAGCTACTTGAGTTGCAATAAAGGAGTAGCCAAATGCAAATATGTACATATGTATGTATGTAAGTATATCTATATGTATATGTGTGTGTATGTACAGCGCAAGACGTTGGACGCTTAATGGAATTGCAATTGTCGGCAATTCTCTTTTTGATGTACAAACATACGCACATACAAACGTACATATGTAGATTCGAAAACATTAATTGATAGTACATGAAGATATAAACAGGTAACAAGAGAAACGTATGTATGTACGTGTATACAAACAAACAAAAAGGACACAAGCAAAATGGACACAAATATGGTGAGTGCAAATTAGGAAAAGGATATTTACCAAAATCAAAACAGCAAAATGATATTTGAATGCCTATGGGTGTGTGCGTGTGATGTACATATGTACGTAAGTATATATGTAGGAGACTTGAAGCCAAATTAGAATCCACAACTATATACATACATACATACATATGTACGAGTACATCCTTACACCATGACTCACAAATATGATAAAGACAATTAAGAAATGAAATTCTAAACTTTGCCAAGAAAGAATTGAATTCTCAATTGGAGAGCTCAACTTGGTTAAAATAAAATAGAGAAAGAGAAAAAAGTGGCGGCAAGCCAAAAATTAAAAACCATTTTTCCAGCTAGTATGGATCTATAGATATAAAGAGAGCCATAATAACAGTTCATTGTTTAATGGGGCTTCACAGGAAAAGAATGGACCACTCTAAAGATTTTTGGCGTAGCTGTAGGGACGAAGAAGAGAGGTAGTCTGTTGAACACTGCCTATCTATGTATATCTGTCACAGTCCAGCCTTGACATCGACGCGATACAAATTCCTCGTGAAACACTTCTTCAAATGTCTCAAATGAGAGCCTCGTTGCCTTTATAGGTAAGACACACAAAATAGTGAGATAATTTGAAAAGGTGATGATAAGAGCCTCAAAGCGATATCACAATGGGCCTTTTGGCCTAAGTCAGGTGGTAATGACCAGCAGCCGCAGCAACTCAACTCTACTCATGAATCTATTCATTCTTTTTGATTTCCTTTCTCTTCAATATTATAAAAGTTATAAACAAAATTTTTACTTACCACATTAACAAAGTCTTGAAAAGTAACATATCCAGGTCCAGTTGGCAGGCGCGCCTTTTTCGCACGCTCATGCAACAATTCACGTTTATTCATAGGCACTTGTGATAAGAATTCGGGAGATCTTAATGCTTTTATAAAATCATCAACGAGTATCTCGCCAAAACCTTCGGGATCAAACTGTTTGAAGGAGAAGAAAAATATAAAAGTTATATTAGCAGCATGAAAGAGATGGGACTGAACATTTTTTTTTTTTTTATTTTACAATAATTAATTAAAACCAGAAAGAAGAACTATCTTCGAAGTCATGCCGAAGTCTTTATACCTTTCGCGACCTGTCAGTATGAGGCTTTAACCCACTAAAACCACCCTCACCCATACGGTAACAGCATATTTCGTCTAAAGGCCATTGGAGCTAAGAACTCAATAGCCTGTTTCGATATTGTCAACCACTTTGGTTCCAGTGATATATACGGACTCGTTCAACCTACGCCACTATCCCACAGGCAGACGAATATTGCGTGCTAGTCATCTTCTATAAATTCTGGACTACAAATTTCATAACCAAAGCGGTGAAGATAGCTTTTAAAGCATAAATTACCACTGGAAGTCTACTTGTCCATGCTTCTTATTTTCCAACAGGGTATAGATATAAGTCTTTCGGGACTTTTGATGCCGCTGCATATTTTACTTTATTAGTTCTTTAAGGGAAAAAATGACGCGCAGGTTGCAAAAAAGTTGCATAATTTGTCTGGTGATAAGGCCTTAAGAGTAACACAGTGGCGAAGTTGGTTTGTCAAATTCCGTTCGGGAGTCTTTTCAGTCAAAGATAAGCCACATTCTTTTCGGCCAAGTGAAGTTGATGATGACGATATCAAGGTTTTAATGGAATCGGATCGTCATGTAACTGAGCGTGAGATTGGAGAGAAGTTAAGTATACCAAAATGAACCATTCATAATCATATATCATATACGACGTCTTGGACTAGTAAAAAACTTAACATTTGGGTACCATATGAATTGAAAGAAATTCATTTAACAAACCGCTTCAACGCTTGCATCTGCAAGCAAATCATAACTAGAGATGAAAAATGGATTGTTTACAATAACGTAAATCGAAAACGATCATGGTCCAAGCATGATGAAGCGCCATAAACCAAAAGGTAGGATTGGAAGGGTGTGGTATATTTTGAGCTACTTCCAAAGAACCAAACGATTAATTCAGATCTCTACTGTGTACAACTGGATGTATTCACATCCATCAACGAGAAGCGGCCAGAATTGGTCAATCGTAAAGGTGTCATATTCCACCGCACACATCTTTGGTCACTCGCCAAAAGCTGAGAGAGTTTGGCTGGGAACTGTTGATGCATCTACCATATAGCCCTGACCTTGCATCGTCAGACTACCATTTCTTTCGATCTTTGCAGAACTCATTAAATGGTAAAACTTTCGAAAATGACGAGGATATAAATAGCACTTATTTCAGTTTTTTGCAGATAAAGGTCAGAAATTCTATGAGCGTGGAATAATGATGTTGCCGAAAAGATGGCGAAAGATTATCCAACAAAATGGAAATTACATAATTGATTAAAGTTCATTATAAAGTTAAAAAAAATGTATTTACTTTCTTTTAAAAAATCGCCGGTTTCATTTGGAGCAACCTAATACTAATTTCAGACTTACCATATAGCAGGTATTGTTTTTGAAACTTCATCATACATGATGTTCCTTAAGATAAAGAATTATCCGCTTCACTATTCTTTCACTGGTGCTGTATGGCAGCACTCTATCACTTAAAAAAATAGATAAAATATTGAGGTTGTTTAGCGGTACATCGAGGCGCTTTAGCGCTTTTAATACAGATATGAACCCAGCTTGCGCTATTGAATGCATTTTGCACATCGAGAGTTACAACTAAACAGTATTGTTTGTCTCCATGTAACAAACGTCTACCGGAGATCACTTTTTCAACAAACCCAAATGCGTAATTCATTATGTGTGTACAGAATACCAAACTTCACGCTCTAAGCTGCTTTTTTAGCAAATTTATAACCCAAAATCTCGAGTCTGAAAAATCAGTCTGATCTGGGAGGTTGTGAGAAATAATCATTTAAATGTACCAAGTTTGGTTGAAATATTTAAAAAAAAAAAATAAACTGAGCTGGTTCCTGAAAGGTCTAATTTCTTATATTTTTAGATTAAACTGTTATAGATTATGAACACATTTTTTATTACTTTAGAGATTTTTCCCCAAGTCAAAATGAGAAGATTAACAAAAATGTTCTTTATAAAGACTAAATAACTAAATAACTGTATGGGCACTAGACGTAATATCGTGAGAGCTGCACAAGGCATATAATAAGAGAGAGGCTCTTTTGAACCCTCATTGTCAATGGATTGCTTAAAGCTTAGACTTATGCTACAACTACCCATCTAGCATACCGCACGGCCATAACATAATACCATATTAGAATATAAAAACACGAGTATTTTCTGCGGGACAACCGTCAGTAACGGCTGCGACAAGCGGTGACAACTTTTTATTTACATGGATAGGACGCTATGGATATGCTATGGACGGAAGGTATGTAAGATGGGTAGTTGCAGCATTAGGCAGATAACATATCGATCATTGTATGTGGTGAAAACCTTTCCACTCTTGAATGTCTGGCGAAATCGGCACTTAGATCAGTAAATAACTCAGGTCTGGAGAGGCCGGAAAGGGAGCACCTGCATTCTTAGCAGCGAAAATCATGGCATTCATAATTGACGCAAGACTACACTTTTCTACAGGTACATAGTTAAGCGGCAGCTAAAGACCAGAATTCATGCAACACTTAGATGGAAAAAAGAAAATTGTAACTTTAGTGGATACCAGGGCATATGGGCATCGAAGGCAATGAGATATCCGTTTAACTAGGTAAAGAGCGCAACAAATAAAGGAAATTGGTCATTATAAGGCACATAATCTGTGAGTCCCTGAAACTTAATATTTATAGAGGCGGACCTTACTTGGTAGCAAACCTTCAATCAGTGATGAATATTGGGCTAAATCGACTACTTCAACGAAGTGCAGCAGTTTTGAGTTTTTGAAATGTATCTGTTAAATGATCGTGGTTCCGTCCATGTGAAAATCTCCAAGAGTTTTAAAAATTCAACCTAACCTAGCCTAACCTGAATGAAGAAATTTCGTCATCGTTGCTTTGAACATTAATAAACTCACAGCCATGCCATCTGAATAAGGCTTTGGCCGATCTATTTCCTCTTATACGAAATAATTTGTTGTCGGTTCAATTTGGCAGTTAGCAGTTCCCATCGGAAACCGAAATTAATATCGTAGCGACTTTCAATTCGCATTGGTTGTACGAGTAGACTTTCCTTGTAGAAAATTAAATTTTCTAATTTCGATCGTCCCTCGGCAGGACCGATCAAGCCCTCCAAGTGTATTTCTGTCATGAAATAAAAAGTTCCTCATAAAAATCCATCGGCCGTGCGGAGACAGCTTAGTGTAAGCTATAGGTTCCTCCATTTGTTGGAAATACATCCAGATTAATATCACGAATTGGAGGAGGAGCTGGGACCAAAATCGCATCAGCGGTTTCGAATTTAAGTATAGTCGTACATATATAATTATATAGAACATAAATCAATAAATAGATTTAAAAATCTTTCGTTCGTTTGAAAAGATCCACATATCTCGAAAAGTTACGAGCCGATTGAGTTGAAATTCTATCAGATTGTTTCTACCAAAAAGGGTTAATCTAAAAAAGCAGTGAACTAGAAACTGACTTATTTGTAATTCTCCACGATTTACTTGAAATACTTTTTTTTAGTGGATCGATATAGGTATTTGCAAAAATATATATGTTGATGGTGCATTTCAGTTGAATTTTTGGATTATATGCCTAAATGGAAAACTTTTTCTTCTGAGAAACGGGCCAGAGACCTGGATTTGCTTAAAATATAAATAATAATACTTTTTTACAAGAAAGGGATCACCGACAGTTTGACAAAAATTGTTATATTTTGGATATAAGCAAAGATCTTGCTTAGGTATGTTCGGGTTTCAAGCAATTCTTGTACCTTCAACTTGAGTGTGAATACGTAGGTATAGATAATGCGTTCGGCTTATTCCGAAGCATTCATATCTTGACATTTTCGTGAAAGACTTTGAGCAGTGAAAACGTGACCCCCACAAAAAACTAAGTAGTTAAAGCAATAATATAATGTGAAAACTTAATATTTTGACTTGGATGATGCTTAATTGGGGTTTTTCTTATCGTTCCTTGCAATACCAGTTAGAATATAAGTTTTTTGCTAGTTTTTTTAAGTAATTAGCTTACCATATCGAATAATAATTTCCATTTCTGCCAAAAAGAAAAAGAAATAAAATTTAAAAATTATTATTTCCATAAAATCTGTAAAAAAAAAATCAAACTTACATCCCGCAATAATTCCCTACGCAGTTCCGCCTCATCAAAATCCGAATTGAGCGATGTATGTTCAGTCTCATAACCGGCATCGTTGGTACATTGCTGTTTTGAAAATGAAAAAAATAATAATAATAAATAATATAGTATTTTATTTTAAATAATCCTTCAAAAAATTTCAAATCCAAATTCAGTTCTTTATACTCACATAACGTACTTGTGTGTGTGTATGTGATATGGAAGCTATAGATACCAGTGAGCCGGCAATCGTTGATATGTGTTCAATTTCTGCCAAAGTCTCCTGTTGACTACTGCCGGCATTGTTGGTGGTGCTTTGTATATCGACGCCACGAGAACTGCCACGATCGAAACCGCTCCACATGGCCGACAAATGCCACAAACCAACACTTTACTTACTTCGTTTCGAAGAAATGCAGTTGTCACTGTTTGCTTAGGCCAATAAACAAAATTCAAGACCACACACCTCCCCGGCACAGTAAAGCATAAAATGCTATCTACAGCTTAAAAGCTTTGCTAAAATGCTTGTTTGCAACATATAAGTTTTTATTTTATGTAAAAAATTATATTATAATTTCTAAACACTTTTTTTCATTATTGGTCATAAATTTCTCACAGTGTATGTGTACTGCATTTTCTTCGCGGCGCCTAAAAATATGCAATGAATAATAAATTTTCTTCGAATTAAGTGCTAAATGTGTAAATAGCACATGTTGATTATGAAGCCAGCATAGCACACTGTGTAGAGCGGCGTTGTCACTTGCTGCAGACTTTTGAGTTCCTTGGTTCGAAACGCGCTTAAAGCGAAACGAACACATCCCATTTTTCAATTGAGGTTCAAAGGTGCTTTTCATTTACAATTTTTAATTTCCGCCCTCATTTAATTGTATTTCGCGTGGTAGTTTTTCTCTTCATGGCTTCCGCGTGTATGCATTTATGGGGGCCATAGTGAAAGTCCCGTTTAATCATAGACTACTTCCGGCCATCAATGCCAGAGTCTATTTCATGCCCGGGAAATAAGTTTATTGCTTCCGCTAATTTTAGCAGACAGTGCGAATATGTAGGCATTAATAAATACATACATACTTATATACATACATATATACATATGTATATGTCCATACATACATATATACATACATTTGTAAAAATATATACACTCATGTGATAATAAAACACCCTAATTTCGTAAAAAAAAAAATATTGCAAAACCTTTCATTTGCCATATTTGATATATGTATATATGTACCTATAGTACATACATACACCCATACATATGTAAGTAAAGTGGTGTAAAATAAAATGCCATTAATTTCCAATATTTGTACGAAATTATTATTAGCTTTAATTTGCTCCTATATATAAACTAAATTATCTCAACGACGACAACGCCAATTACATACTTCTGTCTAGTACTCTTGCTTTACCCCCTGTGTTGTTTACATCGTCGTTTCTGCTTGCCGTGAGCAGTGAAAGCAATCATGGAAATCATAATAAATATATTGTTTACGAAGAAAAAGGGTTTAAATGTACCAAAAGCACGAAAACACGGTCTTCTAAGGAAGTTGCAGCCATTTCCGTACTTATTTAGTGGCAGGAGGATAATAATTGAGTTATGCAGGGTTATGCATTTTGCGATTTCGAAAATAAACGTGAATAAAATGCATTTAAAATATTTTTTTTTCATGAAACTCCTTTTTTATTATAAAGTTTGAAGCTTGGCATTATACGTGTATGTGCAAAACACGAATTTTTGCAAACTTCGATAAAATTGAGGTAGTTTTCGATCACTTTTTGGCACGTATTGAGCGGTATCTCAGCCAAATGTTGGTTTTCAAGTGCTCTAAGGTTTATATAAACAAGGTCTTTCGCGTAGCTCCACAAAATAAAGGTCCAATTGCACAATCTCAGTTGCCAATTGACATCGCCAAGACGAGTGATTACGCGCCAAGGAAATTTCTCTCGCAATAAAGCTTTTTTATGTCGCATGTGGTACCATTTTGTTGAAACCACATACCGTCTAAGTCGTATACTTGAAAGACAGGTCGAAAAAAGTCGGTTCTCATACGACCACAACGCTCCGAATTAATCATAACAGTCTCGCCTTTATCGTTTTCAAAGCAGTAAGATCCAATCACACCTCCGGACCAAAGAGCGCAGCAGACAGTCAGACTTTTAGGGTGTGAGAGGCCATTACATTCATTCATTTTAGAATTCTCGGAGACCCAGCGACTATTTTTGTCTTGTTTACGTATTCCCTAAGTCCCTCGTTGCTGAAGAAACTTTTGTTTGAAAAATTGGCGTCCACTGCTTGTTGTTGGACGTATGTACGGCGTTGTGTATGGTCAGCTGGCTTCAGTTGTTGTGTGAGCTGGACTTTATATGACTGTAGGTAGTAAGTCCAAGTGCAAAATGCATTATTAAATTGCCGGAATAAAGTCCTATCTTTTGGGAACGTCGAAAATAGACACATTCGGGTATTCGACTACACTTTGGAACCACGCAAAACGATGATGCACAAGTCTTTCACTATCTGTAGCCGATCCAGCCTCTTCAAATTTCTTTAAGATTTTTCCAATTGCTTGAGTAGTTGGACGAGTATGTGCACCATAAGCTCCCCTTAAAGCACAAAACAAGCCCGCGTTTGATTCACCATTATTGTGGTAGGTTTTAACAATTTTAATGTGTTGCGCTGTTGTTAACCGATCCATTTTCATAAAGGCCTCTGGCTCTTAACTAAAACAAAACCTATTGAAAATTCAGCCATGTACTTTTGAAACCACGAAATGGATAACGTTATATTATATAATATAACATATTAATATATAAAAGTTTGACTTTAAAAATTAAAACAAAAGCAAAGTCCCTAATTGCTTTTTTTACTGTTCCTTGCCAATTGAAGACTCCATATTAAATCGGGTCACTGTCCACTTTATCTTTCCAGTGGAGCTCAACGTTCCATTGTTTACGAAATTCGCCATTGCGTAAAGGTCCAGAAATCTTTCGCAAATCTTTTTCCTCGAAAATTGGTAAGAGAATGATCGGATCGGACCAGCAGGTTGAGCTTGATCTTTGTTCGTCGGGAAGGCACTTTTTTTTCAATTGCCTACACTATCCAAAGCAACAACTGTTGGTACGAGTGATTCTGCGTTGGTTTTCGAGAGGGATATTTTTATTGAAACGAGTATTGTTGTTGGTTTCTAAATAGTCGAAATTGTTTATAACTTCAAAGTTAAAAAATGCATGGACTGTTTATTTTATGTCAGAAGACATTTTGTCTTGGCCTCGATTACTATCAGACCCAACCGCTTCGCTTCTTCGTCTAATCTGGAATAAGCAGAACAACCGCCTTGTTCAGGTCATTATATCGATATATACGAAGTGATATCGATATATACGTATGCAAATGTACACACTTATAAAAGATTGTGTATTAGATTGAAATCGACGAAGAGGTGGTGTATCGATACTTCTCTCAAGGGTCTGGGGCCACATTTATAAAGTCCAATCGGTTCATTGACAGACTGCTTTAATCCTTCACATAATAAGTACGATATTGAAGTAACTTATTAACTACACAATAATATTCGCAAATTGTGCTTTATCTTTGGATTTGGTAGAGCACACTCGTGAGACAACCACTCTTCCGACAAAGATGATGATGTATGCACTTTGTCAGTCCACGCCATCATACACGTATGTATATAGTATAACTCAGTCGGTATCCCGTCCCGCCGACTTAATTATAGTCGAGTAATGGAACATTTGTTTTGTCTTCAGCATTTGGGAATTCGGGTTTACCATCTCCGGGATGCATTTTCGCTAATATTTTAGCAGGAGAAGTAATTCCTACCTAATCTAAGTAGGCTCTAAACATCGTGCTACAGATTTCCCCTTGGTATATACATGAGTATATTCCGATCTTGATACCCGATTCTGTAAGTCGTAGCTTATTTTCATTGAATTTTCGAGCATTACCTGGGCGGTAGCCCATAGTTTCATGTTCATTATACTCACACGTTTCAGCCCTCTTTTTTCTCTGCTTGCTTTCCTCTTCAATCGTAGGGATTTGTACTATAAGATTTGCGTGTTGCGGTCGGTCGCAATTCTTAAATCCAATTGTTTATCTAGCGATGGTACAAAATGGAGCTTGAAATGGCGTCGCACAGTTATTCACTAGTGCCCTCGGACAGCAAGTTACATATTAGAAAACCGTCTGGCTGTCTATTGTGATGTCGTATCTTCCTGATCCTTTCCTTTGTGCGTTCTTTAATGCACAGAGGTGGTGCATATTTTTGCTGCAACAAGGTTCTGAGTCGATGTTAGGTTGACGGAGCGTTTTTCGGCTGAATTCCTTATCCAATTTTTGATGTATGACTTGGTGTTTTTCCAAACAAATGGAGTGGCCTACAGTTTCAACGGCTGATGTACTTTTATGCTGAGTTTTTGGCTTCCTATTTGAAATTCACTCACAGGGCTTAACATTCCCTGCCAAGGAGAGACAGCATTCACAAAAAAAAACCTTTTTAATAACTCAGATCCTCACTTAAGCTCCGGAAAGAAGAAACGATGGCGGTGTAATTATTGATTCGGCTATTATCGCATAAACAATGCCTATTAGCAATTAAAAATAAATTTACCAATCAGCTATTTATAGGTTATAGTGCCAGCACCATTGTACAGCATCCAAAGTAGGAACACTTAGCGTCTGTTTCCGGTTTGGGCTCACAGTTTCAGTTTTCATTCGCGGCTATACTTAACATGTAAGCACAGAGTTGCATGAACAATTTTGACAACGGATGAAAGAAACCGACCGACAAGGACAAAGAAGCAAAACAAAAAGGAAATTACGTTACTTTATAGTCTCTACAACAACCAACACTCACAGACGGAGACGATCGGTGTCAGCTGAGTCTATCACACTTCCGACTCCGACTCTCCAGCCGTTCTTGTTGGATCTAAAGCCCAAAGCTATTAGAGATCGTGGTCTTCAATCTACAATATTTATACGTTACATGCTGAATGAGACTTAAAACTTTAGAAAACCCACACAGATCTTTGATCTTCTTGGTATATAAACACTTTTATAATTTTTTTAAACTTGAAAATTCTTCATATTATAATTTCAGGTCTTCATCTGTGCTATCATTGTGACTCTGCAAATTCACTGTTTCTTCATACATTTTTCGAAAGCACTTCAGTTAAGTTAAGCCACTTAGTTTAGTTGTTAAGTGCAAACATCTCCTTTCATTTCTTTTTACCCTCAACACTCAACACTTTCCAACACTTCACGTTGGCAAGTTGGGGAAAAATCAATACTCGAACGCGGAGACATGCAAAAACACAAAAGAACTACAAGTTAAACAAAAAAAAAACACATAATGTACATTAATGATTCAATGGAAACGTGACGGCACAAGCCACGAGTGCGAGAACCGATGCCGACCGGTGTAGCACCGTCTTGCCGGGTTGTGGGTACACGTTTTGTGACGTTGTTAAAGCGTACAACGACCGGGGACCGAACCACAAACACAACGCACAGAGCAATAGGCTTAGAGGGTCGAAAACCTTTGATTACTGCTGGACCGATGGTGTCCACAGCGGCCTGTAAATTGCCTACATACACATTAAAACTTTAATTGCATGAAAACAATGACTCCAACGTTGGTAATGCAGTTGGTGAAAGTAACTTTGGCAGAACGCAAAACACAATGACGGCATTTAGTAGGACACACTTATGCAAATGAGCCTAATGCATGCATACATATTTATGTATGGAAATGCTGCTACCTCTTAAGTGTTAAGTGCTAAAAAATGTTCTGCGTTCCGTATCGTCTAAGGAAATGTAGGGACTTCAGCGCGCAAATTCACTTTTTACTACATTCAGGAGAGATGTTTTGGGTATTTATCAACAACTAGACACACCCGCGCACACATCCCGACCAGATAAACGCCGGCTTTGTATTTCCAGTAGTTATTCGTTATTCGCACTATTTTCATTCACAATTTTCTTTGCTTTCCTAATTTTTTTAGCTTTTTTCTCTGCACACGAACACGCAACCGGCAAAAATTCACAAAAAGCACGAAGCGACAAAATGTAACTCATGCAACACCCCCAAACGGGAAGACGACAGAATGATAACTAAATTTGTGTGGTGGCTGAAAGGCTGTATGAGCCAGTAGATGGTTTGTTTTGGATTGCCGTTAGAAAGTGCATTTTAGGGTGACCAAAAGAAAATATTGCATCTTTTGCAAGTGAAGCACATATACCCTAGAGCCCTGAGGAATAGTCCAGATTGTCTTCAAGCTAAAAACTACTGAGAATATAGTCCCGAAAAGCTCTTTCCTCCACTACAGTGCGTTCATATCCATTGGAAACACAATATTAGACTGTAGAGTGCTTGGCAGAAGCTTAGAAGACGCTGTTAATATACATACTTCATGACAGCAAAACTCTCTGAGACGTAGATTTGTTAGAATACTGGTTACGCCTTTCATGAATATAGTCTGAAGAAGGTATGATTTCCCAAAGAAGAGATCAACAAGCAATTATAATTGCTTACGCAATATTAATTTGCTCATATTCTTCGACTCTTCCGAGAATTAGTTTACCTCCTCCCCTCTTATTGGATAGATTTGAACTTATCCTTAGACGCAGGAGTAGGAATACTTGCTGAGGCATTCTTACAAATTTCAGATTAGTTTTTAACTTCTGGAGGTACTGAAAAGCTATGTGTTATGATATCCTGTAAGCTCGTGAGTTTTAGAGATTTCTTTTCTCGTAAAGTAGGTGTAGATCTTGCCAACAGTCGAAGGAGTGAATGAACTTAAAAATACTAATTAGTTTCTAAAGAGTAGATGAGAGAGTCTTTGTAAAGTAAATGTATATGTATAACCTCAGTACTCTCTTCAGCCTTAACTCCTTTTCAGCCTTCACTAAGCGATCTCATTTACGGTTATTTTTATCACAGCAGTCCTTATATTTATCTACAAACATTAGAATGAGCTTTATCAACTAATACTTTCGAGCCTTCGTTAAAACATTCCGACTTGATTATCACTTTCTTGTGAGAAAGCTCGGCAGCCCATTAGCCGGTCATTCTAAAACAGCAAGTTCTTTTCGATCTTTCTCCTCAAAATTAGTGTCGGCGATGCAGGCAAATGAACGACGAGTCTCATAATGAAAATCTTCTTCCATCCACTTCGCAATAAACTCTGGTCACCCAAAATGGTTTTGTTTTGGCCAATAATCGTTGCTTTAAGGGTTGTTTGCGAACACAGAGAATAACTTGAGAAAGGGGGCCGCCTGGTTTAGATGGCGTGTGTCTATCTGGATGTCTATATACCACCCTCACCATAACCACCAACAGATGCAATGACGCAAACTGAAAGGTTAAAGCGGAAAGCGGAAAGTAAGTGGAATACCAATAAGTTGATAAAAATGTATGGGCAAGCGACATCGAATATTGAAAGTTATCGTTGCATTTTATATATATTATAGTATATACATATGTTTAAGCGTATGTAGTAGTTTTGTTTTGATACTCCGGCCTGTTGTGGGGTTGTTTACATTTCGAGTTAGCGTGCGGGTGGTTTTAGGATGTATGCATTTGTTAAATCGGTTTCGAAACATGTGTGTTACTGTTTTTTTTTTTGCTTTTGTTTTTGTAATTACATCTTATTTAGCATTGCGCTTTCTTCACTTTTTACTGCTTCTTGCATTGTAATTTACTGTGATGATTTTCTTAATGGCGGAATTTCGCTGAAGGGTTATTTTTGTAGCGGCAACAATGCTCATAGTTGTAGGTAAATGTACACGTATGTAAATAAACATATGTCCTTATTTTAGACTGGCATCGGCGTCTTTAAATTTTTTCTTCAAGCCACTTTTCCAAAAAATCTTAATTAAGTCAGAGAAATGAAAATTAATTCTTTATTCTGATTATTCTGATTAAGCTCACAAAACTAATCACCTCACAATTGTGATAAGTATTGCGCCTAAAAGTTTACTATAAAAATTAAATTTAGAATACTGCATATTTTCAGGCGCATTAGTTCTTGGTGAAAAGTGAGGCGACAAATTCTATTATCAAAAATAACTACATATGTATGTGTATAAATTGGCTTAACAAGAAAAGTATGTACTTATCCGTGTCTTTTGTAAAGCACAGAACTAAATGAAACATTTTAAGGATCGCGATACCACCCATGAAAATTGAAATATAAAGACAGCGCGTCGAGGACGTAGCTGAGACTAGTGTTCCGCACATGAAGATCCTACTATCTACGCAATAATTACCAGTAAGTTTTTATTAAAGGAGTTGTTTTTTTTTTATTTAGTGGGTCAAGAAACCACACGGCCAACCCAGAGGCGAGGCGCCTTCACACTATAGCTCGCCTTCAAATGCATGCTTGTTAGCTTCCCAGCGAATACTTGGTCTACTGGTTATGGGCTGCTGAAACCACATGAAATACGATCCTTTCTAACCCTCCGCCCCTGTTAACTGCCATTCAATAATTATCTTATTTGAGCGGATATCGGGTCTTTGACTCCCACGTCTCTACTGTCAACCATAACACTTGAAGACGTAGACTATTTCGTCCCGCTAGGAACCAGCATAAGCATGTCAAACTGATTAGATATTAAAAAATCAAAAAGTTTTTGTAGAAGATCAATGATCTTTAATCGCCGGTGAAACTCGTTGATGAGGAAATGATGAGCTGTACGAAATGCGGCAACATTGACACAGCTGCTTTGCTGTCTAGATAATGTCGTCCTTAGTGGTAAAAGGGCTTCAGCTGTAAATGTTTTAAATGCAGGGCCCGCAGGTAGATGCGAAGAACTTCACTCCGGTGAAGAAATCAAATGTATAGGTACCTACGCCAGCTAATAAGAAGAGCCTAAATAAAGCGTGGCACGTTAATATATTTATGATATTAATGATGGCATTTAAGATTAGCTGACTCTTTACCTGTGCCATACCAATACTCTCTCAAACAAAGGACAAGATAAGGGCAGAACATTTGTAGTTTAGCCTTCCTCTTCAAGCGCTTTCTTAAATGTTCTCTGTACAGTTCGTAGGATTTCAATCCACAAACTGTGAGGGAAACTTGTCAAGCTTACAACCGCACTGTAAATATATTGCATAGGTATATCCCTGCTTCCGACCGAATGTACAGAAGTGTGCGTTGAAATTATTCAGAAAACAAATTTTTTTTTTGTCATTTTTATTGATAACTTCCTTTGCTGTACCAACATTAATGAAATACATCTTGTTATTTGTAACTCAGGAATATAATTCCATCAAAGGTTTAGTCAACCAGCCTGTTTACCTGCCTAGGCCTTGCCATCACTACCCAAACTGTGCATAAAATAAACTCACACAATCTTGTTAATTTCCGATCGTAGCCATCCAATACGGATGACTAGATTTTCAAAACTTTTGACTTATAATTTTCAAAAATTGTTCTCATTCGAAAGATTGTCTCGAACGGGAAGAATACGTTTTATAAAATTTTTATTTTTAATTTTTCAATAAAAATTTTTAACGTGCAAAAAAATTTAAATTTTTTAAATGGTTTTAAATTGCAACAACAGCAATTTGGTGAGACACTTTTAGTGAAAAAAAAATAAAAAAAGCGTTAGCATTAAACAGAAAGAGAGGAGATTTAACACGACCACGCCGCCACAAGCAAAGGAATACAAGCGAAAAAATGAGTAAAACGACGAAAAGCGCGACGAGTACGCGTAAGAACAGCAGCCACAAACACGAAGACAATGAAGTCGACCAACTCGACGAGCTGTCCGATGAGCTGAGTGTCACCAGTTCTGAAGAAGACATTGTGGCATCGAGGAAATCACGTAAACTACAGGTGAGCCGAGGTCATGGGAATAGCCTTAACGCGCACAAACGATCGATAACTACTGATTAAATTAAAATCTTTTGTACTTTTTTTTACATTTCTTTCTTCAGCCAACAGATGCCGCTGATTATGAGGAGGGTGGCGGCATATACGACCGAGGCGGCCGTAGGCGACGGCGCGGTGGCAGTAAGAGGCGTCGTAGTCGAGGCCGACGATCGCGGTCACGCCGTCGCCGCCGCTAGATGTCTCTTGTTCCTTGCAGTTTTCTTTTTTATTTTTTGGATAAATTTCGTGTGAAAGAAATTTTCATTATTTTTCATTTTGACGCGTTTACCAAATTTTGTATGCTTTGAATGGCAGTTAAAATTGTAAAAATGTAATTGAAATTGTTTGTGAAAATAAATTGCAAGTGATCATTTTATTATAATTATGAATTTGTTTGTCTAAATTATTTTATGGTAATAGAGAATATTTGAAAATCTATGATGAGGAAAAATACTACATTGTTTTAATTAATTTTTTTTTTATTATGATTTATTTTACATTGAAAACGTAAATTTATTATTTTATGTTAAATTGTCTCTCGAGTGTGTATGTATATATGTATTTATACTTGTAAGATGCTGCTATTTTCTATTTAAATGTGGCGCAGCAGACGGGTGTTTATCAGTTATACTTTTCAGAATATACTCGCATACACTATACTGATGCTGCTACTGATGATACACTGTTCTACAAGGACTTTTTAACAAATGTATATTGTTATGGTAATTAAATAGCATTAGGCTAGAAACAAAGTAATTTCAACGAATAATAAATGTATAAATGAATCCTTATTGTAAATTAGCTGCCACTGGTAAATACAGCTTCAATGAAATATAGAAAGGCTCAAAATGAAAATTTGCAAATTTTCCATAAAATAATTTTAAATCGAAAGGTGTTTTTATAGATGTAAACATTTTTACAAGGAATTTTCAATAAAGCCTTTAAGTGGAAAAATTGTTTCTCAAAAATTTTAAATTTTTATTTAAGTTAATGCAAAAAAAAATAAGTTTGTTTCTAAATATTACCAAAAATATATACATATATATGTATGTATATATTCCAAAGAATGTCCAATAAAACTTACGACACTTCTAATCAATTAAAACCTTTCTACATGTCACCAGCAACTTTCCAAGAAAATTCAAACCGAAAAGTATTTACGTGCGAATTAACTTTTTTAAGAGTGTAAAAATTTCGATTTCATACGTAAAACTACAACTCTCGATTTATGTAGATTATTTACATTAATGATAAATATAAAAACAAGCTGAACAATGAATATGCCTTTTAATAAATGATTTTACATTGTAAATGTAATTGATGTAGTGATAAGCAAATATGCAATAAATTGTTATGATATACATACATATATTCTATACATAATTTATGTAATGAATGATAAATCTATGAATACACAGATATTTTTTAATGCTAATTACACTACCCAGGGTAAAGTTTTCATATTTTTTCTCGTTTTTTTTTTTTAGTGAGTGGATAATCTCATTTGTTTTATATAACAAAAAATAACACACACACAACTTCGAAATTTATGTTTTTCAATTTAGTTTAACTCTTTTGCAAATTTTGTGTTTTGTTGTTGTCGATTTCCTTTCTATACCATTTCACGTATGTATGTATAAGTAAATAGCTTAATTCGAGCAATTCTTTTCTATATACATGCAATGTAAGCATTGAAAATTTTAATCCAATTTCTGGTCTCTACACTGCTTATGCTGCAATTTTACTTTTTCTCTTTTTATTTTTGATTTCTTTTTATTATTATAATTATTAAGCTTACTTAACCCTCCGCATTATTATCGCTTTATTCTTACGTTAATAATTTTACATTATTTAATAATTATGTAATTTAATCGTTTGTGTGTGTATGTGTATAATTTAAATAAACAATATATATCATTTTAAAATAAACATTTCTCAAGAGGAAGCAACGAACAAATTCATAGCAATTGATTTCCTTTCACTCGCCCCGAGTTGCCCAGCGAGTTGTCGATTGCATTGCAATTATTTGCTCATATGTATGTATATGGTTGTAAACATATTTACATATGCAGCTAACGCACATACCATGTTATTTCATTGCCTTCCCTACAATCCAACTTTTGTAAAATTTATACAACTGTATTTTGTTTTTTTTTTTTTAACCATCAAGCGACCAATTTGGCCATTGTGTACATTTTTCAATAACTTTGCGCGCTATCAATTTTATATCCTCGTATGGTCTGGGGTCCTCGATCAATTCAGTCAGGATCTTAATACCGTTTTCCTGCTTAACGAGCTGACAGTATTTATCGGGATAAACCTAAAGATCGTAAGTATAAACACTTTTTAGTATCTCTCAAAATTTATTTTTGAATATTAATTTATTAATATTTTTCTCTACTATTGTTTTATTATTTTTTGATTTAAGATTTGTTTCTCAACCATTCTTACAATAAATTTCATTTATTAATTTTTTATTATTGCATTAATTTTTTATAATTTTATTTTTCTTTTTTATTAATTTGTTCATTGCTTTTTTAACTAATTTTTTCTAATGTTTCTAATCTTATTTTAGATTTTTCTTTTGTTCTTGTCTTTTTATCATTTTTTGTTTTTTATTCTATTTTGTTTTTTATTTTATTTTGCTTTTTATTTTATTTTGTTTTTTATTTTATTTTGTTTTATTTTTATTTTTTGTTTTTAATTGCTTAAATTTTTTTATTCTTTTGTTTTTTATTTTTTATTTTTGTGTATTTAATTTTATTTTTTTTTATTCTTTTGTTCTTTATTTTGTTTTTTTTTTTGTTTTATTTTTTTGTTTTTTATTCTTTTGTTTTTTATTCTTTTGTTTTTTATTTTTTTTTTATTTCTATTTTTAACTATTTTTACTTTTTTAACTATTTTTGTTTTTTTTTATTTTTTTTTATTTTTTTTTAATTTTTTTTTATTTTTTTTAACTATTTTAATTTTTTTTCATTTTTTTAACTATTCTTGTTTTTTTATTTTTTTTTAACTATTGTTATTTTTTTTTATTTTTTTAACTATTTTTATTATTTTTTTTATTTTTCTAACTATTTTTATTTAGTATTTTCATTTTTTTTATTTCTCTTTTTTTCTATTAATTTTTGATTTTTTATTTTTATGTTTTTATTTTTATTCATTGATTTTTTGTTTTTTTATTTTTATTCATTGATTTTTTATTTTTTTTTTTTTATTTTTTTTCTCCGGTTTTTCAATTTTTTAAATATTTATAAATGTATGTATGCATTGTTTATGTGTTTCTTTTGTGATTTTATCTTTCCTGTTATCTTTGTAATACTACCATATTTTTTAATATTATAACATACATAATATATATTTTATAATATTTCCTTGCACTATTATATTATTGTTATTTTTTAGTATCTGAAATTTTCTTATTTTTTATTTTATTAATTTTTCATTATTTTTTATGTTATTAATTTATTTAATTTTTTTATAAATTTTTTATTAATCTTTTTACTATATTTTATTAATTTTTATTATTTTTATTAACATTTATTAACTTTTTGTTATTTTTTAATAATTTTTATTAATTTTTTATTTTGCAAATTTTTATAATTTTTAATTTTTGTGTTTTCAAATATTTTATTTTTTTTTGTTTTCGACTTTATACTTTTTTGTTTTTATTTTATTTTTTTTTTTTATTTCTTTAATTTATTTTTCCCTTTATTTTAATTTTCTTCTATTCTTTACTTTAATTTTTTTTTTTTAATTTCTTTATTTTAATTTTTTTTATACCTTTATTTTATTTTTTTTATTATTTTTTTTATTATTTTTTTTATTATTTTTTTTATTATTTTTTTTATTATTTTTTTTATTATTTTTTTTTATTATTTTTTTTATTATTATTTTTTTATTATTTTTTTATTATTTTTTTTATTATTTATTTTTATTATTTTTTATTATTATTTTTTATTATTTTTTTTTATTATTTTTTTTATTATTTTTTTTATTTAGTTTTTTTTTTGATTTTTAATTGTTTTGCTCTTGAATTTTTATTTCTATTTGGCTTTTGATTTTATAATTTGTTGTTAATTTCTTTCACTTTTTTGATTTTGTGCATAATTTCGATTTTGTCTTTTATCTTTTCTGAAAATTTTTAATATTTCTTAACTAGTATATATATATTTTTTACGTTTTTTTATAATTTAATTTTCTTTATCGATTTTTTTATTAGTTTCTTCTATTCTTCTTTAATATTTATTTAAAATTTTATTATTTTCCAGTATCCTTCAATATATTTTTAATTGTTTTATATTAAAAATCTAATATATTTTATTTTATTCTAATTTTTAAGATTTTTTAGTTGTTTTCAAATAAGCTTTTTAATTTTATTTTGATTTCTCCTTTATTTTAAAATTTATTTCATACCTGCGTTAAATTGGCCAAAGCCCAAACGGCCCAATGTTGGCACTGTGGCGTCTCGTAGCATCGTACCAGACCCAAAATCGGCTCGAAGCTACGATAATTAATATTCCTTTCACTTCGTATATCCCAACGTTGAATCGCTTCAACCATGCATATTAGTACACTATCTCGTGTTGGCTTCTCTATTGTCCACGCCTCGGGACCATCGGATGCGATATGTGCCAATACGCCTGCAGCATTGTAACTTACCTATTGGTTATTCGAGACAATACATTTAATTGAATATTACTGAGTATTTTAAAACCAATAAATAAATACTACTAACCTCGATTCCATCACAACCTGAGACTAATAGTTTAGCAAAAACTTCAATGAATTCTTGTGTCATAAGTTTTGGTCGCAACCATTTTACTTCAGCAACATTTCCCAACAGACCCATCATATTCCGCAATAGTTCCTCGCGATCAGGAAAAGCCTGTATGAAATGACCAATGACGTTATCATGAATTCAAATTTTATCCACATATTTTTTAAACTTATCGATTTCCTGGCTTACATGTAAACACTTCAGAAAGTACTCCATTCCACGTCCCTCTAAAAATCTTCTACAGTTAATTGCAGTCTCATCAGTTACATTCCACATTGTTGACCATGCCACTTCCATGACATCGTCAAATACCGAACGTGTTAAACGATCCTTAATTAAACTTAACATTGTCTGCCAAAGTAGAAAAAATAATTATTATACTGTTTATAATATCGGATTGAGTACTTACACTAACAACACCGAGTTCGCCTAAAAACAATTTTTGCTTGCCATCCACTTGACACGCCAAAGTGTTTAACAAATATATAGCTATCCTTTGCACAAAACCTTCCTGTTCAGTCTTCGAGACACCATGCAACAAGACTTTTATCAGACGCTCATATTCGAACAACTGTAAGGAACAAGAGAGGAGTAAACAAATATTCATAAATAAAAACTTTTAAATTAGTTTTGACTCACCACATCGTTTGGCATTTGAAATTGTGTTAGCGTTAAATAACCATTTCGTAGCATTGTATCGTCTGTAATATGTGTCTCCATGCCATTAAGCAGTGTTCGAATAATGTGGTTTCGTAAAGGTGTACCGAATTTTGAGCGATCACGTCCCTTAACTATGTAGAAGAGTGTAGCACTGCAATAATAATACAAAAGTTGAAGAAATATGGAACTTGTATTTTCTAAAAATTGTAGATCTTATTAATTTCGGAAAGAAGTAAGTGATAATCAACCAAAATAAAAAAACACAAACACATTTACGATTATTTTTCTAATTTTGTTTGAAAAAATGGTGTACACCATATATTATGTATATATATGTATATACCAAGAGCTATTTAAGCCCAGCCTAAACTAATATTTGAGCTTCTTAAAACTTTACCTTCCCGAAATTTGCATGTGTTTGAATTTCAAATGCCTATCCATAGCTGTGAGCACTGCATCCAACGCCAGATGTATGTCTTTACAAATTTCGAAGCGAAAAAGATGATACAAGTCATTCAAAACCTAAATTAAATAGATGTAAGTATGTTTGTAGGCAGGAGAACTTATCACTTACCCTTGTTAAAAGCATCGGTCTATCATAATAATACCTCGCAGCGGTTAGAATTTGGAGCTCATTAGCATCACCCGCAATCTATTGTGTGAAAAAAATTAAATTTACAAAAGAAATAAATTGAAATCATTCTTCACCTCATTTGCCGGTATATCATGACGTTTACAAGCTGAATGCGCGGTATGATACAGTCCCAAAAACTGCAGAGGACGCTGTGTTCGTGCCTCTAAGCCGGGTATATCAGTGCGTAATTTAAAATTTGATTCCTTCGTAGCCACCCCATTACCCGCCAGATTCGTACCAGATATATCCAAGTGTGTTAGTTCGCGTAAATTATTCATTATCATTTCCAAAGTTTGATCGGGCAAATCGTAGGTGCCATGACCATTACCAGAATTGCTAATCGAGATGTCTAAAGTACGTAGACGACGTAATAGGCAAATTGCTTGGAGTTGATTAGCGATTGGCCATACATTAAATAATATTAACGTATGGAGTAAAGGTAAGCCAGCTAAAACCTCTAAACTGAAACCGACTAACACACATGAAGTCAAATCGAGATGGGTTAGCTCTAATAAGGAATTCAACCTTAAACCAGTATGTATTACGACACCATTTAAAACCAATCGACGTAGATGCGGGCAATTGAATTTGAAATCAACAGGTTCTTTCTCGTTCGGCTCGGAATTTTGCAGCATGTGAGCATTAATACCGAGTTCCAATGAACGTAAACCCTCACCATATAATGATAGAAATGCTGCCGATTTCACAGTTATTTGATTACAGTACCAAATCGAAAGGGAATATAATTTGTGACTCAGAAGCAACTGCAAACCTGTGTATGAGAAAATTAAAAAATCGTTAAATTGTGAAATAATATAAAACTTAAACTATTTCGATTATATATACATAATAGATATGCAAATATTACAATAAAAAAAATTGCAATACCTTTGGTTTTGCATTTCACGACATTAGAAAGCAGTTTATGTGGATTCAAATCTTTGAATATATACATACATACATATGTTACCATATTATGTCGATAAGTGCAATAGTTTCAAAAACGCAAACTAGTTTTTCATAACAAACATTATTTTTATTAGAAGGTCATTGACGTTCTATGCAAACTTAATCAATTAATCAATTAAGTACAACTGCTATCTAAAGTATTTGCATACATACACAGATACATATGAACATATGATTCAAGTTTATATGCTAAAGAGATATTTAATCTGACACATTTCCGTCATTAATAGCATTTTCCGTATCAAATATACTAAAAATTCACTGATAATATATTTATATAAAACTATATATACATATATATGCACTTTCCAACGGATAATTCTTTAATATCTCACCTGTATCGGACAAGGTACTATTTCGCAAGTGCACTATTTTCAAGGAGGTGCGTTTTTTCCTCGCAAAAAGTGTAAGTTCATCATCACCCAGTTGCCGACGAAAACGTTGTAAGGCGTCCAGCAGCCGATCACAAATGTCATTTGGAAGAACAATATTTTCTTTCAACAGTCGCATTTTGCCTATAGAATCTACAGTGCTTATTACATCCAGGTTTTCGCATATATATTTGTATATGATGTCTTGTAGGGTCATTGGATCTTCATCGAGATATCCATTTTCCTTTAAACGTACTTTGCCACTCATTTTAAAGCGTGGCGAAATTCACTTCAATAACTTCAAAAAAATGTGTATGGGCGGTGTGGATGTGTCGTTAAGGATCTGAAAGTAAATATCAAACTCTTCAATTTTTATTTATATGTATGTATGTATATACTACGTATGCATTTATTTTTAACATTAATGCGGTGAAGTAAGTTTAAAAATAATTTAAAACTTTTAAACGTTTCTTCATTTTCCATAATTCTATTCATACTTTAATATTAAGAAAATTTCAAAATATAGGCTCATGTATTACTATCCAAGCAATTGCAAAATATTTTACGAAAACCAGCAATTCATTATACCTTGCAGAAATAATTAGAAAACTTTCATCTGATTAAGCCAATATCAGTCAAATATTATGCATAACAATATTATTTTTTATTAAGCAGAGAAGTGATTAATTAAGCGACGTATTATCAAACTCATTATGACGCTTTCCTTACCACCTCTTTTACACCCTCTCCCCTGTTTCCTCAAGAAAATTCACGACTTAATAACGTTTATTTCAAATCAAACAAAATCGATTAAGATTCACTTTGTACCACGAAATTGCAACAAATCCTTCGTTGCACTTTTCCTGACTATTTTTTTTCTGACAATGTTTTTTCTCTACGTTCTTTGATTTTCCACAACTTCGCAACAGCGTTACTGCACTTTTTATCCTATTTGTTTAACACTATTCAATATTTTATTTTATACATCTCAGTTTAATAGCTTTTCTGTTGTTTTTATTTATGCAAACTTTAAATTTTACCTATTTTTCAACAAATTTAATTTGTCCTCGAATTGAAGGAAGTGAAATTTCTTCTAATATTTTTTTTATTTTGTTTGACGTTTCATCATATGGCAGATTTGTATATAAATTGAAGGGTACATTCAGTGTTTGTCATTCAAATCATGCTGCCATCTTATAATTTTTTATTAAATGAGACTAATAATTTAGCACCACCCTATGCTCATGTCTGATATTTTTAAATTGGTAGTAGATTTAGCCATTAAACTTTTTCATTTTCTTTATACCCTTTTTACCCTTTACATACGCGATTATAGACGAGTTAACAACTGCGCACAATTTTTTTCTTTTCTTAGCCGTTCAACACCAATTGAGTGAAGACTGGTCTCTCTCTAACTAAGTGGAAGTCTTCCAAAGGTCCATGAATCCTTCGCAAAACCTTTACCTGGAAATCTCGAAGCACCGGCTCGTCAGATAACAGGGATGTGAGGGCCAGATCCATTCCCTTCGCTTCATTATCTAGTTCGAAGGAAGCAGAACTAGCGGCGTAGTTGTTGGTGTCTATGATATCAATATCATGGATGTATATTGAATAACTGGAACCACAGATGCTTCACTGTGGGACATATATGACTTTAGTAGCTTTGCAGTCACTCTCCTCAGGGTGATGTACGGGCCGGCTTGTAACTTTTTCATCTACATCTGGTTAGTACCCGATGCACCAGACGATTGCTTTGTAAGCCGCGAAGAAGGTTTCTTTATATTTTTCTCAAGTGTAGGCGATAAACGATTTGAAGATTTTGTTGCTGCTTTGCATTTCCAATTGTGGCAAGCGTAGTCGTATGAGGAGTAAAGGATCACAGCCTATGGAATGTGACTTCCAGTAACTTGGGATTGATTATTGTCGAATTCTTGACGTCGACAAACATTCACATTCAATTCGAATCTGTATTTCTTCGTCAAGCTGATGAATAGCGTAGCCGAGGATTTCACAGGTTGCAGTGAAGAGGTGGGAAAGGTCGACAGGATAGTAGCTTACTTTCTAACAAAGAGTATACATATTCTGCCCCAACGCCAATATTGACCAGTCATCGGCATACGAGATCATGATTCCCTTGTTGTGGAGGGAATTTACAATATAAAAATTTCACAATAGCTGGATAAGGACACCCCTGCGGAACCCCTTTCTTTACTTTTCGGAGTTAATAGTTTTGATTTCGATATACTTCTTTCTCAGGTTTGTTGTTGTTGTTTTTATAGCGGCTACGTTAACCCCGCTTAGGGACAGGTTAATTAACCTAAGTCACCGAGGTCATCTAACGGGAGATCCAGGAAACGTGCTGTTTCGACGAGATCGGACCAGAGAGCTCCACGCTCTGTTGGTTACCCAAAGTAGGTAGTAGTGCTGAAGGCACTGCCGTGGAGACCGGAAACGCACTTGGGCGCTGGCAGCATGGGGCACTCCCGATGGGTCTTAAGGCCCGAGCAGACCTTACGATGCCACCAAACATTTCACTGGTTGCCCCTAACCGAGGTGGACGAGTGGTGGAGTCGGACCAGAGTTGGTTTCGACCCCAGCCCTGATGAGAAGGATTTGGAGCAGCCCAGCCGCAAGGTGTTGCTCCGTTGGCGCACTGAAATTAATGTTAGCTGTTAACCTAAACGGGGTTAGGTCGCCGAAAGGGTGACAGCCCTTGGCCGGTGCGTAGAACCGGCTGTCTTGAGAGTTGACTCAGGTATACATAATGCTGAGCAGAAGTTCACCTTATATCTGACTGTAGTTTCAATAACAGTCTGGTATTTATACTGGAACGACCCGAACTTATATCCGGACAAGGACTGTCACTAACGCAATAGGTATTTCAGAAAATCTATAATAATGAGAAGGTGAAAATTCATGGCACCACTTTAAAGTTCTTTGACAACTTCTGAAAAATCGCGGGAAGGGAATTCAACACGCTGTTAAATAACAGTCACCACAAAAATAATCTTGTTAACAGAGGCAGACAAATGATCTTCTGCTAAAAACAGAGAAATCGTATGCGATTAATTTCTCTATGTTAATGTATATCTTTGCTTTGGACTTTTAACCAAACGAATTAACATAATGCGCATAAACATACTGTCGATAACGCGAACAAATGCATTACAATTCAAAAATGACTTTTCCCTAAATCCCCTTAAACCATACGATTTTAATAAATATAACTCGAATTTAGATCAAAAAGAGTTTGGTAATGTCAAATCATATCAAAATGTAGTAAAATTTGGTAAAACTACATATTTAATTAATATAAATTAATAATCATACCTTTTTGAAATCATGTACGCATTGTTCGCCGACACGCGCGCGCACTTTGCAAATAAGCGAAGTCAAATGTGGACGAAGTGCGCGCGGGGTAATCATAAATAAAATAAAATATATTATTTCATAATTTCTTTTATTATTTTTTTATAACTATATATTTTTATTTTTTTGTATATTTATAAATAAAAAATAGCAAAAGTAAAAAAAATAATAAAAGCAACAAAAAATATCATTTCAAATAAATTTGTTATATAATATTTTTTTCTAAATGCCTTTTTCATCAAAAATAAGAAAAAAGAAATTATGGAAAAGAAATAAAAAATTAATGAATCACTTGATTTCCATACGTATTCTATTAAATTTCTTAGGTCTTATATCATTTAACATTTTTTCCCTATGTTAATTTTTCAAACTCTGTTAGCAGATTTAACAGTGTGTTGAATTCCCTTCCCGTTTTTTCTTAAGCTGTTAGAAGAACAGTTCGAACAAAAACCAGAAAGCCATTTGCACCTTCTCATTATTATAGATTCTCTGCTTCCCACCGTCTTTATTCAAAGCGGAAACAGTGTAATCTATACCGTAATAAAATAAAATTTCATTATGTATGCAACATTTCGTTTTATTCTATTGATTTATTAACATAACTATAATAATGGCAGAGTGCATAAGCTTATTTACATATGTACATATATATATAAATGTAAAGTGAAAAAAAATAAAATAAAAAACTTTAATGAAGCACAGACCAAACGTTCAGTTGGCAAAAGCTGAAATCATAAAAATTCAGAAGCACATAAAAATCATACACGTATGTATGTATGTGCATATATGCATCCACAGGAAATTTGCTATTGTATAAATAAGTTTATTACTGCGTGGGAAACTTATGAAATTCTATTACACTATTTAATAAAGCAAAAATTCATTACATTTTGTATTTCAGAAATCAGCACGGAATTTATGTATGTACATACGAATATTTGTGTATGGACTTATATACAATTCCTGATAGTGATATTGCAACATGTTGGAAAATGTTATCTGGAACTGTTATGTGCAGATTGACTAAATTTTCCACATAAAAAAAACTTATTAATCGCTTTTCTACGAATTTTATATTTTTACAAATAATTATGAATTTCAACTAAACTATCATGGCTTTACACTTTGCTCAGTATTCATTAATGTTTTATAGTATTCATTCATATTTCCCACAAATCCATATTATCACTAATTAAAAAAATAAACAACGTCATTTACTTTTTGTTTCTCTTTTAATTAACCTTCTGGTAATCAATGCAACCATATTCATTTTAAGTATCCAAATTTAAGTAAGTATGTGAACATGTATACATCACAACAATTATGTAAAAGATTTTACAGCCATCGTTGATTTTCAATTAATTTATTAGTTATTTTACTAATAAGTTACAAACAAAAATTAAAATCATATGCAATATTTCAGTAAGAAATGAATATAAAAATTCAAATTAATCTAATTCATATTTGCGTATTCTTATAGTCAGAATAAAATAAGAGAAAAAATTCTAAGCATTCATTGTATGTATTGTAAAGCGATAATAATGAAAATGTTAAGTAAATGTTACAAAAAAAAATTAAATAAGTACATAATTTTTACTATTTGTGACTTTTTAGAGTGTACTACTCTTTTTAAAGCTTATCCATTACTGCACTTCTTCGGTCTTCTACCTACGGACGAGGAACTAGCACTAACTACATAGTATGTACATATATTTGTCCGCGGCGTTAGAATCTCTATTCTTGCAGTGTTGTTTTTATTGTGTTTTTGCTTTCATTCTCCTCGTTCAATCTCTCATGGCATTGTCTTCTATTTTTCTTTTGTTCTACATTTGCATCATGCTCTTCTCTAATTTCTTTTAATCAAATTTTTCGTTGTAAGGCCTCTTTGTAGATGTTCTTCTTCGTTCGTTTGGCGCGCGCAGAAGAAGTATGCCAGTCCCTGACCGCGCGTACTATATCCGCAAGCACAAGCGAAACCATCGTTTGTACGCTTTCAAAATGCTTCACTAATAAAGTTCATCGTCCATGCCATTGATTAGCATTTTCTTATCATCCTTGACCTTTGCATTGCGAGAGAGTGTCTGTTCTAGGAGCTTAGAATCGAAGCATGGCTGAAATGAGTAGAAGAGAGAATTTAGAGTTGTAGCAATTAATTTATAATTATAAATGAAATATGTACACATGCATATACATATGTATGTTGGTAGTTTATGAATTGTGGAAAACCCTAAACTATCACACTATACTTTTTTTATTGAAAGTGGAAATTTTATATTATAAGTTTATAAAAAATATCAGCTATAAAAAAATTACTACAATCCCGACACCACATGACAAAATATCATACTAAGCACATTGAAAAATAGCTTGATAATATATCATATTGGCTGTGTGTTTACAGATAGCAAAAAAAATGTTTCATATTCTTTATTCGATTTCACCTTTCGCCAATTATTTGTTTATGAAAAATAAATGTAACTAAAATTACAAATATAACTCGAATTGTTTGTTTAAACAGACGTTATCAAATAACCATATATGTATGTAAATGGCCAATACAATTAAGTACTACGATAACTTTTTCGTATGCTTTTATGATGATTCATCCCTTTTTCAACTTACAGTGTCACAAATATTCATATTACAACAATTTTCTATTGTAATTTCACACGCCTCGGTGGCCATAGGACGATTGGTGAGGGGAGTGTCCGTTGATGAAGCAGCCTGTTTGCGTACGACAAAAGTCTTCTTTATACGTGGACGTGCTGGCTTGTAGAAACGACGAAGGCCATGCACAATTAGAAGCACTAGACCAAGAGAAGCGACAACACCGCTAACGGCGACAATTATTACCGTGCTATTCCACGTTTGCTCTTGTTCGCACATTTCCAAATTTGGGAGTTTCGGCACTGCATAGGTCTGATTGCCATTTTCTGTGCGTTCTATGAGTTCATCGCAACTGAAAGGAAAGAAAATTTATTTTATTTAATTATATTTTTTTAAATTTTTGATATACATAACATATGTGTATTAATATAACTTATTGCTACCCAGCTTCGGTACATATTTACATCCTGCTGGTTAGGGGTTAAAAAACTGTGGTAATGCATGCCTATCCCAAAAAAACGTCTAACTAAAATCCAGCAGTTCCCGACACAGTTGTGTCTTTATACCGAAATTAACCGGAGTTTTATCCAGTTCGCAAGCTGCCACAATATTTAAGGAAATTTACTGGCTATTTACCTCACCAAACGCGGTTCAGTAAAAACTGGTAGCAATTGTTGCTGCCCATCAGCTCACCGAACAGGACTTATGTTAAAAGTTTTTACAGTTAAAACATAAATATCGATAGAATATAGAACTGATTGCTCAAATAAACTATTAACCCCTCTTTCACTCTCCTTCTCTCTCTTACTCTCTCTCTCTCTCTTCCTCTCTCTCTCTCTCTTCCTCTCTCTCTCTCTTCCTATCTCTCTCTCTCTCTTCCTCTCTCTCTCTCTTCCTCTCTCTCTCTCTCTTCCTCTCTCTCTCTCTCTTCCTCTCTCTCTCTCTCTTCCTCTCTCTCTCTCTCTTCCTCTCTCTCTCTCTCTTCCTCTCTCTCTCTCTCTTCCTCTCTCTCTCTCTCTTCCTCTCTTCCTCTCTTCTTCTATTCCCGCCCCCTTTCTATTTCCGTCCCTACTTCGTGTCTCTTTCAATGTCACTTTGCTTAAATAATGTTTTAACCCCCTCTTTCGCTTTCCTCCTCTCCCTTTCTCTCTCTCCCCTCTCTTTCTTTCTTTATCCCTCTTCTCCCTCTCTCTTCCTCTCCCACTATTCCCGCCCCTCTCAATTTCCGTCCCTATTTCTGTGTTCAATATCTCTTTCTGAATTTTATATTCTGTTGCTTTCTCTCTCTCTTTTTCTATCTCTCTGCTTCTCCCTGCCCCTTCATTTTTCTCTCTCTTTCTTTCTCTCTTCTTATCTCACTTTCTTCTTCTATATATTTCTCTCTTTCTTCTTCTCTTTCTTCTTCTCTTTCTTCTTCTCTTTCTTCTTCTGTTTCTTCTTCTGTTTCTTCTTCTGTTTCTTCTTCTCTTTGTTCTTCTCCTTCTTCTCCTCTTTCTCATTCTCTTTCTTCTTCTCTTTATCTCTCTATTCCCGCCCACCTCCCTATTTCCGTCCCTATTTCAGTGTCTCTTTCATTTTCCCTTTCTGTGCCTATTTCTGCTTGTCTTTCTGTTTATCTTTCTATCGCTCTCTCTCACTGTCTATCTCTCTGCTTTTCTCTGTTCTTGTTACTTTCTCTGTCCCTCTTTCTGTTATCTGTTCTACCCATTATTTCTGTCTCACTTTCTTACTTCCTGTCCCTCTTTCTCTCTTTCACTGTATATCTCTCTCCCTCACTGTTTATCTCTCTATCTCTTTCTTTCTATCTTTATTTTGTCTCTCTTTTTCTGCCTTTCCTTCCCCATTCCTTTCCGTCTTTCTTTCCGTTTTTCTTTCTGCCTCTTGTTCTACCTATCTTTCTGTCATATAGAAGGACTTATTAATCAGAAGGAATTATTATGCCTGAACATTTGAATTTCGCTCTCTTCTTGAAAGGCATGGAGCCGTCACCATGTTTTCCTTTCTTTTTTATTTCATTCATACTCACATGTCATGGCAGCCATAAGGTACACTTGTCTCCTCATTCAACTTATACAGTTTACAATAAAGACCACAAATTTCCGTAGTATTATATTCACAACGTGCCCCAGCAAAACGATCCTTACAATCACAGCTTACTTCGCCGGAATCCTCAACTATACAGCGACCATTATTCAAGCAGTAACCTTCGCACTTGTTTAGTTCACAACGTTTGCCATGGTAATTTTGGTGACACTCACAAGTGGGTAGGCCACGCGACGAGATTACACATGTACCATGTATACAGTGATTATTGCATTGATTTATCTCACAGCGTTTACCGGCGAAACCGACCTTACAGATGCAAGTGGTGGATTGTGCCACAAATTCGCCATTATTCAAACAAAAACTTTTACGCAAGACATTTGTGCGTTCATCCGGAGTGCTATTGGAAGATTTAGAATTTGAGAGTATACGACTTTTGATGGCGTTGACCACTTCGTGGCAGTGTTCATCATATTCGGAATTTGTAAGATAATTCGAACGTGCAACTATGCCTCGTGGTCTGTCCACATACTGTAGAACCCTATTGGCGCCTTCCTCAATCGGTTCATTTGCATCCTCTTCATTTTCACCATCTGCAACTTGTTTGGTTACATTTTTGCTGGTGTATTTCGCATGACTCCAAATGGCGCGATTTGTACGATCCAGCCAGAAGACAGCATCGTTTGTGACAGCCAAACTAAAGGGTTCATTATTAACACCTTTCTCTATAATTTGACGATCAGTACCATCCAAATTTGCACTCTCCACGGTAAAATGTATGCCTTGCTGATCGACAACATAATATATACGATCCGTTAACTGATCAACAACAATACCATGTGGCGCATACATATTTGTATTTACGATCACTTTACGATCTTTGCCATCTAAACCGATACGTTCAATTGTGGCACTGGTAAAATTCGAATTGGTCCAGAAGAGTAAACGGCGACAGAAATCTATGGCTATACCATCAGGTAAGGTGCCTTCATTAGCGAAATCGATGAAGACCGTTGGCTTAATAGACTCATTGGCATCAACGGATATCATATAGATTTTCCTGCTCACTATATCACTCCAGTAGAGATTGCGTTCAAGTGGATCATAGGCGAGTGAATGGATTTCTTCATTATTTGTACGCTGCACCATTTTATCTATTAAATGCGGATCCTCATAGTCGTACGGTATAATTAGTGAGAAAATGCTGCCGTTATTTTGCACATTATCGCTAAAATATATTTTCTCTTCAGCTTCATCGAATGTAATACCAGCGAGATATTCAAACTGATGTGCCGATGTTGTGACCTCTTTCCAGCGCGCATCGTAAAAGTATATCTTCGAGGGTGTTGTGACGGCGAAATCTGAAAAAACAGAAGGCAATTAATTGAGGGTTAGATCGAGTTGTTTATGGTTCGAAATAGCTGTTAATATTTTCTAACGATTTATTCAAAGCAGTTTGTTAAAATAACTTTGTAAGAAATTGCTAAAACAAAATTACAAATTTTTGCACTGCAAAAACTCTTTATTACTAGAGAAAAGTAAAGAAAATTAAGTGTAAAAAAAACAAGTCACAAAACTCTTAAGATAGTAAAAGAATAAGAAATAAAGATAACTCTTAGTTACAGAATAAAAACCCCCAACTGTCTGGCTTTACCAAAAGTCCTTATAATTTTCATTTTTATGCTCCGTCATGGTCTTGTTTTCAGCGCAGAAATTTTAAATTAATTATTAATAAATTAACAAACAAGCCTTCCTTCACCCTCGCGTTGATCAGCATATAAGAGATGACGTGCGAACACACACGACGAACGATGACTGAATCTTAACAACCTGTTTGCGCTTGTTTTTTATTTTTATTTTGTTTGATTTTAAATGCTTAATTTACTTTGAAGACGAAAAAAAACAGCAACATACATATAGAATGAAGTGTATGTACAGGATTATCAACTTTGCGGTTTCGAAAATAAACGTGAAATTTTTTTTCATGAAACTTGGCATTATATGTGAAACACTACATGACTCAAATGACCACCTCACGATTTTTTTGCAAACTTCGATCCATTTGAGGTAATTTTCAAATTCTTTTTGACACATATTGGGCGGTACCTCAGCCATAACTTGTGCTCTTAAGTTATTGGTTTTTGCGCAGGTCCACAAAAAAGTCCAACGGTGTCAAATCGCATGATCTCGTTGGACAATCGACCTCACCAAGACGAGAGAATACGCGGCCGCGAAATATTTCTGACAATAAAACCATATTCGCTCGTGTTGTGTGGCTTGTGGAGCAGTCTTGTTGAAACCACACGCTAAAAAAAGTCGTTTATCATACGGCTTCAGTTATTGTGTGAGCTGGACTTTATAAGTCCTTTGAGAGTGTCGAGAAATAGACACATTCGGGTATTCGGCTACACTTTCACCTACATTGGCGATATTTGAGGTGGAACGAGTAAAACGATTTTCTATATCTGAAGCCGATCCAGTTTCTTTAAATTTCTTCAAAATTTTACCAATTGGTTCAGTAGTTACGACGATTTCGTCCGCCATAATCTGCTCTTAAAGCACAAAACGTGGCCACGATTAAAACACCATGTTCATAAATGTCTAATTTTTTAATAAAACAAATAATGTTTGGGGAGACAGTTAAGTTTGAAAGATGTCGAAATACCTCTCTGTAGATTTGAAGGTACGAAATGGATAACCCTTTGTTTGTTGGTGAAAATTTCATTATGTACATACATACATACACACTTTAGCTGCCAAAAATTATTTTTATCTAACCCGACGCGCATGTGACTAAGCGAGTAATTTCATTCAGCAAAAATGGCAAAAAATACGGAATAAACAGCTTTACCGTTAATCCAGCAAAATATTCAACTGTTCAAATTTTAGTTGCAAAAACTGTTTGTCATACTGAAACTATTGTTAAATAATCGGGGAAGCTTTTTTTGGAATATTTGAAATAAATTTACAATATTTATTTATTACTAATAAATTTGGTATAGGAGGATGTAAAGTTAACGCAAGTGAAGACTCGATACACAACACAATTTCATCGATTTTAAAGCTACCTTCGACAGCACAGTAAGGAGCTGCCACTTTGAAGCTATGTCTGAGCTTGGAATTCCTACAATACTTATACGGCTGTGTAAACTGAAACTGGGAAAGACCTCTCCAAGTCATTCGATACAAAAGGAGTTTTCAGACAGGGTGACTCTTTATAGTGCGGTGCTGATCTGATGCTGAAAATAATAAGAGCTGCAGCGCTAAATAGACAAGGCACAATCTTTTACAAGAATGTACAGCTGCTGGCGTATACGAACACAAGACGAAATATCTACTATCATCAAACAAACAGTCGGTGCATTTACGGATCGGCTCTCACGTCGCAGTTGACAGGCATAACCTCGGGGTTGTAGATAATTTCATCTATCTAAGGACCAGCATTAACATCAATAATAATTTCAGCCAGAATAACCCGTGCCAGCAGGTACTGCTTTGGACTGACTAGGTAATTGAAAAGTAAAATCCTCACTTGACGAACCAAAATCAATCTCTACAAGTCACTCATCATTTCTGTCCGATGAGGCGGCGGGAGTCTTCAAGACTCAGGCGAATACCGCAGACGATAATGGTACGATGAGCTGTACGAATTATGCGGTAACATTGCGATAGTTCAGCGAATGATTGAAAGCGCTACAGCTTTGCAAGTATTCGATGGAGTACCCACTGGTGAAAGCAGTGGAAGAGAAAGGCCTCTGCTGCGTTGGTAAGATCAGGTGGAGAGCGACCTGGTTTCACTGGCGCCAAACTGCAAAGAGGAGAACCGAATGGCGCGCTATTGTTGATTCATTAATTAATGATTTTTAATTTACTTTCTTTGGTGTATCGCAATTTTTTGAATACCTTGAAACGCTTACCCCAATCCCCAGTGTACTTATGTATGTACATATCTTATGTATCTCTTTACAGTTGCGTGTATACGGAACTACATGCACGTAGTAGTGCCTGAATCCACTTTATCTATGCACGATTCGCGATAACGCTAAGTGACGTGACAGCGATTGAACGCAAATATTGAAAAAGAAAAATAATTAAAAAAGAAAAAATAAAATAAAATAAAATAAAATAAGTAAATAAAAGTTAAAACAAAAAAAAGCAACTGAAAAAAAGGGCAGGAATAAAGTACAAGCCTATTTCACCACACCTTAACGCACATGAAATAAAATATTAACTCTGTTAGAGCAAGCAAGATCACTGGAAAAGTGAAATAAATTTGCTTTTACGAAGAAAATCAAGTGAATATTTTCCACTGAATCATATGTCATATGCATTTTCCATTGAATAATATGCATATTTATTTACATATGTACCTATATACAAGTGCTTGCATAATGTCTGTATGGCGTCAAGAAAAATACAATAATCTTTAAGACTATCACTTGTTATCTGCATGATCAAGATCTGTTCAGATTTGCGTAATTTAAGCGTAACAGAAAAAAAAAACCAAAACAAAGATAAAATTAAAAATTCAATGAAGAAGGTACACGCGCAAAAAGCTTAAAGTGCAGAGTGTCAAAGACACTACTTGTAAGTACACTTACTGATGTAGACAAGTTGAAGTTACAGTTACAATCGTTCTATTCAAGCGTTCTTATGTCTACTAAACAATTAAGAAGTATGTAAATGGGCCAATTCTTTTAAGAGAGTTGTTGTTGAATTAATTTTTTTTCGTTTTTCTTTTTCAAGTAAAATTCTGCTATTCTTTTAGAGCCCTGTAGTGGAACTTGTTTGCTTCTAGAGAGTTTTCAATATCCCTCGTGATTGCACTTAAAGTTTGTGGAGTGGAAAAATCGTATAACTTTTAGAAAATGCAAACAAGATTATTGCGTTTTGCCTTAACTTTCGATAATCAATTTATTTGTTTATATTTTTTTTTTTTTCTAAGTATGTAAATATACACTACATAGGTACATACACTCGTACGTGCACTTTGAAGTGTTTAAGGTGTCTAGAGTCAATTACAATAAAATTGTTTGCACATTAAACGAATATATAATATATGTATGTATGTATTTACATAAGGAACATAAGATTTTTGGCGCGTTTCCATTTGATAACTAAGCTAAAGCAAAGTACTTTCAGACTGAAGAATGCGACAATCATTGGGATAATCTAAAAAGCCAATACTATTACCTAATTTTCGAATTAATGCATCATTGGTGAAATGAAGAGAAGTGTCAGCAGCAGCAACAAAAAGAAATTGAATATTTATATTTAATTATTCTTGGAACGCTAATTTATTTATTTTTCTTTATTTTTCAAACAATTTTTAGTAAAACAGAAACAACTATTTCCTGTCTATACGAATACTATATCTAAGAAAAATAATGTTATTGCTAGAAACTACAAGAATTACAAATGGCAATTAAAGCAATAACACGTCGTTACATCATCTATATATCTAAATGACGCAAGATAGCTGAGTATAGGTCAGATGAAGAATTTGCGGCGCTACTTTTTACATCATCATCAACGCCCATCCCACACTGCTGAAATAACGAGTAATTTTTTTGCGATCTCCCGGATCGAAGAAATACTTCCAGCACCGCATCTCCCGGATATATCACCTTGTAATTTCTGGTTATTTCCAAAAATTAAAAAAAAATTTAAAAGGAAAAGTCTTTAATAGCAACGAGGAGATAATTAATGCTGTTAATGCTGAACTTGATAAGCTGAATGGACATGGGGAACACTTCTTCTTCGAGGAAGTGGACCGGAGAGCGATCTATTCGAAGCATTTTTATTTATCGTCGGATTTACATACAAACTCACAGAGATAGCAAAAGGCATAAATTAATATGGAGAAAAATTTTTCGATGCGATGGCTCGGTTTAATTTAATATAGGGAACAAACGTAGGTGGCTCCTTGCCAACATTAATATGTTGTAAACTTTTCTTTCTAGAAATGAATAATGAACTGATCCGTTCGGAAAAATCGCATTCATTGTTTAATTAGCTTGATAACTTGAACATAGATATATAGCTATTTGCTTATGTATCTGGGAGAGTCATATTCGTATTTATGCCAGGCTAATATGTGGTAAACAATTCTTTCTTTCTTCTTTTGCATATATTTTAACACAGCAGTTTATAAGTTATAATAAAAATATACAACGTAAAAACCTAATAAAAATCTTATTATAAACATTTTTGAATTCCACGCGGACGAAGCCGCGGGCAATCTCTGGTATAAATATATTAAAAGGACGAACAATCCTTAATTATGTAACTAATTTGCTAATCTAATTTGTTATTTGCGCACTTTTGAGAAAAAGAAAACGGATAAACGACTTAATCCTAAAATCACTTAATTTTCTTCAACGAACCGTTCAAATAGATGATTTTAAATTACAATTTCTTTTGAAAGATCAATGAATGAAAGATGAAATCAAAAATAAGAAATTCATCAATACGGTATTTTAGATTTAAATTTTTATATATTATATGCAAAAGAAGCAAAGAAGACTTATTCGACAGCTCAGAAATGAAGGAAAAACCAATAAATTAATTTCCAGGTCAATGAGACGGTCTGAGAATTTCGTTAAAAATGCTCTCATGAAGTTCTTATATAAAACCTCACCAGTGACCCACAATTGAATTCAAACATTAGATAATCCTCTAAAGCAACCGCTAACGTAGTCGGAAGTGTTGCATCTTCACGAACTAGAATTTGACGCCGAATACTAAGCGTGGAAGAATAGCTGGCAAAGTTTCACTTCTCAAACCAGCAAATTTAAGGAAATGGAAAGACTTTGCATTAATTCATAAAACTTGGAGCGGATCAGAGGGCGTAAAAAGTTGCGTAATATTCTCTGGACCGATAAAACCATGATAAATATGTTTGGTAACGATGAGTAAAGAAAGGTTCTTCACGCGAAAGAAAAAGAATTTCATATTAGATTTACGAATAAACAGTGAAGCACGTTGATGGGAATTTAAGGGTATGTGGCTATTTTTCATGACAAGATATGGGTCCGATACATCAAATTGATGGAATCATGGATATATTCGTCTATAAGCATTTATTGGAAACTGCTTAATGCTACAGTATGACGATGATAATATACCGTTGTTACAGAAATTTCAGCAGGATAACAATCTGAAGTATCGTCACGGTACGCAAAATCATGCTCCCAAAAGAGTAATGAAGACGTGCTTGTATGGCTAACTCAACCCCAGATCCCAATACTATCGAGGACCTCTAGGCACAAGTCAAAAGGGAAATTTCGAAGACCCTTTGCTAAAATAAAACCCAGCACGGGAAAATGTCAGAAATCGATTCCATCTATGCCCCTAAGAATCGAGAGAGTTATCAAGAAAAATTACCGATATTCAGGAAATTAACCAATTTTTAACTAAAATTTAGTAAAATGCAGGCCAAAATCTACAGAATTTAAATATTAAAATATTTTTTGTTGGGCACACCAATTATTATGGCCAACTGAAATACATATGTAAATTTTACGAATTAACTAAAAGATTTTTGCAAAAAAAAAATATTCTCACGTCTACTCGTATTATTTTGCCCAGCTGTGTATATGTTAAATAAAGCGATTTCGATCAATATTTTGCCTGCAATATGAGAGCAGAATATCCAATTTTAATAGATGCTTAATTGTGAGAATTATAATTATGATGGACAATTTTTTATTCTCTTGACGGAGAATATCAAATGTCATATTTCTAGATGCGTATTTGTAAGTGTTATGATATGAAATTCAATACTAGAACAATCAGTTGTATGGTAGCTACATGACCGATTTGGTTTGTTCGGGAAAATGATTAATAAAATTTAAGAATACCATAAACCTGCATACATACCGTATTTTCTGTTTATCAAAGATAAAAACAAATTTTATATATTAATTTTTAAACTACGCTTATACGATGGCGCACGGGACTAACTTTGCTCAAAGGATAAGATCGTGAATCTTTTAATTTTGCAACCCCTTTTTTGTTATAAAATAATAGCATACAAATCTTTCCGTTTCACTATACATTTGATGTGCTTTTGGTGAATACTTTCGTAGAACTAATTATTATTTTTTAAAAAAAACATGGTCATCTCTTACATATGCATATTTACTTCAGTTGATTCTTTGTACATTTACAATAGAAGGATTTTTTTTATAGAATGCAGCACATAATATACATTATTTATCACAATTGAATTGATCTCAAACTGTTAAGCTAAATGATGAACAAAGAATTTTTTATTTTTTGTTTTTTATTTTTTTATTATTTTGTTATTCGAAGTAGTCCAAAAAGGTTGAGATTATATACAATTTTAAGGCAGACGACTCTCAAAATTTCTACGCATTTCGAATGTTTTATTTTTTATTCCTATTTATTTGCTTTACAAAATAAACATCTCGACCAATAAAGGAATACAAAAAAAAATTTATTTATATGAGAAATGTGCGTGCCTGCATGATGCTAACGACAAATAATCGTGAACAATTTATGCGAAATACTCGCGACAATTCATTCAAATATTTTCTGTTTTCGGTTCTGTTTTGTTGCTTTATACCGGCTCCAAACATATAATCAATAAATATTCGTGTCTCTGTGTGGTATTCATGAAATAAAAATTAATTAAGTTCAATAAATTGATTTTCAACAGCATTCGACATTCATTACCATAATAAAAATTCTAACGTACATATGGAGTGTGTACCATACACGTATGTACAGTAGTGCGTATATATTGTGCAGCACATTTTTGTAATTGATGATTGATTTATTGGATTAAAAAAAAAAAAACAAATACGAAAATACAAGTATGAAAAGCACCTTCTCTTGCATCTGTAATGTTGCGTTAAAAAAATTGTATTTTGAAAATTAAAGAATTTAAGGTATTCACAAATTGTAATAATAGGTCTTCATGTAAGAAAATTGTAAAACCTAAAAACATGTAAGTGAAAATCGTTAATTTTATGAATTTGCGACCCATTATTACAGGTGATAATGAAGCTCTTTTGAAATATATGACCTTAAAGAAAAAAAGGGATTTATTATTCCACTTGCCTCCCAATTAATTTCATTCATGACAACGTTAATTTTTCATAGAAATTAGCAAATTGTTTACACCAGCATACAAATATACCAATTAGCACAGCAAAGAAAGCTTTTTTCACAATAAATAAGCTTATATTTATATAATTGTCGCTGTGTAACCGCTTCCTCCAAATTGTGGTGTGGGTGTTGATGTTTTTCCAACAATTGGAGGAATCAACAGTTTATGCTAAGCCGTCTCCGAACGGCCGCTAGATTTTTATGTCAAAATCATACCCGGAGGGATTGATATTCCCTACCGGCATAGTATAGCATTTTACTATCGCTCTGCATATGTGCTTATATCATCATTTTTAATTGACATCGCTTTATGAGAATGCAGCAACACTGATTATTGTTGCTTGTTAAGTACTTGTTTTGACAATTATATAATTTCGATAAGAAAATTATTAAAAAATCTAATTAAACTCATAATCTAAGCTTATATCAAACATATACCGATTTTATTGAAATCGTGTGTGCTTGATAACCACCTACAGCTTTTATTTCAAGGACTAATGTGAAAGAATTTAATGAAAAAATGAAATTTACAAAAATAGTTCGAATTCGAATTTGTGCTTTACGCCATTGATTTCGCTTCTTTTCCTCCTTCATTGGCTTAGGCACCGCTTACACGATTATAGTACTAAGAATAGCGCCTTCTTTTCGCTTTTTCCTTCCAACGGAGTGAAGATCTTCCCTTCCTCTGCTTCTCCCGACATATTTTGATAAAATTTTCGAGCATTACAATTGCTGGCTAGCTACGTTCATCTACCGAAGTGAATGCCAGTACGTGGCGACGGTGTCTTTCTTCCACCACAAATCCGACCCCGAATTTGCGCTCCTTTAGGGTCTAATACTGGAAGTAGTGAGCTGCTTGAACCCCATGTAAAATAGTCATTTCTGGCTACTCGCAGGTGAAGGCAGTCAAAAATTTTCCTCACTTGCGTGATCTTCCCCATAGCCCTATCCATCCTTCGCTACTGCAGTAATTAATAATTATACTTAGAAATGATAAAACGCTTCAAATATGTAAATGGGAGCCAAATGCATATTAGGTAAACACGTGCGCTATTTAATATGCATACAAATTTACATTTGAAAGGTATTAATGACAAAATGAATTCGTTTCTGTTTTTTGTTTTTTTTTTTTTGTGAAAGACATAGTAAAACTGCCAATAAAAAAACGATAAAGAAAAGTTATTTAACTAATTGCCTAAGAGCAACTCAAAATGCTCCTCAAACCATTTGCCATGTTTTTTTTTAGAACATGAACTTGATTCTTCGTTCATATTTGAGTTCAGTATTTTATGAACCCGTCGATTTCCTTTTCACGACTACACATACATAGTTACGCTTCGCTAAATCAATGACCTTAAAATTGGCTATACATAGTGTCAAATCGAAATTGGAATGTTTGAAAAGCTGTTAACACACAAGAAATTCAAAACTAAAATAAAACTAGTAAATAACCTTAATAAATGGCAAATTAACAAACATAAATATATGCTTTGTAACCGCTAAAGCGATTTTCGGCCGAGCACCTCCTCCAATTTGGGATTTGATGTTTTTCGAAGCAACCTATAGGTTACACTAAACTGCCTCCGAACGGGCGATGGATCTTCATGAGAAGCTTTTTATTTCATGTCAGAAATTCACTCGGAGGACTTGACATTCCCTGCTGCGGGGCGCCCGCAATTAGAAAAAACAATTTTCTATACTTTTTGGATGTCTGTTCAAACCAGTACTCGTGCCCTGGCCTTCCGCTCGTTAGTACGCAGTGCTAACCACTCAGCTATTGCGGCCGCGATGTACACACATATGTATATGTACGAGTATATGTAGTATGTAAAATATATAAAAGGTATAAATTAACATTAACATTTTTCGCAATATGTAATGCTTACTATACACACTCAGAGGCAAAAGTTGGTATTAATTGCATGACGACTGTAAAAACCAAGCAAAAAAATCATCGCTAATTATTTACTTTAACTGCTATATATGTAAATACACGTATGTGTGCATTATAGTATATAAATATGTGCATTTATAAATGGTTTTACGTATGTTTATGCATGTATTTTCGTATGCACATAGGAGATTGTACGAGATTTTAGTTTCTCGAATATACTGACCGTGTCTACTTAATTAACTTTTGCATATTCATAATTTTTCGCTATTTGCTTATTTTAATTTTCGAATATGAAAAAAAAAATAATAATCATGAAAAAATGAAGTCAATAACACTTTGACCTACAATGAGTTCAACCGAATAATGCTCAAAATAGTTAAAGTCCATAAGAAGTTAAAAAAATGAAAGAAAGGAAATCAAATAATATAAAATAAAATAAACTACGGTAAAATAAAATGAAAAATGCAAGAAAAATTAAAAAATATAAAAGATTAAAATACAACAAATTAATTTAATTAATCGGAGCAAAGTAAGGTGACGATGTTTATGCGCGATGAACTCCGAAACTACTGAGCCGATTTTGATCATATTTTCGTGTTCGCCAGTGATTTAGTTAAGTGAACGAGGGACCGACTTATTTGAAGTTTAGAGCATAAATAAACACAACATTACAAAAAAAATATCATTCTTTGCAATAAAATAAAGTTTATGTTTTTTGGGAAAATTATTAATGCAAAAAACGAAAAGAAAATACCTTTCTTAATGGGGAATGTTTTTTTATCATTCTTCATAACATTCTTTGCCATTTATTTTTTGAAGATTAGTACTTTCAAATATTGGCCGCGACTACGTCTCAGATGGTACGTGCTGTTTTGCTCCAAGGCTTGAACTGTAGTGAGATTTTCCACATAAACTTAAGACTTTAAATATCCCTACAGGAAAAAGTCTAACGGTGTGATATCACTCGATTTTGGTGGCGCATCGACCGGCCCAAAACGTGAAATTATCTGCTCCTCGCAGTGTTCCCGCAATAAATCTAGTGATTAATACGATGTGTGGGAAGAGGCGCCGTTTCGTTTAAACCAAAGATCGCCGAGATCACGAGCCTCAATTTCAGACATCAAATAGTCGGTTATCATGGCGCGATAACAGTAACGTTATCACTGGCATAATTTTTGAAGAAATAAGGACCGATGATTCCTCCGGCCTACAAACCACACCAAACCGTTGCTTTTTCTGAATGAAATGGCAGCATTTGCATCTCTTCTCTTTGTCCCAAATGCGGTAATTTGTTTGTTGACACACCTGTCTAAGCGCGCAACCTAAATATTATTGTAAACGCCGTGTGCGCCAATCCAGTTTCCCATTCTTCCGTGACCCCTTTCACACGGCTATACTTCTTTCCGTGTATACCATACTTCGTTAGCTGAACTATCGTTTAACCGTGGTAGTTCGAGCTAACAAAAAGGGCTAAAACACTAAAAATCTAACCACCTATGCGCGCGCACGGCGTATTTTATCGCGGCAACTCAATGCTCAAGTGAGTTTTAAGTAGAAAAAAACCAAATTGTAAAACTATATTTATTCGTGAAAACAATTTACGTCTTTTAATTTTCTCGGGCCGATTGGCACCTGATTTCCACCGAACTCAAGGCAAGTTATTTAACACCCATTGACGCACAAATGGACCTCATCGCTGAACAAAATTTTGCTCTAAAATGTCGGATTTTCTTGAAACTATTCAAGAGCTCATAAAGCGAAACGATGTCGCTTGGGAATGTCGAGCGAGTTCAGGTCTTGCACAAGCTATATTTTGTACGCTTTCAATTAAAGACTTCGACGTAAAATGTGCCAACTCGTTCCATACTCCAGTCCGAGTTTCTGCGAACGGCGCCGAATCGAGTCTCCACGGTCTTCATGTACACTATCATTTCCAGCCACTATATTTTCCTTACTGTGTGCTGGACGTGGTCCATTCTATCGAATATTATCCAATAATGAATGCTGAGTCTGAGGATGGGTGGTTGTGTTGCGAATAGTACGCTCAAGGTGCCGATTATGTTTTTTTTTTTTTTGTTTTAATAAATAAATATATTGATTTTTAGTTAAATAATACAATAAATAGTATTTCATTTCTATGTATACAGTTTGTAAATCTGTGTGGAATAGTAATGAAAATTTAAGTAAATTGTCGTCATAATGTAGACTTAAACGTGCAATTTGTTACTTAAGTCTTTTGTATTACTTTAACTTGGCAAAAATCATAGGAATATTTAAGAACAATACTTTTGTGAGTCTAAAAACCGGAAAATTTAACTACATATTTATTTGCTAATCAACATGGATACCATGAAACTCGTGACGTTTGCTATGAGCTGTAAGCTATTACATAATCTAGCAGCTGCTCTAAGCTCCAGTGAAAGTAGTTATATTTTTATGCATTTTTTATTCTGTTACAAGTACTGTGGAAGCTTCGAAAAGTCGATTTCAGTAATATTTTTGAATACGGAACTGTAACACGCAAACGGGGTACTTCCGTGTGAAAAAAAAGGTATCAGAGCACGCGCCAAACTGTTTTCCTCATTTAGCCCACATATGTACATACATACTCATGTACGTATGGTAAGTATATGCTGATACTTTCTTCTAAATGAATTAGCAATATACATATATCGAGCTTACTACGTACATATATAAATATAATATATTATACATCCATTACAGCCAATATTGTGTACGATAAAGAATTACTAAGTGTGGAAATAACATAAATAACAAATTGTTTGGTGCGATTTATGACATAATTAGCGAGGCACAATCTTGCATACTAAATATTTACTTACAAGCGTATACATCTGTGCATTTATATAAATTTACTATAGCCAATACGTTGCATTTTTTCTGCAATTCTACACTTTTCTGATTTTCCACTGAGTAATGCTAATTTTAACACTATTCTCGTAATTGATAAGAAATTGTGGTTAAATGTAATGAATGGAAAACTGGTTTCAAACACAGATGTGTTGCCAGTCGACCAGTCGACCAGCCGGACATACAACCAAGCAGCCAATCCCTTTTTGTATTGGCCCACGACCGGCATTTCAATCATTTCAGTTCGCTCTTGAATGTTTGTATGAAGATAAGCACGTGGTGGTAGTGGCGTAAGCGAGTTTAACACGCTTGATTACACCCGGCACAACCATGCATGTGACGATAAAAGCTTTGTAGCATCTTATGAACGTGCAAGTATTTATCTGCGTATAGTAGTGGACGCCCACTCACATATTTACACTCGTTGTGTGACGTCAATGTTTCAGAGTTCACAGCGCGTAGAATGAATGAGTTGGAGAATAGTTGATAATCTAGAGCGTTAAATTGAATTTGTTTACTATGAGGAAGATTTATAGGCGAAATATATATGTATGTACATAGGCATTCGCTTGACATTTGAATAGCAAATATCGCTATATACATACATACAAGTGCAAATATTTATAAGAAAATAAAATCACAAACTAAACTTTGAGCATGAGATTGCTTGTAGTCGCTAAGAGTTATTTTGATCAGCTGTTTTACATATAAATAAATACGTAGGTATATTTCATATCTTAGGCACACTTCTGCTGATAATTGGTGTGAAAATAGCAAAACACCGCCATTTTGGCCACGAATTAAATTGATAACGACAATCAGTTTTAGCGCCATGATAAGCTAACATTTACCTTATACGTATTTAATATTGTATTCATATCTATACGTATTCGTACATATGGGTTCATTATTTTTTATTATTTTCTATTAAATTTGCTAGTAATGAGAAAGAGGGGCTGCCATTGATTTTTGCTTTATCACTTTTTCAATACTCTATAGTATTAACTATCCATGCATTATTTTTTCTAATAACACCCTACACTGGAAGAGAATTCAGGAAGTTGTTGACCGATTCTTTGTGAATGGAATTTTAAGCCTGCCAACAGCACCTCACTCCCAGCAATTCTGTAAAATATTGCCGCATGGAGTCAGTAAAGTCGAGTACTTCCTTCCTAATGTGGTTTCGAGGTGTTTTAGTTTATGCAAGTGACTGCCAGGCTGGTTTCTGTGGTATCATCCAACTAGGAGGTTTCTTTTCATATTCATTAAGGTCTCTGCCTTCGCCAGTCGAATCAAGGCGGCACAATTTATGACCGGTCGATTGATTGCCTTATAAGTTGCTAGTAACATTTATTTCTCTTTTTTTTCTTGCAACTTGGTAACTAGATAACAATTGTGATCGTATGCGGAGTAAATTACTATAGGTCAGTAATTTTAACATTCAAATCTAACCGGTAGTTCTGCATCCAGTTAGTAAAAATTATTACTGTGATTTTCTTAGATTTTTGACATTGAAGAAATGTTTGGAAATCAGGTTACCAATATCCTGGGAAGAAGCCAAGATCAAGATCAACGGTTCATCGGCATAGGAGATAAGGAAGACTATAAGAGGTAAAGAAGAGACGAAGGCGTTTTGACATATAAGTATTAACAAAAGTGGAGAGAGGAACACTTGTTTAATTGTTCGGTTTTTGTATGTTTGACCTCGAAATTCTACCTATGATTCAAAAAATTCAGTGGTACTTATCGGTACCTAGATACATATATGTATATGTGCTCTGTTAAAGTGTATTGAAATTACTGAAGCACGTGCAAAAGTTATTGTAATTTGTTATTGTCGAAGCGTAGCATTTATTTATTTTATTTATTTACATATGAAATGAAAATAAAATTAGCTTTATAAAACGTTATAAAATAATTATTTTAGTTTTTGATAATGTATGTCGTTACTGGATTTTTACATTTTTATGAAATGGTTTTTTAATATCACCAACAGTTGAAAGTCAAAAAAAAAAAAAGTTAAGTGGACGGTTAACCCACAAAGTGGTTGAAGATCCGTCAGTCCACTAAAGGGTACTAACATATGTAGGTACATATGTAAGTATGTATGTATATAGGTATAAATATTATTTAACATAAAAACATTACTGTTAGGAAATGCGGTTTCCTAACTGATAAAACTCTACGTAAAACTGCCGTTAGATTTCTGAATAAAACAACCGGCAAAACGGATATTTTTTCGAACCAGAGTTTTTAAAATGCAAATGTGTATTTCCTTTGGATACCCAGTAGCGAATTGCCTCACCGATAAATTTAATAATATGAAGTAGTAATCCACAAAGGACATCGCGGCTAGCATCGCTTTCGTTTTCCATGATTTTTTCCCAGAATGACAACAACTAAACTAAAAAATTGACTCATTATTTAAATGGAATTTATGGACTTTGAAAATTGATGCGTTTAGTATTCTTTTGATCGGTTGCGGCACAACATCCGCGTTGTTAATTATGAATGTAGAGAAAAAAAATTTCAATTGTTGGAACGAAGTTTTTAGTGACATATTAAATAAAAATATTGAAAATGTGGAAGTTGGTGAAAAATGGAATAGTTTTATGCAAAGTACGAACAATATTAGTGAAAGTTTAGTTAAAAAATTCATCACAATGAGGGATCTCCATTCAAGGAAACATTTCAATAAGTTGCTTCAGGTGCGAAAATAGGATATCTACGTTCCATTTTATTTGGAATCCATTGTTAAAAGATATATATATATGGTATTTATATTTATATTATATTTATGTATATTTCTGTTAATTTTTAAAGAATAAATAAAATAAGTTTGCATTTTTAATTTCAATGTTTTATTTATGTTGACTTACTTTAGTAGCAAACAGAAATGTAAGTTTCACACATTACCTCTTCGATGGTAGTGTACAATGAAGTAGTAAGCTGCATACATTACCATTTCGCTAGCAATTTACAACGGAGTGGCAAGTTGTGCTTATGGGCACTTCGCTTGCAAAAGTGAAAAAGTGAAGTGGTAAATTACCTTGGTGAACTCTTCGTTAGAAAATGGCAGTGAAGTGGTAATGAATGAATTTTCAAACACAATCAATGCTGGAGGTTGCAGAATACAGTAAATGTAACTTACCACTTCATTGGAAAGCCATTTGTTACTGGGATTCGCTATTGGGTATATGCACGTGAGTACATACATATGTACATACACGTATATGTATGTGTACATATATGTATATATATATTTTGTTTATCGTAACCACAAAAATCAAGTTTCTGCAACGTAAAAAACTAGTTTTTTGTTTCAGCGCTTACTTAAATTTTTGTAGACTCAAGCGAAAAATAAATAAAATGCTACACTTAGTATAAATATTTATCATTATTATTTTTGTTTATTCTCAAGTTCTTATTACTTGAAAAATGTTGAGTTTGCGGAAACTTTTATAAGATAGCAATATCTGATTGCTTGTTCTAATGAAATCCGCTGAATGAGTCTTTGCGGACTTGGAATTTTTATAATCTTATTTTTATTCATTTACTCTATTACTATTACTCTTCTTATGGAGTTAAAATACAACTTCGATACCATATTATATTTTTATTTTTTTTTTCATTCACACGCTCCGATTATGAAAATTTCGCCATTACTCGGCTGGGGGAAAACACATTTTCAAATAAACTGTCAGCAGCCTCTTGTTTTTGACCTTTATTAGAGGTTTATATTGTCCTAGAAAATTTTTTTTCAGAAATGTATACTAGGAGTCTTCTCAAACAAAACTCTTATATAAAGAACTTTAAAAGCTAGACGAAAAGATTGTCCTTGCAATTTTACTATATATGTATAAATAACTTAGTTTTGAATTTTTTTAAGCCACTGAATCACAGACTTCGACTTATGGCAGGGCGCATTGTCATGGACATGTGGACTGCGGTGGTGTATAGAGATAACGGTAAGTCTTCCAAAAACGGTAGAAGATGATTTTCAAGCAAGTTCTGGTATGCTACAGAATCTGGTTTTGTGGATCAACACCATGCTTCATAAAACAACACTAAACTACAATATAACACTTCCTCCACCGAACTTAACCATCTTTCTGATATACTTCGGACCAAATGGTTAATTTGAGGGGCGTCCACACACACAAGTCCTCCCATCAGGTCCGTGTAAGTTAAATTTAGATTCGTTGATTATTGTTTGAAATGTTTGGCTTTTTTAAGCTTTGGCTTCTCCGAAGGTTGTTTTCCAAAATTCGCTGTCAAACAGTCCTGCTGGCAATGTTTGCGCCATATTCTTCGTATTTGTAAGGAAGATGTAAAATAATCTTTGAGCGCCTGCCGAACAATGAGAGAATCTTCTTTAGATTTTTTTTTTATTTGCCAATGTTTTATTCTTACGATAATATCTGAGAGCGTTTTGAATTTTTTCCGGGAACTTTTAAAGCAATAGGCAATTTCACTAATATTTTACCGTCCTGGAACATGTTCCATATCAATCGCCTACCATCTTCCCTAGAGCTCTGGCAACGACCCATTATAAATAATTCACACTAATGTTTTTTAAAAATTTTATTTACAACAAATCTCGAAGAAAAATCACAACCTTAAACGCAAACGAATTACGAAATACTTTTTTATTTCACGATGTGCTAATTAAAATGAAAGTTTAAATCAAAAGCCATTAAGAAATAAAGGAATACTTCTTTGAAACCGACCCAAAGAAATACGTGATTTCTAATGGCAAAAACATCTTAATAATATACAAAACAAAGATTTTCTAAAATACCGTGATTCAATTTTCAAGCAGTATTATTGGTATATGGTAGGGCGTGCTAATTAGTGTGCCATCCCTGTACATTAGTACATATGTACATTTATTGAGAGCCCACTGTAGGCTGAGAGTATTCCAACATTTGTTTATTATTATTTACTCCTTTTATTTTGTAGTAAAGCATTGAGCATGGAAAATTAATTAAATAGCGTCAAAAAGCAATAAAATGAAATATTACAACCACTATAAACATCATGAAGTTGATGGATGCATACGTGACCGCAGCGACAATCGCAATGGCACTGATGGCGGCATTCATGTATGACAAATACATAGTAAACAGCACCTGCAAAGGACCTACCGGCCGGTATGATTACAAGGCAATAATTAGTAAAAATATTATCTTTTGCGAGTGATAACTGCTGTGCAATTTTGCACAACCTATGTTCATATATACCATATTTTTATATATGTAGACTTTTGAATTTGTTAATTCTAAATGAGTAGATATTTACATATTTATAATTATGGAAATGAAAGCAAACAAATGAACATGCAAATATAGCAATTCGACCTTGAAAAAGGCTAACCAAAATATTTTTTAAAAAATAAACATGTTGCCAAGAATGGTCTGCGCTTGTTAAACAATTCAACAAATATATTTGTTACATAACTAACGGGGCAAATGAGACTTTATACACCAATAGATACGAAATATTGACATTTAAAAGTATATTAATTAATTTCGTTTTTACTATTGATAAAGCAAATACATAAAATGGAAGCCAGAAGCTCAATTTAACGCCCGCAATTTTTTCACTTTTATCAATTCGATAACTGGTCTAACATAACCTAACCAAATTGGGTGGTCTAACAATGATAAAAGTAATTTTATATAGTAGCATTTTCATTGCAATTTTTTTATGAGAATTTTTTATCGTTACATACAAAAGATTCGTTTGATTGTCGCATTGAAAAATGACGTACATTAGGTTGTTTTTAAGCACATGTTATACAACCTCATTGAATAATATCACTATTTTATCGGTGTGCATTGTTTTATTGATAGCATTGTATGTCCAACTTACCCCATGCGAATACGGTGCTTATACAGAGTACCAAAGTATAAAATATTTTAGGTTGAAGTCCTAACATCTTATAGGGTAATTAATGCAGTATTTATGAAAATTATTTAGGTGTAAAAACTGTTGATTTTTGAGCACAAAAGTTGAAGTTTCAAAACTCATATATTCGTGGCGTTTCTAGTTTTCCGTTTGGAATTACACTGTAAATTTTATACTTTTTCTCTTAACTATTGGCGTAACCGAAATTAATGAATTATAGGAGGATGGTGAATGAGCGAAAAGTCCGCGTTTTTTATACCCTTTTAATCTATATATGCAATATATCACACGCGGCAACTCCAGACGTAAAAAAATTAACTTTTCGTCTTGGCAAATTATCACTCACTGTCGTATTTAATAACATTCTCTGACGTTTTGTTTCTTTTTATCACAGGGTGTAACAGTTGTAGACATTTCAGTGTTGCCATCACTTTCTTATTCAAAATTAACCACACAATTAAAGGATTAAGGTAAAAAAAAATGAAAACAACGACATAATTTCTCAAAATTTACTATTAGAAATTTAAATTTTTACCAACAACAGTTTAGATTTTAAGAAAACTTAAAGGACGAGAATATAACCAGAGTATTTATGAATTACATGGAGATACCTTCAATTAGTCATCTTACCAAATGAGCTCAATTATATTGATTAGTTGTTTTAAGTGTAATCGTAAAAAACGCTTCTCAAATTGCGATTAATTTTAAAATCACAAATCAGTTGCTTATATTTTCACTTAAACATACTTTATTTAAACATGAATTTCATTGAAATTTGCTACAAACAGTTAAAAAAAATTTACAGTAAAAATGTTATTAAAGTTGAGTATTTTAGAAATACTTTTTCAAATACTATGTATATAACACAATTAAAATGGAAAGGAAACTACATACACGCGTTCGCAAATTAATGCGTACATATTCAATATAAAAAGCGCACTTAACAGCTTTTAAATGCGCTCCATACCACTCATTATACGATCATGTGCGCCTATAGAGCAAGATGTAATAGTAAATGGGGACAACAGAGATTTCCGAACATCAATACGCAAGCCAAGAATACATAGGTTATTGAGGCGTCTTGAATCTTTCATATGTAGGCCTACAAAAGTAAGGTGTACTTGTTAACATACGTATGTATATGTATTTATATGTATGTGTTCAATAATGTTAACTCTTTTGTTTGAATATAATATTTAATTATTTACTTCGCCTTATATTTTTTAAATAACAGCTTATTTTTAACATACTGTCTTTATTGATGCTCGGTTATTGTACTTTATGACCTGAAACTGAATAAAATTATACTATATAACAGAGAGACTATCGCTTTACATATAAAAAAAAACTAAAATAAAACTATGGTATTTACACGAAACATTGCAATTAAAATATTGTTAAGAAAAATAATTATGTAATAAAAAAAAATTAAGTTGATTACAATTGCATGTGTTGACAAACAAAAGTTTGCTTAAAATAATACGTGGATATGAGGAATTAATTGTAGTTTGTGAGATTTTAGGTGAGGAACAAATAAAAAAAAGAGAGTGTACATACATACATTTATACTTTTAGGTATGTTATAATTGTTGCCTATAAACAAGCGAATGTTATGTGAAGTTATTAGTGGTGTCCTATGTATTCATTTATATTGTATAGCACGTTTATAAAATTTAATTACTTATTCATAATGTAAATACATACTTAGAATAGATTTGCATGCGTGTAAATGTGCCTAGATGTATTTATGTATGTTTGAACGCAGTCAACAATGTATTCATGATTATGCTTGCATATTAAAAAAATAAACTGCTCGTCATCAATCATTCATATATAAAATAACTAAAATCATTCTATTTGCCTATTTGCTAATTCTCTAGCACCGTGCTAAATACACTTAAATATCTACAGATTTGGATTCGTTTCTTTCCTTCGAATATACCACTTAGTGCGTCAGTGGATTTTGATGAGCTTAATGTGCAAAATTAAAGCGAGACACAGTTTTATGACAAATCCAACGCACAACTTGCCTCAAACGCGTTGAAATCCATGTGAACACCGAGCCAGCATGCTGTAGCTTCGATACATAATGCTTGATGTGATCTGTGCAAAGTAGTTAAGGAAACCGTAAATTGCATAAGAAGTTGATTAAAACGAAAGCCGAAAATATTAGGTAAGTATTTAATTTTTAGTCAGCGGTGTTGTGGAAAATAACTAAATATTGAAATTATTTCAATTGCAATTTTATAGCACAAATATAAATATAATTTCATTTCATTTGGCAGCCATCAAAAATTTTCCAATTTTCAAAACAAAGAAAAAAAATATTTTAGACAATTTAATGAAACAAGAATTTAATAATTAAATAATTATCATTACGTTGTGCTATTTTTTATATTAAAATGAAGGAACTCATTTTTTTTCTAATTATGACTTCGGCTTTCGTATATTATTTTAATTTGAATGAAAATAAGTAGAAAAGGATATAGTAATGTCCATGGCTGATGTCCGCCATTGATGTAGGTTACATAGGTAAAACCATCTTTCCCTTTACCCCGTATGTTATAATAGTATGGAAGGAAGGAATGCAGATGAAATCTGAAAAAATAAAAAAATATTAATAAACACAACAAATAGAATATTATTCAATGTATAATTATACGTATTCAATGTTTAATCGTTTCATCTACCTTCGCTTTTCGTAAAAAAGTATGGCAGGTTGATTTGTGGTTAGCACATGCAGAAAAATTGCTTTGACCGTATGCCGTTCGGCGGTTGTCAAGTGATTTAATAACGAATCCAATAGTAAAGACCCAATACCGTTGCGACGATGTTTCCTATGTACACCTAAAGAGAGAATATATCCTATGTCAGCATTACGACCCATTGAATCGGGTAAAATCCCTTTATCCTGAAAGAAGTAATAAGAAAAAAACCCATAAAAGGTATTATTTATTATTGAATGATTAAAAATATTGTATGCTTAAGTACTATACCTCCTTGTTAAGGTTTCTGTAAGGTTTAATTTCGGCAACTATTAAACCAATAATAGCCAGATTGTACACAGCCGCAAGCGCAAAGAAACGCGAGCTCGATGTTATATCTTCATACCATGACAGCGGATAATCAATGGGAAACCAATCCTGACATAGTGTTCTCACCTTGAAGTACATAGAAATCAATTTAGAAATTATAATATATCACCACATCTCTTAATGTATACATTAAGGTAAATGATTATTTTTACATTTATTTATCTATATAATTGTATATGCACCTCGGTCAAGTCATCTGGAACTAGAAATCTCAACTGAACATCGGTAACGGAACACAGCGGAACATGGTGTTCAATATCCGCGCGACTCACGTTTGACTGAGGCAGGTTGTGTTTATTGTACCTGAAATTGAAAGACTTGTTTAGTAGCGTTTTCGGAACAAAATAATTAAATTATTGGAAATATACCTACGTAATGTATACCTACATACATATGTACATACAAAAAGCAAATAAAAAATGATAGCAAAGTACACAAAAGTTAAGTAACGGAAGAACTTAAAATGAACGTTTTGCCAATACAGCTATATGCTACTAGAACTAACGACATATAAAATTCAACATTTTAATACTGAATTTAATTTGCTGCATGTACGTACATATATACTCATACATATGTACGTATGAATATCTGTATTGTGATAAACAAATAAAAGTCAATAACCGCTTTATCCAGCAATATCTTTCTCGTCCATTATTTGGCTAGCATACGTGCAAACTTATATGTACCATATATAAATATGTAGATATATACAAAATTTTTCAAAACAAAAATTTGACCACATTGTAATTTTGTGCTCTTTAATCTCTGAAGCTGGCAGAATAATTTAAGCGCTGTGCTTAATATATAATTGCGGTTTTTCCTTGATTTCGAAATACTTATGTATATATATACATACGTACAAACATTATATGTGGCTAATATTAATGTACATACATACAGACATTTCTGCATATGTACAAATATATCATTCACCAGCCTTTGCGCGCTAGCTGGTGACGAAGCGAATTTGGACATTTTATGCAGATTAAATGGTGCGCTTTGCATAAGTTACAAAAAAAAGAAATAAATTAAATTAAATTGCTAATCAATCAATGTGCATATATGTATATACATACATACAGCATATATTATTACACTGTATATTATTCTGTACATTCCTTCCACTCACCAAGTAAAATGTGCCATGGAGTTGCATGTAGTCACATCAGTTGTCCACTTGCAAGTTTCCGATAGGACAACCGCTACAAAGGCAACCACAACAAGCAGCGAATAACACAAAATTTTGAAACTTATATATCCTTTTGACTCTTAGAGTAGGATAGTTAAAAAAAATGTATATTTTCCTGTGTTGACAAATTTTCATCCAGGCACCTTGCGTTCCTTCAATTTATTGTCTACCTAAGTGATTTACTTCTTCATTTTGTTGGCATAATCTTTCACGCAAAATTTTAATTACATTTACCGCAAACAAATCAAATGTTAAGTTTTATGCTCATTAACACCAAGTGCAAATTGTGCCTTTTACCATAACTCCAGACCACACTTCCACATGAACACAACAAGACCACTTTATTATGTGTCATTTACCAATCAAATACAACTTATCATTCAATTGAATTCAATTAATCAGAGCTTATCTGTACAATGTTCGGCGGCATATTCAATACAATAAAATATACAAAACTTTCTGCTCCCTTCAAAGCTACAAATCAAGACCAATTGTAAATTTTTTACTGTATTTTGATTACTTCGTTAAATAGAAAAACTAAGAACACAAAAACAACATACCTGTCAAAATTACAGAAAAGTGATTAATGCCAGATGTGTTTAATTTTCTAATCAAATTTTCCACTACCCTCTTCAGTGATTTCGTGCGAAAAACAGCGATTATAGAATCTTAATTATAACATATTTCACTTTTTTTTAGAAAATTCTTAATATTATTAACAGTTTATGACAGAGAAAATTCACGATTCAATAAGAAGTTAAAAGAATAGACCGGCATGGTAGCGCCAAACGTACGATCAGCTGTTTCATATTCACCGGCACCATACCATATTGCAAAAGTTTTGTGATATAACAGATTAGAAATATAACAGTTTATTTGCTATCGCTGCCTTGGATTTAAAAGATTCACATAAATGCATCTATATTTTTAAAAAGATTTTTTTATATAAAACATTCTTATTTTTTATTATTTGTATTACAATGGTAAAAAATTCTATATTAATTACTTAACAATTATAGAGGTGTTTATGTTCAACAGGAACCAAAAATATTATACCCAGCGCACTCTAGTATTATCACAATTCTGTATTTTGATATCTGCTGTGTACAATAAAATTTTTTCTATTGTAGTTTTTCCAGGGCATTAAAAAATTAGTGGCAACAAACTTTTTATAAGTCGATTAAAGACTTCAATTAGGTGAATAAAGCACATGGTATTAGAATATGAAACGCATGTGAGGTTTTTAAATCTACTTCAATTTTCCTTCGTTATTGCTGTCGGCTTTTAAAGATTTACGCTTTAATTCATAACAAAGTTCCCAAAATTTTGAAAGGCGCTCATCAGTATCGGAACAAAAATCGCGAAAGTCTTTCAACATTTTTAATTGAAAGAGCTCACCATCTGGTGAATTTTTAATAACTAAAGATTTCCATTTCTTATTCGGTATCATATGATTCCAAGCCCATAAAAATCCAACCTAGTAATGAGAAATAGTGTAAAAAAATAATTTTAACACATAATAAGATCTTTAACTTAATACCTTCTTCGGTACGTTCGTATTATTTGTATGGCCATAAACACAACGTGTAACATTTGCTTCTTGCCGACTTGGAGATTCAATTTGATAATTATTTTTCGAACAGCTGTAAATAATTTCAAGTTTATTAGATAAATATCCTATTGTTTAATTTTTCAGCAATATTTCTTACCGAATAAGTACAAACATATGGCCAGAGCAATGTACATATTGATATTCTTTAGGTACCTATTGAGGTATATATTGTTATTAAAATAATAGTGTTTTTTAGTCAAAATTATTACACTATTGAACTTACATCCTTATTAAATGAAAATTTTTTTTCTATCACACATGGTAGGAATCCGAATCTTGCAAGAATTGCTTCTTGAAACAAAAGCATACGATCAGCTCTGCTTTCCTCGGAAAATTCTATAATAAATGCAATAAATAAGTTTATAAAATAAGCATAATATAACATTGTTCTTTAAATCTTCGGTTCGAAATTGTAAGAAGTAGATTTTAAGTAAAAAAAAATTACCACCAAACATAACACCCTTGTCACTCAAAAACTTCTCCGACAGTGGTATGAAAATGGGACCACGTAATGGATCAGATTTTTCAGTAAACGGTTCCGCCATTGGATCAGCAGGCACTGATATTAATTCATAGTTGCAATGATTTGCTTTACGTGTCCAACCCCATATCTTAAAATAAATAAATGGAGAAATATTTAAGTACGCTCTCTACTGCTAGCGATCTCATATTTTGCATATACCAAATCGCCTACAATAGGGCCCGAAGCTGTCACCCACTCAACAACTATTTCAAAGGCATAGCCGGGCTGCATAACAGTATGATACTTGACATGACCCCATTCCATTCGATCACTCTTTTGATTGACATTAATTTCCAAATGAGAATTACGGTAAATTCTATCTATAAATTATATGTATTGACTATTAATTAATTCATATATTCAATACAAACGCATTTATGGCACTTACTATTTTGACTGTAGTCAGCCCAGGATTGCGCCGATGGTATATCACGCAGGAATGTTGGTATATTTGGCATTTTCGTTTCATCAACCCAAAGATGATTGCAACCTTGTAGTTCTATCTCCATCCATTCATGCTCAAATGCATTGAAGTCTGGTGGTAATACTTTGTGATTTTCAACTAAATTTATAAGTCATTTGAAAATAAACATTTCATTGAATTTAATAAGTAACTGATTTGGCGTACCTTTCATTGGTTTCTCTGGCTGTGGTATATAATAAAGATAAAATCCTGGTATAATCTGTTTATCCCAATCTCCAGAGGCGTGACAAATCATTCTCTCTCTGAAAACAGTTCATATGAGTGTTTTGAAATCAACTATAAGACAAATTGTTTTACTTTCGCATGGCTTCCAGTATTTCTAAAGGATTTCTGCTATTGTCCATACGTGCTTTGAGCCAAAGTAAAGCCTCATGCGAAACAAATGTATAGTTTGGGAGGCTGGTGGTCTGCGTGAAAAATGCTACGCCGGTTTGGGGATGCTTCATTGCCTCGAGAACTTCAGTCAAATTGGAATTTGGTCTTAATTTAACCTCCGTTACAAAGCTTTGGCAGAGCATTAATTTTTTTCATTTAATATTTCATTAAAATAAAAAAAATAATAATAATAACTCACCCATCATCATGATCCTCTCTATGGTTTAAATCGGTATTCAATGCAATAGCCGCTGCATCTGCCGCTGGTGATATGCGTCCACGATCAACTTTCATTACAGGTTTCGAGATAAAGCTGATTTAAATATATGTACATTTAATTTAGTTTGTTTTTACTAAAATACAATACATGTTATGTCAACATCATACAGCTCAACCGAGAAGCTAAGGATTGTATATTTATTAAAATTTTACAATATAATTAATGAAATAGAAAAATTTGTAAATAAACCTTTTGAAGTTTACTGTAGTGCTATTGTTAGTAATTTCGGTCAAACTGTTTGATGTGCGCTTATATTGAATATTTTTATAATTTTTTTATTTTTTTTTAATTAATCTAATTAATACAACTTAGTACACCTCCATCGGCCAGCGAATGTACAAATATGCTTACGACTTTTTTTTTTGCACTAACTACAATTACTACATACTATATTTTATTAGTTGATATGTGCGCTATGAAATGCATAAAAAACAAATCGGACAAAACTTAAAAGCCTCGCTTTGACCAACCTTTGCTGTGTTGACATAAATAGTGGATGATGCTTTTCATTAATTCTAGATGTAACATGCTGAAAACCGAAAACCAAATTAAAATGTAGAGATCAAATTAAATCAATTAATTAAAATAAAATACGAATATTAATATGTTTTACGGAAGAGTTGTGATTGAAGGAATTGCTTGAATAAAAAAGTGTTTATAAATAAATAAATATAATTTGGGCGGCCGTAAATGCTTACCAGAAATTCATAATGTAATATTTCAATAAGAACAGGTTTTAGAAAATAATAGAAATACAATAAACTATGACTCTTATATTAATATTACAACAAAATCTATATATATAAAAATTAATATGAACATTAATATCAAAAGTTTTCAGAAAGTTGCAAAAGAATCATTTTAGACAATAATACTTAGTATGTTTGTATGTATGAGAGTATGGTAAATGCTATAGAAGCGAAAACAATAGCATTATTCGCATAATTACGAATACTAGTGCAAGTATGTGTATTTAGGTGCGTGTATGTATATATGTACGAAAGCAAACACCTTAAAAATGAGAAAGCATTCGAGCCAAACAAATGATACTAATAATGCGTTAAAAGTGCTGTCACAATACTGTTATCATAACCGTTAACAACATAATTAATGACAGTATAAGAACCTTGGTCGTTTTTCCGGTAGACGATTGCTGCCAACACGTTCACGAAAAGGCGAATTCACCAGTCCCTTCAGGTTCAAAGAGTACGTCAGGAAAAAAAATTAGTCGCATACATAGTTTAAGTAAAAAAAATTTTAATATAAATATATTTGAATTTGTAACACGGTATAAATTTTGTATGAATAATAGAATTTCACAATTAAACTTTTTACTGGATGTAATTACTTTTTTGAACGTTAAAATGTTACTGGGAATTTACTATGTATGTACGTATAATTAAAATTAGCAAAGCAAAATTATTACAAACAAAGTAAACAAAAAATGTCAAAAGGAATGATGTTTTCTTTTTTACGCTTTAATTGGAAAATGTATTTCTAAAAAATTTGTTCACTAAAAAGATACTGCCAATTGACAATTATAGCGTATTTTTTTTACATATAAATTGCAATTACAATTCACATTACTAATTTTTAGCTATGTATGTACATATGTACGTATGCAGTAAAAGATTCGAATGTTTGCATGAATATGTATGTAAGATAGAATGTAAAGATTTGAAGTAAAGAACCTGATTGGGTTGAGGTCTGGAAATAATGCTGGTACTGTGACGCCGTCGTGTTAAATGACTTTGTGCGGTGGGGCTATCCTGTAAATGATTCCAACTCGATACATAAGCCGAAAGCAACAACAATTTGGAAAAATATCAGAAAATAAGTTCATTTGAAGTAGACAATAAATATATTATACTCGTATGTAGTTAACATGTGTATGTATAGTAGGTTAAGTAAGTAGCATGTAAGTAAATTATTTATTTAATATGTTATAATATACAATATATAGATAGAAATACATGTATGTATGTATGTATAATATGCTTATCACAAATGAGAAATTAAATAATAAAAATATGTATATACATACAAAATATTAAATAAGTATTAAAATATTGTATAACAAATAAAAAAAAACAAAGCAAAGCTTCTTCGTTTGAAAAATGTCTTTTAAGAGCTAAATTGAATTTATAAAGCGAAAACGAGTTTTAACGCAATTTGTTCTAATTCATAATTAAACAAAAAAGTGTATCTGCATAATTTCTCCGCGTTCGTAGCTTAAGTCTTTTGTTTAAACCGTTGGGTATTGTTGAAATTTAGCGTCCAAGATTATTGATATAGAAACTTAAAAATGTGATTAATAGCGCATAACTTTATTTTATTTCTATTAAAGCAATTCTTTTATGTACATATATACATATTGTTATATTATATTGCGAATTAATTTTTTTTTCAAAATTGAAACTAAAATTTTCATTTGTCATTAACGTTAATTATACGAGTATATGATACTGCAGAACTGTAAAAATGTCAAAAATCAAAAATACGCATTAAATATTAGCAAATAAAAAAATAATTAAAATGTATTAAATAAAAAAATAATAATTTGTGAAATGAATTATGAAATAAATTATTAAATAATTAGTTGCCGCTTTAAAAAAGTCCAGAAAGAGTTAATTTAATGTACATATTTTGATAATACTTAAGAGTAGTATTATTAATTATATGAGAAGCACGAAAGGTAAGGAAAATTAAAAAAAAAAAACAAATCAATTATATCCCCGATACTGGCTTACATGAACACGCTGACGTTTCACTTTATTTATGTGCACCTCCATAAAACGCATAAAGTCTTCGACCTGCTTCTTCGTATTATCCACAGCTAAATCTGTATAAATATCACAACGTTGACTACCGTATTCGATGATTTTCTTCATTGCCAAATTGTCAGTGGGCAGTAAATACATGCGATAACGCCAATATTTTAAACTCTGAAAAAAATATATTTAAAAAATTGGTCATTGAAAAAGAGGTCAATATGTTCTTTATTTTGTTCTCACCTCCATCAATGAATAATCACGATCACCACGGGTACAAATATAGTGATCCATAAAGTTCCAATTGAAATTCTCCAGCTTTTCAGTCGTAAAATTAACACCTGATATTTCATAAGTTTCATGTTGGGGTGCATGGAAACGATAACGATAATCAACGTTAATAGGCGGATATGGATGTCTGCAATGAATATGAATTTTTTTTCTAGAAATATATTTCCAAGTATTTTACTCAACACTACGCATTACTCACCTGGGACGATAACCAGTAACTGTTATCACAGATCCCACTAGCGTAATACGATGAAATATACGACCGATTGAGAGCATATATTCTTTGGTAACTTCCGTTGGCGCTACCATACCCAAAACTGTAGATGGTTTTTGTTGCTTTCTACCACCACAACAAGGCGCCTTCGCTGGTTGTGTACTCTTTTCTTCAACCACAATCAATTGGAAGCCCTGCGCCAAACGCTGTGACACAATCTCTCGGAAGACCTCTTCCGTTGAAAGTGGCTTACGATATACCGCACGACTATTGGCATAATCAATATTGACATCATCCGGCAGCAATGTATAATCAGATATAACGTAATCATTGTGTAGAGAACGTTTATCTGGGAAATAATCGGTTGTGATTGGCAAACAAGCCGGTATGGTTAACGATTTCCAATCCACACCTAAAATTGTGGTTGGCAAAAGAACGCAAAAATGTTGTGGTTAGTGAAACTAATTTATTATAAGCGTAAGCAAAATATTGTTATTTATTACTAACAATGTTTGTTACATAGTGTACAGAAAATCAACAACACAGTAAAAAAGTAGGAAAACATAGAACAATTTTCGATGATTTTATAATAATAATAAAGACCTTCGCCGATGGGAAAGGAACGTATGTAATAGTCGCGTTGTAAAAATTATATGGATGTATATTAGATGCATGTACATATATACCAATTCAGCAAGCGATAGTTTTGGGCATAAAATATATTTGTATGTTTGTATGTAAATATCTGTTTGTACGCACCTTAGTGTAGGATGAGAAGTTTAAATATTGTGTTTATATTCAAAAAAAATAAAATAAGTAAATTATTATTTAACGAACAGTGCAAATCACGAATGTATATACGAGTATACTATAGGTACGTGCATATGTGGTGCAATTGGAGCAAGCTAACTGGCATATGTACATATGTAGCATGTGTGTAGATGATTAAAAAAAAATGTTCTTACTAAAATCATATGCTGCAAATTATTTACATTATGTTTATACAATACGTACTGCATGTTGTTTGTATGTGTACGACAAAAAACATATGCAAGAAATGCATATATGTATATATGTCCATATATATATGTACTAAAGTGTCGAAACAATTCAAGAAACCCCAACAGAACTATGTAAACATATATGTATATATTATACATGCGATTACTGCATACACATGTGCATATATGCAAAATATATGTATGTATGTACGTGTATGTATGTACAATAGAATAGGTCAACTCCGCTTTTTTTAATTTTCTTTCCCGGACTCTCTAATAGAAGATGAAAAAAAATTAGGCATTTTATTGTTTTCAGTTTTTAAATCGATTTGGAAAAATTAATCAGTAAAAAATACAAAATTTGAAAAAAAATACTAATTTTGTCGATTTTATGCTTGACAAGCATATTTCTTCCTTAGCCATACTATGTCTGTTTAAACATGGTTTTAGGTTATATCTATTACAATTCTTATTTAATTAATAATTATTTACTTATACATATAATGACGCTTTATAACCGCTGAAGTTATTTAATTATGCCTTTCATGAACATAAGAACTTGTTTTTTAGGATTAGAAATTAGAAATTTTTTTGCAAAATGTCTGTTGAATTGTTAATAAACACAAAAATTACATTGCCATCAATCATTTTATATGCTTAATTTGTGCGCGAGTGAATGAAAAAATTATAAAAATATACGTATTCATACATATGTACATAAATACACGCATGTATGCCAATTACTATATAAATAAATTATTTAATAATAGATTACCAAATCAAAGCTAATAAAAATACTTCTACCCAAACTCCTAATAACATACATACTACGTAAATAAAATGCTATAAGTAAATGTGCTTTGCTACGGAAAAAGTAATCAACTACTTTGTGCAATTCATGACACATTACAATAATATATTAATAATACAGTGTAAGCCAAGCTTTTTTGTGTGTTCGTGCATTCTGCTAACATTTTTTGTTATTCTATTTAAGTTTTCACTTCGCATCATCGTTAACAACAACAATTATTAATTTTGTTATAAATAGCCTTGCGCATGCTTTTCACATACACGAACAAATTGCTTGAATTATGCTGTATATTTTATTATTATTAACATTATTTGGTGTTTGTTGTTTAAATTTAAGCAAAGCTTCAGAAGAATAAAGTGCAAAATGTTAAAATATTACTTTAAAAAAATGAAGTAATTTGTATTTGAGTGTTTTGCAAACCTATTATTACTTTTCCACGGCCGTCTGCGTTTGCGCATTCACTTTTAAATGGCGCTTCACTTTCAACAATGGGATTTAAGTGTTTTCCTTCTCATTTTCATTTGTAATTTCATAGATTTGTATGGCAGTAGATAGGATTTTTTGAGAACCAAAAATCAATTTCAAATTCAATTTTGATGTTGTTTTTTTTTTTTGGTATATTTGTAACGTTGTTTTCATAAGGCGAGCAAATTAGTGTTAATTGGGGCATTTTTCAGATTATTATTTTTTTTTTTTGGACGTTTACACAATTTATTTTCAAACATTATATTATATGAAAAGGATAAGAAATGAGAGAAAAAAAATATTATATGTATTAGTATATATCAACATTTAAAACATTTTCATAATTCACATATACATATTTATTATATAGCTATAACAAATGCATGGTTATAAATACGAAATTGAATATATATATATATTTTTTTTTTAAAAAATGCAATGCAATCAAATTTTCAACTATCGATAAATGTTTTCAAATGAATTGCGTTGATATTATTATCTAACGGAGTCTAAAAAATCGTAGATTCCATACGATGATGTTATTTAAACTTAATGATAACAACTACAATGAGAATTAGTGGAAGGTATCCGAGTAGGTCTTCACAATGCATAAGAACACATTTTTATTGAAAAAATGTGCAATAAAAAATTTGAAATAACAAATTCAAAAGATTTCTTTGAATAAGCTTTCAGTAGATTTGGTTACTTTGAACTGCTCGACTCTAGTACTCAATTATTATCGAACTTATTTAAAAACTAAATTTAAAAGAATACCTCCCAATTTTTTTTAACTATTTATATTTTATATTTAACTATTAATATTTTAGCATAAAGTAAGTATTAATTATATTCTTAAATGACACAAATCTCATGTAAAATAACTTAATTCTGCTACAAAAATTTATAAATATTTAGCTTAGTAAAAATTCTTAATGTAATCGACTTCTGATTGTTTTAGACAAATATATTTAAAGCTTTAATCAAAATTATTATATATTCGTATAAATATTTCTTAAGAACTTAATTGCTAGAATATTCAATATTTAAGGAACAAACAAAACTGTAGCTCACATATTAATATCTGCGTATATGAACATAAAATACGCATTAGTTTAATAGGCTGAGCTATTAATAAAATCCCTGGGAACATAAAATAAAACAAAAGATCAAAAGATTTTCAATATTGAAGCAACACAGCTAAAAAAGAAATCAAACATATTTTTAGTCCACGCACAGAAAAAGCAACTAAAAAAAATAAATAAATAAATATTTTTCTTTGTATAAGACATAGAACACATTACGTTAAGTGTTTAACAAAAAAATATATAATAATCAAGGAACATATCAAGCAACAAAATATTTGCATTTGTCTTTATATGTTTTTATTTTTTTTTTTTTACTGTTCAATGTATATCAACACAATTATTGCAATAATTTTTTACCAAAAGCATAGTACTCTAAGGACATACCTGTTGTTAAAGCCGGCGTCCATTCTTGTTCACCGGTGGCGCCCCATAAAAAACTTTTTGTGGGCGCTGCTGCGCCTGTTGTCACATTATTCGTGGTAGCATTCAAAAGTGAATTGTTACGTTTTTTGGCAACTGTAAGGAAAAGTATTTATGTATTATTTTTAACATCTAATAATTCTGCTTTAATTGCCAAATGCTGCTTACAATCGGTTTTGTCGCCTTCGTTGTTTGCTATAAATGATTTGTTTAACGAAGAGCATGTTGATGTGTGATCATAATCGATTGCGCTATATCCTGAACTATACTCATTTTCGCTATTTGCAACATTACCATAGTTTATATTGTGCGGTTTGGCAGGAACAGCTTGATAATGATGTTGTTGAATTAAAACTCCAGTCGGACCCTTAAAACACGTTTCATCGTAATTAAATTTTTTATTTTTTTTTTTGCAAGTTATTAGCTCAATTTACTGTGTGTTACTTCCAAAAACAACCAGAAGTTAATTATAATTTCGTTATGTAGCTTGTGATATTATGAATTTCTCAAAAATTGTAAATAACATGTATTTGGCTTTGAAATAACTTACCTTTGGAAATATATGCGTCCAACGACGACGATTTGAGGTGAGCTTGATTGTTACATGGGACGGATCAAAAGGATTAATCAATGCCCGCCCTGGGCGAACTATAGGTGCTATGGAGACAATAGAACGACGCGAATTCTTGTCAGAAGCTAATGACTCAGACAAATTGGGCGTATCAGTCTACAAAAATAAAAGATTAAAATATAAACATATGCATATAAATATATATATAAATGTGCTTATCTACCAATGCCGCTAGCATGCCTGAAGTACCATGATATATATCAGGGTCAGACATTTTACGCCGCAAATTAGGTATTTTTGTTGGTGTTAAATTTTCCCAGTCATGGTTTCGGTAAGCGGACGTCTCCAGGCTCGGTACAGAAGTCTTTTTGGCACGAACAACGCGCTGCAAAGAGCTACATTCCGACATTATTTATATGTATATATAATATAAATATAAACAATTATGACGCGTAACTGTTAAGTGTACTTACCAAGTGCTCTGCGCTGGTGGAGGTTGAAATATTTGCTCATCATACGCATCATAATCAAATAAAGAATTATGTATATACTCAGATTGATTGCAACTGAGAAAATATTTTTCGCTCTCCTTTAATAAAATATTGAATGCGTTAATCGAATATTTTTATTCCTATTGATCATTAAGCAACCAATATAAAATTTACTTACTCTATTCTCCTCATTTAGGGTGACATTAGCAACGATCGGTGGCAGTTTGATACGTGGTATGAAATTCGAGTAAGCCACTTTCTTATTAGTTGAATAAAAACTTAGATTAATCCAATGTGGTAGTGAATAATCATCTGCAGATGTTACTGTTGTATCCTTATTGTGAAATTTTAAAAGCGGCACCGCATGCAAGGGCTGCTCTCCTACGCACACTAAATCACTGCCAACACCATTATCAATTATCTGCAAAGATGAGCAGAAACATAAGCAAACATAGAATTTTTAGCATAAACAAAAATGGAAAAGTTTAAATTTACCCGTTGTTTCGTAATATTCGTCAACTCTCGATCCACTTCGAATACACCAACGCCAGGTGTGATCACAACTGACAATTGGCCAGTACGATCAAACGTACGGTCGAGATAATGCTTTTCGAAAGTGTTTAATGAAATATTTAGTACTTCTAGGAAGTTACCTTGAGCGGCTGTAGAATTAGTGGCTGCGGGAATACGTACACCCTCACGTTCGTGATAACGCAACACTGTGGATTCATATGAGGTAAAAAGTTTACGTAATTGAGTTAGTACAGTACACCAATCTTCATTGCGCTCATTCTGTATCGCAACACGATAAAAATCTTCATAATAACGGCCTTTGTAATCCAATTGTAGACAGTCACGCATATGGTCGGGAAACTCATCGAGCGATTTCGCAGCGTAGAATGTGCGAGAGAACAATACTACAGTGACTTCATGATTACAACCTAATTTCTTCCATTTATGAAAGAGTTCTGTAAGGAAACCATTAACAGCCTTTTCGAAATACAAATCGCCATGTATATCGAAATCCCACATTTCCGATGACATTTGTAAAAACAAATATACCATTGAAGTACTGCTGCGAAAAACGATTTTTGTATCTTCTGTTATCACTCCACAGGATACACGCTCACCTTGAGCCCACATCTCATAAACTTGGCAACGAATTTGCATTTCATTATTTTCGATTTTCTTGTTAATATAAACGCAGGTGTCGGTCTAAAAATTTCAATTAATTATTTATTGTCTTATACTTTAATGGATAACAAATTTACACAATAACATATACACAGATATGTACATAATTACATACAATTGTACGTACAATGTTAATGTACACAAAACAAAAAGATATGTTAATTTTATTAAATAAGTGTTTAATAGGTACATACATATATTTTTGTTTGTATGTATATGTGCATGTATTTTTATATCCATTAATATCGCCGTTATAGCAAGCTAAAAGTGTACAGTTTTTACTTACCAAATAAGTTTTCAAACGCCACATTTCCGATCTGCCCATATATTGATCTTTAAAAGTAATCTCAATGGAATCAAGCGCTACATCACTGGCATTTACACGACGCATAAAAACATAAGCAAACTTTCGTAAGTTGAACTGTGTTGCAATGCCTGCTTCAATGCTAATCTCATCACGGCGAAGATCATTGAATTTCGTAATCTGCAGCAAAAGGCGAGTATTTTCATCTTCACGATCATATACCTCGACTACGTCGCCTATTTTTGTATCAGGATGTTCCTTCTGATTAATCAGCAAATCAGCATCTGGAAAAAATACCCAATGGATAGGCTGAGTGAGACACCAAAGAATGTGTAATACCACTACTTACCACTGTAAGACTTTTGATGCGTATTTAACTTGTAGTGCTTCATTTTGGGTTATAATGTATTTGTGATAAATCTTAACTTTCTGCTACTAGAAACATTTTTATTATAAGAATCCTTAATCAATCACCACAACGAAACTTTTGTATATGCGTTGGAAAAATTTATCAAATTTACATATATACAAACGAATCTGTCAAAAACAGCTGATACTGATAACAGCTTTCAAGTATTTAAAGGTGTGTTCGCTATCCTTGCACGCGAAGACTTTTTAAAACTTTTATTTTGAGCGCGAAATCATGCACGCTTGCTTGTGAGAATACGTCAAAATAGTTGTATCAATATTGTGATGTGACACTTGGCAAACGATAAAAAAATAGCATCAGATCGCATCACATCATTGACGGAAGTTATTGCTTGTGTGTATTTTTAATTAAAGTACAAAATGGCTGATACTGAACTTATTCTAAAAATAATAAATGGGGTGAAAAAACGTGACTGCTTGTGGAATATACATTCAGCAGAATATGCAAAACGTGATAAACTAGAAAAGGCTTGGCAAGAAATATCGGTTGATGTTGGAAAGCCAGGTAAGTACACTCGTACTTATGTAGCATGATCTGCATGGATATGTCAAGCGACGTGGTCATATAGCGAGTAGTCGATGTGATGAATTGATGTGATTCATAAAAGATTATACATAATTTTAATTTTTCTTGCAGAAAATTTTTGCCGCGAAAAGTGGCGAAATGTACGCACTGGTTTCTTGCGTAGCATTCAATACAATACGAATATTCTTTGCGATAATGGAGATGGGTCCGAGGATTTGCCTACTCCACGTCGTAAGCGCTTCTACTTGTTTGATGAAATGAAATTCCTTTTACAAGCAACGGAAATCACTGCACAAGTAAAAAAGAAGCGGAAACTTTCCCGTAGTGTCAAATCAAGAAATTCAATTGAAGATCCCAGCGGAGATAATGGCGACACTGCCACAATACAAGCAATTTCTGGAAATGAAGATACCAAGCACTATACCAACACCAATGATACCAATCAAAGTAACAACTCCACATACCCAGATGTATTAAACGAATTACAATTATCCGCTACTTCATCAACGAAGCCCTCAACAAGACAATCAGAAGCGGCACTAGCCTTGAAAATGAATCAACAATCTCCTCCTCCTGCAATGAAAATCGACGAGGAAAAAAAGGAGCAAGTAAAACATTCAACACCCATGGCAGTTGCATCTGCTGGCACAAAGTGTGAAATTGGAAATAATACCAAAAGCGGAGAGTTATTCAATCCGAATGCAAATCGTAACGAATGCGATAACCGCGATGAAGAACAACTACTTGCATTTTTCCGGGGCAACATCGATGATATTTTGTCACTTCCCCGACACAAGCAACGTTTATTCAAGAGGCGAATGTTGGAATTAATCGATGATCTACATCGACCAGAAAATGGGCTCTCAACCAGCAGCTATTGTCCTTGACCGTGTAAAACAAGATTTAAGTAAATTTTTAATGGTTAGAAATTGGAAATAATTAAATGCTATTTTAATATTACATTCCGACGTACGTTTATATGAATTAAATGATTTTACAACCACAAATAAGTTATAGTTTTATTAAAAAAATGTGTATTAATTTTTTATTGAAAATTACTATTTTATCTATTATTTTTGTAAAAAATTCGAAAGAAATTTTATATGCACAATTTGTAAAACAAAAGAAAATCTGTTTCAAATCGCATTCCCAAACGCATAAAAATGAGCTCATAAGGTGGAAAACATTCCCCTTTCCATTGCAAGTGATTTAGTTTTTATTTTCTCAGTCCATCATCTCAGTAGTCATTTACGATTTTCAAATCATGTTCTCTGATATTTGGTTTTAACTCGATTTTACTTTTTTAATATTTTTATTTTGTGAAATTGATAAGCACAGGTATCAACATTACAGTATTTATTCTAAAAATGCTAATTCATTTACGGTTTTAAATTATATTTTATCCAATTAAAAGGACAGTATTTGAACAAGCTAATCTACATAGATATGCACTGGATAACAAAATCAAATTACTTAAAATAAAGTAACGGCTGAATTCAATGGAAAATTAATACATTTTAAATGTCAAACCAAATTAAATAAAATATATTAACATATTACACAGATATATATGTATGTATGTGTATAAATTACTATTTCAATTTGTTGAGTTAGAAGTACTAAAAAATACTTGGCTGAACAAATTAAATTGGTGACACTTTAACACACATATGTGATAATCAAGCGTTAATTATCGCATAGTTGCATTTAATTGTCAGCAAAACCCAAGCAATATAACTTAATCAAATATTTTTCTATGTATACATATCAAATACAATTATTGAGTTAACATATGATAAACAGCTTTGCCAATCGGTCAATTTCATTCTTGCTTTGTATGTGTTGGTGTTGTGATGAGCTTTGGCTTATGGTGCTGCTATTTCAGCTATGATTTTTCTTTCATCCGTACTTCACATCTTCCACTATTTCTACATACATATATGTATATATATACATATATATATATTTTGATAAAGTTAGGCATATAAATGCATTTGCATAGCTCCTTTACTGACTCTTCAAATAACTTGTCAACGAATCTAAATCACGCTTTAGCCAATTAGCGTTAAGGCGAATGGTCTCCACGGCTTGTGATACAGTACGTTCTGTACCGGGGAATTGATTCTGCTTGAAATAATTTTCTACCTCTACAGCGCGTTCCTCTGAAGCAAAATTTTCAATAAGATACTTGATAAGGCGTGTCAATAGAAAACTTCCCTGTGGAAAAAGTTGTAGTGATTTACAATTTGTCTCTAAAGATAATATTTGGTGAATATAATTGGTTCTTACTTGATATTGTTGCAATAATTTTTGATTATTGTCTTTAAAGAACTCCCAAGCCATATCACGCCCTTTAGGATTAACCGCGACAGCCACGATGACGAAAACTGAGTCCTGTGCACGAACTTCTCCCTATATATTGAAAACAAAAAATAATAATATATAATTATTTTACGCCTATTACACATCAAAGACTGCTCTACTTACCGACATGGCGAAATCTATAACTTTGCGCAGTAAATCTACATTGCCAATACAACCCAATGCGCGGGAAATGCGATCCTGTTCTTCATGTAGATCGGTAGAACGATACAATTGTAACATTTCGTTAAAGATCTTTTCGTCGCCATCTTGCAACACTGCTTTGTAACATGTGGAACGCAGGTCAGCTGGTATCGGATTTGAACCGTCAGCATGCGCATGAAACCTAATAGTAAAAAAGTTGCAAAAGAAAATGTAGAAAAATTCAAATAATTATGAATGCATGTAGAATATATGTTTACATACCGTGTCTGTGCTTCTGCTATAATATCCTTACAACGGAATGACACTAAACGCGACAAAACCAAGCTTCGCAATAAGGTATCTAAATGATTCTCCCCCTCACGCACCTCCCAGCCTAAGCTTTCAGCCACTGGCCGATACAACTTTTCACCATAACGATTGAAATGCTCCATCAAGTCGGTGTGAGAAATCAAAATGTGAAGATTGGCTAGAGAATTGGTAATAGCAGTCCATACGGTGTAATTGGTTTCATTGCGATATGAGTCGATAAGCTTCAATACTTCAGCAGTACTTGCTTGACCCGCTTGTACCATAGCAAACATATCATCAATCAATCCCAAACGATCAAGGGGAGGTAAAACCATATCACGCACCGCAGGCAACAACTTCTCAAGCATTTCTTTTGAGTACCTTGTGCGATAAAATCCAACTGTACCCGGATTGATTTTGACCCAATCATCGGAGCTTACATTATCCAACACAACTTCCATTGATTTTTGGTCCAGTAAAAATGTTTTTGCGATCTTATTCGGATCACGTGATGTTGAAATATTTACTGGAATCACCCATGTGTAATCACCGTCCGGGGTTGAACCATCAGCAGTGAATTTATTTTGGGTCAATTTTAAAACTCTTTGGTTATCATCTTTTTGTGTAGATTCTACACTTACAACGGGAAAACCCTTCAATTTAATCCATGTGGACATGACTTTAGCAACTGGTTTCGAGCTTGCCTCTTGTAAAGCGGCCCATAAATCTTCCGTAAATGTATTCTTGTATTGATGACGGGTTAGATAAATATTCATTCCCTTACGGAAGTCCTTCTCGCCAATGTAGTCATGAAGCATGCGTATGACAGAGGCGCCTTTGTTGTAACTAATTTCATCGAAAATCTCATCAATTTCACATGGATGTCCTACTGGAACTTCAATGGGATGGGAGTTCTTCAAAGAGTCCAATTCTAATGCACGAGTGTACATATCAGTAACGAATTGTGTCCAAATATCATATTCCGGGAACAAATGATTGACACAAAGAAATTCGACAAACGAAGCGTAGCCTTCATTTAACCATAAATGGGTCCACCATTCCATGGTAACTAGATTGCCTGCAATTTTTTGTAGTAAATATTAGTTGTCTTTCCACAGACTGTCCTATATAATTTTTTAGATAAATATTTATTGGTTGAATAAACAACACTTACCGAACCACTGATGCGCTATCTCATGCCCCACAGTTAAGGCAATAGATTGCTTACGCATAAGAGATGTATTTTTGGGATCGACCAATACAAACGTTTCACGATATGTCACAAGGCCCCAGTTCTCCATCGCACCAGCCGAAAAGTCGGATATCGCAATTAAATCCATTTTAGGTAACGGATAAGCAATGTTAAAGTAACTCTTATAATAAGGCAACACTTTGGTGGCCACTTCAAGTGCAAAGAGACCTTGTTCTTTTTTGCCAATAGGCGTGAATACACGTACAATTATGCCATCTTCGGATTTACCTTCAACATGATCATATTCACCAACAACAACAGCCACTAAGTATGTTGACATAATTGGTGTCCTATCAAAACGTATGCGACGCAAATTATTTTCTAGATTCTCTTCTTGCACTTCAGGCATATTAGAGAGTGCCACTCGGTCTTGTGGCACAACTAACGTAATATCAAAAGTAGCTTTAATAGCTGGTTCGTCCCAACACGGAAAGCATCGTCTAGCATCGGTGGCTTCAAATTGAGTTACACCAGCGTAGCGTTCCTCACCGGCGGGAGTAAAATACTTGCTACGGTAGAATCCTTTCATTTTATCATTAAGTTCTCCAGCGAAAGAAATATTTAAAACTCCGCTGGCATCAGCTGGAAGTTCCTGAGCGAAAGTCAAAGTCGCAGTCTCATTATCGGTGGAATATGAAATATTACTTGGTAGTAGAATTTCGCCATTTATATCCAATTCAACTTTGCCTAAAGTGATGTCCAATGCATTGAGTGTAATACTTTTAGTTGCGTCACATATCTATAAAGGATAAAATGTATTAATAAATAGAAAAAGTAAATATTAAATCGCATAGTCAGTACTGGTAACTACTTATAAACACAAGTGTTTACACGTATGTACAATGCATTCGTCTTATCGGTTTGATTAGGCCTGTTCCTTATCTAAAAGAATATTATAAATTTTTAACATATACATTGAAGTTCATACGTATGTATGTATATAGACAAATTTAGCTTAAGTAATGTAATTTTTTTCCAATTTATACAAATCCTTTGTATGGACAAATCATTTGAACACGTACATACGAATGAAGATATACGTATAAGCGGGCATAGCAATATATACTACATAGATACCTATTTATATTATAAGCAAAAAATGCGTAAAATTTTTATATTCCTTTGTCTTTATTAACATAAACAGCTACAGTCATACAAAATGACCAAATGATTATTGTTTTTGCCTTCTTTCTTACATTCCATGCGGCAGAAGTGAAAGTAAAAATATCCATTCGTTATTCTTACTGATACACATATATATGTTTGCATTTATCCGACTCTATTCACATTGATTAGCATATAGTACACACATATTTATACAAATACACATAGCCTAAATTGTATTAAAAAATCGTAAAAAAAAAATATTTCACTTACTTTTATATGCACGCTAGTTTTGCCCTCGAAAGTGAAAGCCTCCAAGTTCGGCTTCAACTCTAAATCATAGTGCGTTGGCACAACATTGGTTGGAAGACGCTGAAACTCCTTCTGTGGTGATGTTGACATATTTCTGCGAAATTTTAGCCTTTGACCTGCAACGTAGTTAAGACCGACGTCGGCGGAAGTCCGTGAAACGATAAAGCCGTACTTTTGGCAGAGGTCACCTAGAAGCGGCGCTTCTGTATACTTTAGAGGTGCACCGAAAGATGTATTTAGTGAGGAATAATCGCGAAAGAATTGTTTTTGTTGTTTTACGTACTGCTTTGAAGATATCGCACTATCCAGATGTTCAGTCAAATGACAATTTTCTACACAAAAAGAACTTTGAAGTGATGATGATGGGGCACAATTTATTTTCCGAAATACAAAAAAAGAAGGCAGTTGGGATTGGTTTGAAGCGATTTGAGCAATAGCAATTGCAGTTAATTCGCGATAACAATAACTTAAGCACGAGTCTGAACTTAACGCAGTTGTAAATTTATCAGAAAATTGTTGCTGTGATTGTAATCGAGTCTCCGGTATTTGTTGCCGTACAAAAATTAACTTTATGCGGTGTTTTTTGATGAATCGCGTCGAGTTAACGGGACTATTGCAACTGACAGCTGGAATGGCATGCAAAGGAAAACAAAAAAAAAAAATGTTAGTTGATTAGTGCTACCAGCTGAAAAATATTAACGTGATCGTGTCTGGAATGACAGTATGTTTTTTAAACGTTTTTTGAATATTGGAATTTTTGTTGCTAAACGGTGTACACAGTATTATTTTGAAATATTTATTAGATTCGTTAATTGAAATGGCACTTTATTAGGCTTGTGGTAAAAGCTTGTTAATAAAACTCAAAGCAACACTGCATAAACTTATTACCTTTTAGTAAATGTTGTGTGAACTCGGTATTTGCTTTAGCCAAGTCAATACGTAGTCTACCCAACTCTAAAAATAATAATTTTATAACCTTTCTTAGTAAAACAATATTTTTCAAAAATATCCCTCAGTTCAATAACCTTTAAAGCACAAGTTTTTCTATTTGCGATATTACACTATCACCACAAATATACATATGCCAAGCAGAATTTGGCGAACTGCTTATCTTCTGAAATTATAAATAGTAATACCGATTACCGTTTTTGAACTTCCATGCGTGCATTGCAGTCCGACAGCCAGCTTTCAATGCATTATTGTACATTTCACTTTATTTTAAGTTTAATTAACAAATATGTATGAATGAGAAATATATTGAAGTTAGACAGTAAATAGCTACATACCCTGAGAAATACATAAGGATTCATCTTTTGTTTTTGTATTTGCACCTGATGTAAATTTGTTGGAAAGCACTGATTATTATGCTTTGTGGCCGCGTTCATGGAAGAAAAGCACAGGGGTGCACCATTTAAATCTCTACGCGGAATTTCAACATTTTACTAATGTAACTTTTTATGAATGTTAGGCTTTAAGCACTGCGCTTCTTACTATTTTAGTATACATTCATTAATGACCTAGTTAAATTCACATAAATTCAAATAATCTTTAACGATGTACCAAGAGATCGAAAAAAAGATATATATATTTTTTTACAGTGTATGTTCCAAAAGAAGAGGAAGATTTTTTGTCATTTGACAGTTAAGCTGACATTAGTGGGCTGTACAGAACTCATTTTGTCGATTTTTCCTGCAAACGGGCTAATATTGAAATTAAAAAATGTTGTCCAGGACCGCTTTACTTTCAGGTAAATATAGAAATAAAATATTTTCTGATTGGAATTATTAATGTGGGGTTTCTTATTTGCTAAAATGAGTAAAATAAGTTTTCGGTTGAATAGCATGTTACGCGACTATTTTTTTTGTCATGGTTTATGTAATCGCAGGAGAGGCAAATGTCAAAAATTTGTATTTGCAAAAACCCATAGCAAAATGTGATTTGACTAATTTTTGTATATAATCTTTTATAAATAATTTCAGTTCAACGTCCATTGGGCGTTCTGGCTATGAGATCGGCCAGCGCAGCCGGATCAGGTGATCAAGTTGCTCGTCGCGAGCGACCAGAGCATCCTGGAAAGGTGCGTTTGGGCTTCATTCCAGAAGAGTGGTTTCAATTCTTCTACAATAAGACTGGTGTCACCGGTCCATACACTTTTGGTGTTGGCTTGCTAACTTACCTTTGCTCCAAGGAAATTTACGTCATGGAGCACGAGTATTACAGTGGCTTATCTCTGGCCATTATGGCTATTGTTGCAGTCAAGAAACTTGGCCCAACTATCGCTGCTTGGACAGATAAGGAAATCGACGTAGGTTTTATTAACAAAATATTAAGTAAATTACTTAAATATAAGAATTTTCTTACTAATGTTTTAGAAAATCGAAAATGAATGGAAGAGTGGACGCGAGGAAGAATTGCAAAACCTTTCTGATGCCATCGAAGCGGAAAAGAAAGAACAATGGCGCGCTGAAGGTGCTTTGTTGCTTATGGATGCTAAGAAAGAAAACATTGCATTGCAATTGGAAGCCGCATTCCGTGAACGCGCAATGAATGTCTACACTGAGGTGCATATATTTCTAAACTTTCCTTAGGCTCGAAAATAATTATTGTACGATTTCATATATCTTTGTATAGGTAAAACGTCGTTTGGATTACCAAGTGGAGTGCCGTCACATTGAACGTCGTATTAACCAAAAACACATGGTGAACTGGATCGTAAACAATGTGCTTGGCTCCATCACTCCTCAACAAGAAAAAGAGACTCTTGATAAGTGCATCGCTGATTTAAGCGCTCTCGCCCTTCGCGCCAAATAGATTTATTGTTATTAATTATAAATATATTTTGAAACACACGAATGTATAACATAATATAAAAATTGCAAAGAATAATAATTGAAACTGGGGATCCGATTTTATTCCTTAAAATACCAAGTCGTGCGTTGATTGCACTGTGGAACAAATGCATCGTTTTTAATTTGGGAAACTTTTGCTAGGTTGTTATACGTTAATACGTAAGAGGCGGTGACATTCTTTGTCGAGGGCGACCACAATTAGAAAATTTTATATTTACATACACGCGTATTCTACAATACAGATATGGCTGTTAATTTTTAACAATTGCAAATTTCTTAGTGGGAAAAGTCAAAGTAGATAAATTATAATTACATTATACAAGTATGTAACTGTTTTGGGATATATTTGTACATAAGCAAAAATTTTTCTAGTTATGATAAAGCTGTTCGAAACAAATATTTTGTGTCCAATATGGCAGCAACCACAATACTACTAAAATTGCAACTCCGTTATGGTTTAGTGGGTAGCACTGTTAACTGTCACAACCTCGGCTCGGCTTCTCATACGTGTCGTTTTCGTGTGTCGCTCTCGACGTGTGCATTTTGTTTTTCCAAATCTAAAAGGTAATTTGAGTATATTTTCTGGATATTTGCTTTCAGTTTGGTAATTTAATGGAATTTTAGATCGCAAATTAGTTGAAAATCAGCTAGAAGATATTTACATATGCTCTGCAAATTTTTGTATCATTTTTTGGTTGCCTTGAATTGTGTTTATATCTGTTATTCATTATTTCGAAAAACTTATTGGTATTTATTTTCGTTTCTTTTTTAAAGCAAAACTAAAACAGTCTTAAAAAGATGGCCCCACCACAAAGGATGCGTGTCGCCAATGAAAAGGCTAGCAAATACGTGACTATGCGAGGCAACGTACCAAAATCTTCGGTAAGTAAAAACAGGTTATCTGCAAAAGATATTTTGCTATTTTTCTCTAAAATTGTTTCATCTGAAGAAATTGTTGGATTTATTATTTCTTTTAAAGTAAAAATTTAGTGTAAATAACAAAAATGCATAATAGAGACTTTCATTTGAGATATAAGTCAATCGGAGTTCTCGAAGAAACCAATATAACAAACAAAACAGGTGAAAGTGCCACGCCGCCGTTCTGCGTCTTGAAATGTTTTCTTATCGCAGTTTGTGTTGTTGTGTATGGATGTTTACGAATATCAATACAAGCTCACTTATAGGCATAGAAAAACAAAGCTTGTATACAAATATAGCGCAATAATCTTTTAAAACTAACATACCTATTTTTGGTAAGAAAATTTAAAAACCTTTATCTTTACAGAAATCCAAAGATAACCAATATCCTGTTGGACCCTGGCTTTTGGCGTTGTTTATTTTCGTGGTTTGCGGTTCTGCTATTTTCCAAATAATACAGTCCATTCGAGCAGCGTAAAAGTCACACCAGCAAAATTAAGTTCTTTAATTTTATATATACAATGAATAATCTTCCGAAATCCAATCATTTATTATTGCCAAAGTTAAAAAAATAGCTAATTGCAAATAATATATTATATTTCACTCGCTTAATATCTACAATGTTTCTGGTTAATGAAGGAACTTCTTATTCTTTAAAGATCAAATCCATTGTTTAATATATGCATGACAATATGTTATCAATCATATAGCGTTGAAATTTATTTTCGAAAGCATTCCTCTTTGGTGATATGTATGATTGGTTTGTTTTTCTTTTTCTTTTTTGAGCAACAAATACTGTACAACTAAATGTCTATCTGTAGTCTGCTCGAGATTTAAGATGTAACTTTATTGATTTACGTAATTTTGTATAAAAAATTATAAATATATTAATTTTTTACTTGTAAAAGTTTAAAAGGCTTTTTGATTATCGAAGTTGGAATAAATAGCAACAAGTTTAACACAATTTTGCTGTTAAGACCATATATACATACATATTTACGCATATATATATCTTTAACATTTTCCTTTTTCGCGTAATCGGCTCATAATAAGGTAAATTTGAAAATTTGAAAATATATATAACTATTTCTCAATCAAAACTCAAAAATTTCCTAAATTTAAATGTAAAACTTTTCTTTATAGCTTTGGACTTTAATTAAAAAAACATCGTCTTTTTCGAAACATTATACACCTATATATTTTAATATAATTATATTTAAAACTCAGGTGATATCCATAGCAGTTTGTGCTGAGTGCCTATTTGTTAAGTTCTATAATTAATTATAGACTTGATAAAACAAAATCAAAAAATAAATTATAATATAACAATTACACTAGATTTAAATAAATATTCATTGTTACACGTTTATCGGTACACCTAGTAAAGAAAAGCGATAAATCGATAATTAGTTGAGTAACCAACTAGAGATCTGACATTAGCTCTGTTCGGTGAGAAATGTTAGTAAGTCGAAGGAAATTGTATTGTGGTTTGCCTAACCAAACGCGGTTCAACAAAAATTAGTAACAGTTGTTGCTGGCCATCAGCTCACCGAACAGGACTATTTATCAGTAAACAAATCAACAGCTGATTTATGTTTAATTTAGAAAGATAGCAAAATTTCGTTGGGTTTATGCGTCGCTTATTAAATACATTTTCAAGTGTAATGTCAAAAAGTAAAGGGAAAAAGTCAACGTCCACCGCGGTTCCGAGTGAAAAAGCATCAAATGATGGTCCAGTTCAAACTGATAAAAGCGGCAATATTTGTATACGCATTCTTGCAAAACCAGGTGCCAAAATGAATGGCATTACAGATATTGGAAGTGAAGGAGTTGGTGTACAAATAGCGGCGCCACCGACAGAAGGAGAAGCAAATGCAGAGCTCGTGAAATACCTCTCTAAAGTTCTAGGATTGCGCAAAAGTGATGTATCGTTGGACAAAGGATCGCGATCTCGCAATAAACTAGTTATGGTTAGTAAAGGTGCTACCACTACTGAGAATGTAACCGCTGCTCTACAAAAAGAGTGTGAGACGTAAGAAGTATATAAGAGATTTCTTTGCATTTAAGTAAAATAAATTAATAGTCAGAATTTTAATACACATATGTATTTATGAATTGTTTTACAAATGTTGACATGATTTTATTTTGTAATATTATATTTTATATGCTAATAAACCTTAATAAATCTTAAGACTAAGATCAAAGTTACTAAAGAAATATTTCGCATGCAAATGCTCTTAGTGAATATAGTTTGTCCAGGGTATGCATATTAATTGCAACAATCACTGTCATAAGCATCATCTTTTATCCAACCGAATAAAAAATATCCAAATGTTAGGCCTAAAATAACTGATAAACATAACCAATAATTGAAACTCATAAATATTAGCATAAGTAACATTGATAATGTAACTTGAAATAAGAACAATACAGTTTGAATGAGGTGCGGTGACGCAACTATTTGTTTGAACAATTGTTTATTTTTTAGTCCAGCAATTGTGCTGCATACAACATCCTTACGTTCTTTATCTTTAGCTTTGCGCTCCAGCTCGCGACGTACAAGAAACTGTCGCAAAAATCTCAGTGCCTCATATAAAAAAGCTATAAGAAAAACTGCAAAGGATGAAAGTGTGAATTCTAAGATAGTTTTAACGGTCCAAGTTTTCCATAATATTTGTTCACAATGTCCACCATGAAACTGAAAATTTTATTTACATATAGAAAGACTAATACTTTATCTACATATTTGAACTCACTAGCATCATATGCGGACAACCATCTTGCATCTTACTGCTTTCTTGGTGGTGGTGACCGCCCTCCATAGTTACTTATTGGAATTTTAGTTTAGCTGAGCTGAAATGTCTACCTTTTATTCAAGTTATTGAGAAACAGGAACATATTTGAAAAAATTTCAAAAACAAGCAGGGTGCTGCGAAACGTACCAGAAGTTTTTTATTGTACTCGTATCAATTTTTATTTTGAAGGTTAACTCTATGATTTGCCATTTGCCGTTTTTTCGTAGTAATCAGAGACACCCCACTGTATCACCTTAAATTACTTTTGTACTATTTATTCCCCAAAACTACATGAAAAACAAATGAAATTTAAGTTTTTATATATATCGTTTATTTTTATTTTTTAAGTTGTTCTTAGCACTTCAGAATCTCTTTAACATACAGTTGAGTTCATTTAAACATTTATTTATATGTAAATTCTCATACTCATACATCGATTCCTAAATAAATTTCCCTTCGACTTGAGATATAGGAAGCCGCTTAAAACGCGACAACGAAAATTCTATTTTTATACTCATTAATTGAAAAAAAGCAGTCATAGTTGTTATTACTACAATTATAGATGCTCGCTAAATCGAATACAAAATTATGTAAACTAAATGAACTTATGACGTAGAAAAGCTGACAATTTGCATTCAAATTTTGGAACGTTGGAATTATGTCTATTTACTAATTAACTTAATCGACTTCTTCCATGTGTGAAGCATCTTCAGTGTCATCGACCAATGGAGGCGCATCACCGCCGCTCTGGGTATCCTCTGTCGCCATTGGCTCCTCTTCGTCAATACCAAGACCAAGTTTGATCATACGGTAAATGCGGGAGGCGTGCACTTGCGGGCTGTCCAATGAGAAGCCTGATGACAACAGGGCAGTCTCGAAGAGCAAGATGCACAAGTCTTTCACAGCTTTGTCGTTTTTGTCAGCATCAGCCTTTTCACGAAGTGTCTCGATGATTGGATGTTCAGGATTGATTTCCAAATGCTTCTTGCCAGCCATGTAGCCCATAGTTGAGGTATCACGTAAAGCTTGGGCTTTCATTATACGTTCCATGTTTGCTGACCAACCGAATTGTGATGTGACAATACAACATGGTGACTCAACCAATCTATTCGAAACGACTACCTTCTCAACTTTGTTGTCCAAAATGGATTTCATCAATTTGCAGAGGTTTTCGAACTTCGCCTTATCTTCCTCACGTTTCTTCTTCTCGGCATCATCCTCAGGCAACTCCAAACCTTCCTTGGTTACAGAAGTCAACTGTTTGCCCTTGTATTCCTTCAAGTGCTGGATGACGTACTCATCAATAGGTTCAGTCATATAGATAACTTCAAAACCACGTGCCTTAACTCGCTCAACGAATGCAGAGTTGCTCACTTGTTCCTTTGATTCACCTGTGATGAAGTAGATGTGCTTCTGGTTCTCCTTCATACGTGATACGTAATCGGCCAAAGAGGCGGCATCATCGCCAGAGGCAGAAGTGGGGTAACGCAGAAAGTCGGCGAGTTTGGCGCGGTTGTTGCTATCTTCGTGAACACCCAATTTTAAGTTCTTGGCGAATTGATCGTAGAACTTTTTGTACAATTCTTTGTCTTCAGTGAGTTCTTCAATCAATTCCATGGTCTTCTTCACCAAATTTTTACGGATAACCTTTAATACTTTGTTTTGTTGCAACATCTCACGAGAAATGTTCAATGGCAAATCTTCTGAATCAACGACACCCTTGATGAAGTTCAGATATTCGGGAATAAGTTCTTCGCAATTGTCCATGATGAAAACACGGCGGACGTATAGTTTGATGTTGTTGCGCTTCTTTTGATTCTCGAACAAGTCGAAAGGAGTACGACGTGGGATGAAGAGCAAAGCACGGAATTCCAATTGACCTTCAACGGAGAAGTGCTTGACGGCTAAATGATCTTCCCAGTCATTTGTGAGAGATTTGTAGAATTCGCCGTATTCTTCCTGAGATATGTCGTCAGGGTTGCGAGTCCAGATGGGCTTTGTTTTGTTCAATTCCTCATCTTCGGTGTATTTCACCTTAACAGTCTTCTTCTTCTTCTTGTCCTTATCTTTGTCGGCATCTTCATCCTCACCAACATCTTCAATCTTGGGCTCATCAGTGTCCATATCTTTCTTTTCTTCCTCTTTCTTATCATCTTCAGCCTCATCGTCACTCACTTCTTGGTCGCGTTCTTTTTCCACCAACAACTTAATGGGGTAACCAATAAACTGAGAGTGCTTGTTCACAATTTCCTTGACTTTGCTTTCTTCCAAATAATCAGTTTGATCTTCCTTGATATACAAGACGATCTTGGTACCACGACCCAATGGTTCTGTGTTGTCTGGTTTAACTGTGAACGAGCCACCAGCCGACGATTCCCAAATGTATTGCTCATCATCGTTGTGCTTTGAGGTAACGGTAACTTTGTCAGCAACCAAGTAAGCCGAGTAGAAACCAACACCAAATTGACCAATCATAGAAATATCAGCACCAGCTTGCAATGCTTCCATGAATGCTTTAGTGCCAGACTTGGCAATTGTACCCAAATTGTTGACCAAATCGGATTTAGTCATACCAATACCAGTATCAATAATGGTCAAAGTGCCTGCAGTCTTATTGGGAATAAGTTTAATGTACAATTCTTTGCCACTGTCCAACTTGGTGGGGTCGGTCAAAGACTCGTAGCGGATTTTATCGAGCGCATCGGAAGCGTTGGAGATCAACTCACGAAGGAAAATTTCTTTGTTTGAGTAGAATGTGTTGATGATCAACGACATAAGCTGAGCAATTTCAGCTTGGAAAGCGAAGGTTTCCACTTCTTCAGACATCTGCAAATTGAAAAACAAAGAAAAAATTAATATATTTAGCAAAAGTGTATTACAATTTTTAAAATGTAATACTAGGTACAAGATAATTGAAGAAATGTAACTGTAAAAATATATAGTATATATACATTTTATGCACAATTTCATTTTAGTTACATTGGAAGTGAGTTAAAGTATCAATTTTTACAAATAACCTTGTAACGAAAATTCAATCGATTTTTCATTGCATACAAATTTTCATTACATTTCTTCAATTATTATAAATGTTTAGCATCAATTAATTGTTAAAACACACACCTTGTTTTATTTCAATATATTAACTTCGTAGAATAAAATGTAAAATTCTTTTATAGATCACTTGCAATTATGATAGTTTAATAACACTTTCTTCGTTGCTCCGCGCAAAAGTGATTTTAAGCGTATTTTTCTAATTCAACTGATGCCGGTTACAAAGCGAACAGCCCTATTTATAGAGGCACAAAAAGCAAATGTCAAAAGTGTAGAAGCTACGAGATTGTTCTAGAAGAAACTACTCACACATCCGGTGACACTTTGTGTCATCATGTAGGCAAATATTGCTGCCAATTTGGGAATTTCTGAATGAAACTAGTATATTTTTCAGTAGCTCTAAGCTTATGCATGAACTTGTTGTACAATGAACTCTCGAATTCTTTAATATTCATTGCAAATAGTTCAGAAAGTGAGTAATTAAATAATGTAAGCAAGTTTGCACTACATGATGCCACAGGAAGTAGAAATTTGCATTGGCTGTCAAACTTTGAAATTGTAGTGGTACAGGAATATTCTGGATCCGGTTTTGTCATGACTACCCGATGAGTGTGCTCAATGTAAATATATGTTGGTGTGTTTGTTAATATATAAAGTGCTTGTTTAAACATAGAATTGTAAAATAAAGCCTTATGATAATTTTTAATACAATTTCTTTTGTTTTATCAATAGTTTATTCATGATTTAAATACTGCCGTTCATACAATTAAATCATTTAATTTAAGGAATAAAACTCGCTAAAATCTTCTAATATGCTTGCACAGCCATGTGTACATACATATGTATGTATATATACATAGTATTTTATATACATACGTATGTACATATATACATATTTAGATACATGTGCTTAGCTTCCTCTGGAGTATTTTGCAAGTACATATTTATCCAAAAATTCACTAAAAATACTAAATATTTATAATATTCACTAAAAATACTAAATATTTATAATATTTCGCTGTTGTGTAAATTTATGGCTAAGTAAATCATATGTATGTATATGCAAGTAAATATGAATGTACATATACGTATTTGTAAACGTATATAACGCCATATAAAGCATGTACATGCATACATATATGTATGTATTTATGTATGTTAACTCCTCCATAGCAACTACTATGCTCCTAATATAAATATTTAAAAATATGCAAGTTAATATTTAACTAATATAGTAGTTGTCCGTACTATGTATATAATTGACACTGTAACCGCTGAGGCGATTTTCCACCTAGCTCCTGCTCTATAGTTTATACTAAGCCGCCTTCGAACGGCCGGTCGATTTTTGTAAAGATCTCTTAATTTACATATGTACATATGTACATTCATGTGTCTGTAATACAGTCGGAGAGTTTGAAATACCCTGCCGAGGGGAGGCGGCTATTAGAGAAAATAACTTAAATTTTTATTTTTACATGTATACATGCATGCATGCTACATGGACAAAGTGCATTGATGGGATCAAAGTTCTTATCGTTTTATTAAATTAGTATATGTACATATGTATATATATATGTATATGAAAATTTATATCAATTTACACATATCTTACACATGTATGTATAAACAGTTTCAAATAGTTTTGGTAAATTAATAAATATTAATAAATATGTATACTATATTAATTACATGTACAAACATATGTATGGAATGTTAAGTGCATAAGAATATATACATACATATGTGTGTACTTAAATACATATGTAGTATTGTGGCTTTTAATTAAAGAATAGAAAAAGTTCTGGAAATTGGCCTAATGTTCATAATACAACAAAAACTCTACGCACGTGCAACAACCCCCTGAATTTCTAGCATGTTCCCATGGTATTTTTCGTGCTTTTATAAAGTACATACATACATATATATTTATTATTATTAGTATTTTTATAACTAGGCAACTACATTTTCATTCAGAAAAATGTATTAGTCATGCAGTAAAATAATGTTTTAATTTAGCTAGAAATTGGTTAACAATTATTTCTTGCAAAATTTTTGTTTTGGTTTGGCGTCCGTTATGTAGCAATTTCGTTGCCTTTCTTTGCTTCACATTGTCATTCTCATTTTATGATTGTTTACACTACTCATTTACAGAGTTGATATTTTCAATTTATTAAGGTGTGTGCCTCACAAATAGCGCGTTTCTGATCTGCATTTTATTGACCATTATAAATAAATGCGTTGATTCTTAAAATTTAACGCAAATATTAAAAAATATTAATATAATGAGAAAGCGCAAATGTTAACTGAAAATTGTGCGCGAGATTTGTCACCACAACTCGGAGGAACTAGTTGATTTGCAGCCAACACATTTCGAGGGAATTGACCACATTTTACACAGACACAGACATCACACAAAGAACCATCACACTTCGTAAAGTAATTTAAAAATCATGAGGAAAAGCAAATTTCACACGAAGCTAAAAATTGATTGCATGCCATGCTCTTTTATGAAGAAATACAAAGCTAGAGACATTGAGGCATGCGTAAATTGGTTAAATTTGAACTCAATGCGCAGAATATATGAATGTACATACGCACGGAATTCGTTATATTTATTTAAGTATAAAACTTGATTTTAATTGTATTTTAACAAAAAGTATTTTAATTGATAAAATTGAACGTTTTTAAAAATTAAAAAAATAAATGAACATAATAAAAAACAATGTATTCATTGCGCTGTAGGATGCGAAACAACGCCACTTCTTCGCATCAATGAACCTATTTTATTGTATGCATTTTAAAATTATTGACAAAAATCATGCACCAGGCACTCATAAAACTACAGAAACTTTTTTAATTTCTGTACGCTTATTTTGGAAAAAAAAATTTGAAAATTTTTCCTTTTTTGAATTTACAAAAACAATATACACACCACTTAAAATTATTCCCTATTGCACCAAAGATAATTCGGTACGAAACTTTTTATCTTTATCTTTTTATATCATTTTCAAACCTTGCCACTACGGTGAAACTATAGTTGAGTATAATTGAATAAAAACTTTGAGTATAATATAATTAATCATTGAATTTACTTTGCACACTCTTAAAATTTTAATGAAAATAATCCACTAATATTGTCATATATCTACATAGATTTTTTTTAATAAAAAAGTTAAGCCTCGCTAAAAGTGTTAGTGTTTACTGTCTAAGTAGTATTTTTGTGCGTTATTGAATATTTTTCGTAACTATTTACTACTATTTATTCAAAAAAATTGCCTCTTGAATTGTGCATAGAACACTCAACCTAATATTTTTTGAAAGAATTTGATCCATTTGAGGGCTTGCGTTTTTGTTCTTTCGCCAGCAAAGCTAATTTCCAACTTTTGTTATAACTAGGAATTAGAAAAATTAAAAACAAACTCACTAACTTGAAAATTAGTTGTTAGCGGATTGCGTATGGCAGCTCACATTTTTAACTCACAGCTGACTGCTGAACCTCGATCTTGTACTTTGAGCTGGCAACAAAACCCAACGATAATAGATAAGTGAGTAAGTTTCATATCATATTATCTTTGCCTTCTCGTTTAATTTACGTTCTCTGCTGTTTTGTGGTAATTTTAATAGTTCGGTTGAGATTGTGATTTAAATTAAACTATAGTTTGGTGAAACTAGTAAATTATTAACTAGCATACAAAATCTTACAATTTTTTTTTTAATAAAAGCAAAGAATTAACTCAATTTACTATAGATAGAAAGAGGAATTAAGTGTTGATCGAGATTCACTGGCAAAAGAAAAAAAAAATCCAGGACAAAAAAAAAAGATTGCGAAAATAACAATTTCAGTTGCTCAAGCGACAGACGTGTTGCACCTACATTTGGGGCAAACACTTAATTCCTTATCTTAAGCTTCATTTGGTAGCGGTAAGCCCATTTATAAAAATGGGCTACGACTTACATCGCTTTCAAGGTGAAGTGGATGAAGAGCTCACCTGCCCCATATGTTCCGGTGTACTTGAAGAGCCACTACAGGTCAGTAACTACAGTCCAAAGTAACATAAAAATATCTAATCAGAAGTCTGAAGCTAAATCATATTTGCGTGTGACAATGATAGATTCTGGTTTATTAAAATTAATTTCTCTTCACAGGCCGCAATGTGTGAACACGCCTTTTGTCGTGCGTGCATCACCGAATGGCTCACTCGTCAGCCCACCTGCCCAGTAGACCGCAACACATTGAACACGGCAAATTTGCGCGCTGTACCGCGTATACTTCGCAATCTGCTTTCACGGTAAGTGCTACATCTGCCACCGAAAGTAAAATTTGGTATTTCTCACAAAAATATATGCTTTCGCCAAATGTTTAGACTTTCCATTGCTTGCGAAAATGCACCATACGGATGTACACTCGTACTCAAGCTGGATGCGCTAAATTCACATTTAGAAGAATGTGAACACAATCCAAAACGTCCATTACCATGCGAAAAGGGCTGCGGTTTTATCATACCCAAAGATGAACTGAAGGATCATAATTGTTTGCGGGAATTACGCTCAATGATACATCAACAGCAATTGAAAATGGGAGAGCTTAAGACAGAGATCGCTGACCAAAATTTGGCCATCAACGAGCTGAAGCGTGAATTGCAACTTTTTAAAGACTTTATGCGCGCGATGCGTGTTTCAAATCCAGCCATGCGGGCTATCGCCGATCAGATGGAACGAGATGAAGTTATACGCTGGAGTTCGACATTATCACGTGCACGTGTCACACGATGGGGTGGCATGATCTCTACTCCGGATGATGCACTACAGGTAAGTTGTATATAGCTTACCATAAGTTACAAAAAAATATTAATAATTATAACAAGGCAGAATAATTGTTATATATGTGTATATATAGCTCTCCTTACGCAATGTTTTTTTCCCTACAACAGATGATGATTAAACGTGCTCTATCCGAATCAGGCTGTCCACCACACATTTTGGATAATCTTATGGAAAATTGCCACGAAAGACGTTGGCCTCGCGGTTTGAGTTCACTAGAGACTCGACAGAATAATAGGCGCATTTATGATAACTATGTTTGCCGACGTATACCAGGTACAAACATATTCATACTAAATTTTATTGCAATACTTATTTTTATATAAACATTTTAGGCAAACAAGCTGTATTAGTCCTAAGCTGCGATAATGCTCATATGTCTGAGGATGTAATGGTCGAACCAGGCTTGGTGATGATTTTTGCTCACGGCATAGAATGAATGCCGGCACATTTCTACATATATGTACACACAATATAACAAATGGATAATTAGAAAAGACAAATTAACTGCGAGTAAAAAAGAAATATGGATTACAAAATTATGCGTTCATACAGCTATTGTATAACAAGCATGCAAACATATGCACGGAGATAAAATAACCAACTGAGTCAACGTAGTAATTAAAAAAAGATTAATTCAATTAAACGACTACAATATTGTGCGAGACACAATGAGACATTAGCAAAATTTTAAGTATTAAAAACCAAATCTTTAGCGAACTCTAGACATGTAGAAATTTACCAATTCGTGGACACAACTATTTTTGAGAATTTCCAACTTGAAATATTTTTATTTTTATAATTCATTTGATGTTCAAAAATATTCGAAATGCACTTGAGATTTACTGCTATTACATTTGTACAATTATAGTTTTGAAATTACTAACGTTAATTGTTTTGATAGTTAAGTTATGGTAAAAGTATTTGGTAGAAAGATAATAATGGGATTATCATTTGTTACGTATAGAGTTTTTTTTTTTCAAATTAACCTTACAAGTACAGAAACTATATTCTAAATAAAATTCTTTATCATCAATGTTCATCAAACACACTTCCTCATAAATACATGTTTCATATTAAAATTTGCATAAAATCATGAATGGCTCAGCAAACTGCAGAGTTGTCGTCATTTTCTTTGTTATTTAAATTAGAAAGTAAAAAATTCATAAAAAAATGCATATTTGTAACAGCACATTAGATTTGTTGTAGTCTTATTTAAGCGATCTCAGACAGGAAATGAAATTTGTGTTAATAAATAATAATAAAATAAATAATAATAATGATGAATTGCCATCTTATCTAAAATAAATCCATGTAGACTTACATATAACACAATACACAGTAGATACATACACACATATGCACGCGAATAAATTGAGAAACTTCTATTGGCGTAAGTTTATTAATTAAACAAAAAATATTTCAAATTGCTCTTGCTCATATAAATATACATATTGAAGATTACCAATTGTTAAACATATGTTCGTGAAAATTCTATACAATTGTATGTGTGTAATTAAAGGAAACAATAATTTCATATTTACACTTTTTTCAGCCAGTACAGTAAATGAAAATATTTTTATGTTGGTTTGTTGGTAAATTAAGAATGTATGTATGTACATATATGATAAGTAAAATCAATTACAACAACAATGCTAGATGTAATTATATATGTAATGTCAACCATTATAATGTTTTCGAATTTCTGTGGCTTAGTTAGAGGCGTACAAGCATACATAAAAAATATCATTCGTATAACAAAGCCACACATTTTTTGCTCTTATTAAATAAGTAAATATTTGAAAATTATCATTCTTAATAAAGAAACTCAATAAAGTTAATTGTGTTATTCAATTTAATTATATTTTGCATAAAATAAAACATATATGTATATATGGGCAATATGTTATTTATTTTAAATTTAACGGTTCAAGTTGTACTATATTTGTATTTCCTTAAATGAGGAAGAAAACTTCTCTCATTGTGCTCTCACTTTTGAAATTCAAGCTCTTCTCAAGCCATCAGCTATTCGGTAAGCCAATCACATGTTTGCAGTATGTACATACATACATTCATATGTATATATTGTATATATATATGTAGTTAGATAGGTTTGTATTTGGCTTATGTTTGCTTCACTTTAACAATTTAGGAAACCCAAAAACTTGTTTTCTTCCTTAATAATTGTTGGAAACTTGTTTCTTAAAATCCAAGTCGCTCAGTCCGTTTATACACGTACAAATACACACACATGTATTAGCCTTGTGATGCTGTGAAGTTTTATACCCGGCTATACTGCCTGCAATGGTATTTTAGTTTTGTTCGTCTATCGTTCTTCTACTATAACAGTATACAATTTTCAAGTTAGGTATAAAATATACACATCTACATACATATGAACATACTAGGTGGGGTGAAAAGAAACCTTGGCAATGAAAAAACATTTTTTTAAATTGTTTTTTTTTTTCTATTTTATTCAATGTAATCTCCTTTTAGCTCGATACACTTATCCGAAAAGTTATTTTCCGGAAGGTCTGCAATATACTCCTCCATGCAAAATACTTCTTCAGTTGTCAAAACAAAACTAAGGGCAGTATTGCACGGGAAAGGCGCTATAACCTTGTTTACAGTAGCAGAGTATTCTGGCGTTCAAGGAGGTTACTTTTCCCCCCAACTATATTGTGGACAATGCATTTCAAATAAAAGCATAATTTCTTTAGCAGTTGTAACTAACATTTGAACTATTTCTTTTATTTATTCAAATAGAAGATCGACAATCACTTGTGGTGAAGAGCCAACGTTTGGAGAGCTTTATATTTCTTTAAAACCTTTTAAATTAATATTCTCCGCACAACATGAGATCAGAATGACAAAATTTATTTTATTCTCTCCCTTATCCGAAAAGCAGGTTTTCTAAAGTTCGGTTCCAATCGAACGCAGCTGCAGTTGCCTCAATCTTTGGCTTTCTCGTGAAAGCTATTGTTGAGCTCTACCTAATCGGCTGTTTATTTGCTCTAGCCTGAATTACGTTTCTGGTCTTCCCCCAGCTGTTGGACCAGTTTGTAAATTAAACAAACATATGACGGTTGTATGTACACTTATTTGCATGTGTTAAGACCGGCTGGACATCAGAGTATTTGAAAAACGTAATTTTTGAATCAATCCAACAATCCAATTTTTCATGTACTTTTGATACTTATACTATTTCTGAATTCTTTATTGCATTATTTTAGTGTTATGATACAACTGATTTAAAAAAAAAAACAAAATATTTTCAAATATAATGTCAAACAACTTGGACCATATAGGCTTTCTGCGTCGCTATTGCGCTATGACGTCTATAATAGACTCGTTGGCTACTTTTGCTTAGGCACTCAGCGCCCACCTTAAGTGTTGAGTAGAAAAAGCGAGAGTTTTCATTGGCTCAGCCGTTGACTCAGACCGTAGTCTGCGTTCGAACACCGCTTAGTGAAGATCAGTTCTTCAGTCAGCAAAGAAAGTGTACTTTAAGTGAATATAAAATAGAAAAAATGCGTTTCCTCATTTTAACCGCGACTACAATACTACTTACAGCATACGTCAGCGCGTCCAGCTTAAGTGTAGTAAGTGAGGATAATGTACCTAGTGCGCCGTTACGTGAGTAGTTGGCAAAATATTTTTTTTTTTCGAATTATTAAACTATTTTTGCTTTCTCTCCCCCACAGCTGCCAGTGGTGCTGCTGTCGACGAAGTTGTCGTACACTCTTCGCTCTATATCAAACCAAAAGCCAATTTGAGATCACAGGTTCGGCGTGTGCGCAGTTTACCCTTCGCTATGCCGCTGAACAGAGTCTCTTTGTTGGAGCATTTGCGTGTCAAACGTATGCCTCAATATGACCCATTCGGCCCACAGTATGGTCAATCGCAAGCAAACGCTGCGGCTGATGCCAACAGTATACAATTCGGCCCCCAAGGCGCAAGCTCAGCCGCTTCAAATGCGGGCTCGCAGGCATTCAACGCGTTCGGTCCGAACGGCTCGTTTGGCGCATCCTCAGCAGGTACTTTGACACAAGCATCGCAGTCTGGCTTGTTTGGATCTTCGAACTCAGCAGGCGCCTCAATGAGCCAGGTGTATAGGCTGCCCAATGGGCAAGTGATCAATTTTGCCAGCACAAATAGTTTTTCTAATGCGCCGAACGGTAATAATGCTAACAGTCGCGGTTCGTCGGTATCTGTGGGACAGGCTTAGTCGTTCGCATGTGTATGTGCTGACTACAAATTATATTTAAATCTAATAATAATTAATGTGCGCAATTATACATTGTTAGCCTTTGGCGATTTTGAATTGGACTTTTGCCAACAAATTGTATATACTAAGCCCAGACATAATTTCGAAATAATTGTCTTTGCAAAACGAAATAAGAAATTTGTTTTGCTTCTGTCGCTAATTTGAAAAACTGGATTTTTAATATAATTAATTGTATACCGTTACCTCTTAATTATGAATAAAAATAAACAACGATGTTATTGTTCTTTGTTTTTTTGTTTATTGCCAACACGCTTACACATCCAGATTTATGCTGAAATCCACGCACGCTGAAGTAAGTTTAAAATATTCATATATTAGATAATTTGCGTTTTCTATTATGAATGATTAATTTAATCCGATTCACTTTCACTCTCCGACTGGAAGTCGCCCACTTCAATGGAGAATTTATATTCTTGATCGCAGCCCAAATACGAGTCGCTCATATAGTACAGCGTGTATTCATGTCGGCCAGGACTGGGCGCTACGAAGTCCAACTTTATTTTAGCTTTCTGCTGTAGCGTTAGACGTTTGATCGAAAGTAGAGAATTAGTTTTTGGATCACCAATAACGACCCACCAACCTTCTTCGCGTTTCTAAAAAAAAGTACAAAAAAAAAGAAAGTCTGTAAAATTTTACATTATATAAAAAATTCAGTCTTTTCTCGTACCTGTGGGAAGAATGGCGCTATAACTGGTCCAGTGACTTCATCTTCACGTTCCAACTGCACAACTACATTGACTGTCGACCCGGAATTGATCCGATCCTTGTCCAACACTTCAAAGTTCATTTCAATATTGGGGTAACGGTTACAGAAACGCGCCACGTCGGCCATTTGAGCGTCGGTTAATTGCAAGAGACGTGTGCGATCATCATCCTCCAACTCCATGATATCGAAAACAGTTTCAATTTTCTATAAAATACAACGTCCGAAATATATAATAACATTTATAAATGAAAATAAGTGAAGTTATTTACCTTCTCTGCGCAGCGCTTGATAATGTCGGCCGTGAAGTGTGGCAACTGTTTTAGGTACGAGTCCTTGCTCCACATAGCTTGTGTCACCATCTGCGCCAACTCCATAGCAGCTACAGCTGGCGAGAGCCAACCATTCGAGCTCAGCACATCGACACAGGCTTGTATGAGACGTATGGCTTTACCTAAAATCAATTCTGTGTCACCCTGTAGTTCTGGACCCAACTGGAGACGCGATAGATGCGCTTGTAGTAGTAAGTTCGTTTTGATATGTGGATCATTGAACCTAGTACGGAAGAGAATTAATAGAAATTATCAGTTTCCCTGCGTTAAAAATAGTAAAACAAGTTTAGAAAAGTATAGCACAACGGGATTAATCAATGAGTACAATCCAAAATTCGAATTCATCTTTCACAGTTTTTGTAATACTTGAAGCTACGCTTTAAGAATACAAACCGATTCGGATCGAAGGAAAGGTATTAGATGAATTTGGTTTAAAAAAGGGCGACTGCAAGCAGGAAAAACTATTGTGCTCAGAGAGAATTCATACTGTTATAATACTTCACTGCTCATTTGGTTATCACCCATTATGCACTTACTTTGGCGCCGTGTCGTTGGGACCGGTCAATTTGTTCGGTAAACGCTGCGAAAGTGTGCGTAAAATATTTTCTTCGTGATGGCGCACCACAATGTCTTCATATTCAGCTGCCGACGATATGATCTCGAGCAAACCTCGGACTTTAGTTTTGCTATTCAACGACAAACTGAAGAGTTCTGAAATGGAAGAAAATTTATTAATAACTGAGTAAGATTTGAAACATTCCACCAATACGCTTACCAATTGTTGTGTAATTAATATAATAATAAGCAGCAATCATGCCCAAGTTCAAGGGTAGCGTATCCATGTCGTCCTCAATGCTGATGCACTTCGATTGCTCCAAATCGGATAGCGTATTTTCGACTAGCTCGGACAAGTGGTCGGAGAGGTGACGATGTGTGACGCCCTGCAAGTTGTAGTAGTTCGGATTCTGCGTCAGCCGCCTGTATAAGAATGTCCACGTTAGGTAATCAACTGCATCCTGTTTGTTCTCAATGGTCTTTGTGACCACTTCCACATTGAAGTGATCGTGTAGGCGATGATCCAAGTGACTTTCTATGGGCAAAGGCTCATTTATGAGTTTCTTAAAGAAGTCCTTTTTAGACGATTGACACATTAGTACACATTTAGCATCCGCGTCCTCAATGGGACGATTAGCACGCCCGATCATTTGCAGGACATCAGTAATGGGATAATCTTCGTATGAGTGATTTTTTCCATTGTAGAATTGTGTGTCCATAATGATAACCAAATGTGCCGAAATGCTCATACCCCAGCAGAGATCCCGTGCCACTACGGCCACCTGTACAGCCCCGGAATCAAATAACTGCTCGACGAGGCGATGATCGGAGGCAGTGAGACCCTCGTGAATGTAGGCCACGCCTTGCGATAGGGTTTCTTTTAAAGTCTTGTCCGACATGCGGTCAAGGAACGGTTTGATGTCTTCCTCCTCGGCATGGAAAAAGCGATTGGGCTGCATATCTGATGCGCTGTATGTTAATATGTCGATGGCGGTGAGACGCGCCTGCTTGCGCGAGGATACGAATACGATTACGGGCTTGTGTGGACTGTACTTAATAATTGCGTTGTAAACGGGCTTCGACATGGAAGCAATACGTGTGGCATTGTGTGTAATGCTGTAACCTTGAATGTGCAACTCGAGAGGAATCGGACGCACGCTCGGGTGGAAATTAAATGTAGCGTTGGCATTGCAGCCGAGCCATTGTGCGACATCACGCGCATCGGCCAAAGAGGACGATAGCGCCACAATGCGGATCTGTTTCTCAATTTGTGACGAAATGTAACGCATACGTGAGCAAACCACCTCCAAAACAGGACCATCTTCTCCACCTACCAACTGGAGCTCATCGACAATGAAAAGATTAATAGCCTGCACGTTTTTACGTTGTTTCCAACGACGCGAGAGTACGTCCCATTTGTCAGCGGTAGTAACAATAATCTGACCCTTGGCTAGAAGTTTCAGATCAGTGCCGGTTTCACCTGTCAATTTCACGACTTTAAGTGAAAGACCGCCAAACTTTGCGTGCCAATCGGCGAATACAAGATCGGCGAGCGCTTCTTTGGAGACTAAGTAGACACAGCGGCCCTCGGCCTGCTGTGAGAAGAGACGCATAATGGCGAACTCCGCGATGGTCATTTTGCCAGATCCTGTGGGGGCGCCCACAAACACATTGTCATCACTATTGTAGACCGCATTGAATACCTGGGTCTGTATGGGATTGAACTGTGGGAAACGTTCGACATAAAATTCCTCAAATTTGGGTTTACGCAGCGCGGAGATAGGTAAGGGCTGTAAATCAAGCAGCTCTGTGGGTGGCATATTTTTTTCTGGCAATATCAAATGTCTGAAGGAAACGGGTAATTGAGTCTCCGAGCCGATCCAACGATCAGAGACGATGCGTAAGAAATATTGGGGCGGAAGCGGTTCAAAGACGGGCACGAAAAACTTTATCTGATGTTCGTCCTGCGAGTATTTCTCCTTCAACAAAAAGAATTCGTGGTGTAAAATCACCTCGGAGTCAACATCTTCGATGAGTATCCAGAAACCTTCGGAGAGGCCATGCACCTTCTCGTCCCATTGAAAGTCCGGTGTAATTGTGAGCTCAACACGCAAAGTGGCACGCGTAATGGGTTGTATATGAGTTGAAAGCTCCAGTTTCGGGAATTGGTGCACGAATTTGTGTATCGTCTTACCCAACTTCGGTACACGTATCAATTCACCAATCTCATTCGGTTCTAAATCATAGAGGCGTTCCCAAGGGAAGTTCTTCTTCTCTAATTTCTTAGCAATCTCATCCGGCATTTTCTTGAATTGCCGAAGCGGTGTCATAGATTGCCACATACGCCGATCGATCATTTTGCAAAGCGTCAGCGTTTTGTCGGCCAACTGGGCCCAGCCACGGTAGAGTACGATTTCGAAGATAGCGCGCATTAAACGAGATGCTGATTGTGTAATGAACACCATGTCAGACATGAGTGCGAAACCTTCGAGTTTTAATTGTGAAATATATGCTTGGAGCAATACATTCACCTTGGCGCTGTGTTCCTCCATCGATTCTTTGATGGGGATGGGAACACGTTCCATAAGCTTCTGCAGTTCTAATTTTTCCTCTTCGCGCACGGCTATGTGTTTGAATTCAGAAGAGAGTGAGAAAACGCGGAAGAGTTCAATCTCGCTAAGAGTCTGCTTCAACAGCTGATTATAGGTCATCATCGTCTCATGCGTGCAATAGTAATGCGAAGCTATACGACCCAACTCGGTTACCTGGAACTGTCCACTCTTGCGATCGTACTTAATGAGCCCACTACGATCCAAATGTAGGGCTGCAGTGTGTATAAGATCGGCGCGATGTTGCTCCAGCAATGAGTCATCCCGTATGGCGTCATGAGAAATACCATATAGTGTGGGATTGCGCAGCATACGTATGTAGAGGTAAGTGTAACCGAGCCAATGTACCGCGTCCTTTAAGTTCTGTACAGTGCCCAGTACGATTTCCGCATTCAACATGTCCGGCATTTTGGATATAAACTGTGATTCGATAGGGAGCTGTTGGTTCAGCAACGAGAGATAGAACTGCAATTCGCTATGGTTTGTGATGAGTATGCCCTCGCCTTTGGTATCGTATTGTGGACGACCAGCACGACCCAACATTTGGAGGACGTCCAATGCGCTCAATTCGACCCAACGGCCCTTTTCAGGATTGTAAACTTGGGTACCCTTTATTATAACGGTGTGCGCTGGCAAATTAACACCCCAAGCTAGAGTAGCTGTGGACACAAGAACCTGTGAAAATTATAAAAAAAAAAAATAAAAATTACAAAAAAAAAAATAAAAATTACAAAAAAAAAAATAAAAATTATAAAAAAAAATAAAAATAAATAAAAATAATAATAAATAAAATTAAAAAAAAAAATAATAAAATAAAATAAAGAATTAATGAAAGTATCCAAATGATTACGTCGCTGTGTGTTCTTAATGTATTCCAATTTCTATTCATTTTCTGACCAGCGTTAACTATTGTAAAGACATGTAAAACAACCGCTGGACAGGACGCCGTACAGACAGGCGCTGAACGCCATTCACCAGGAGTCAGTCAACACCTTCCTAGACTCCCTTCCAGTGAATGGCGTACTCGGAATCAAACCACCACCTATCGCAGACAGTGAGCTCGAGCTGCCTCGAGAGACCCGTGTTACACTAGCACAACTTAGATCTGGATATTGTAGCAGGTTAAACTCCTACATATCCAGACTCGACCCCAGCATACCCAACGTATGCCCTGCATGTGGAGAGTACCCGCACGACACTAACCACCTCTTCACATGCCCCCTTAAACCTACCCATCTAACCCCCCTCTGCCTTTGGTCCAACCCTGTCGAAACAGCACGTTACCTGGACCTTCCGTTAGATGACCTTAGACTGGTTATGCCTGCCCTAAGCGGGGTTAGCGAACCGCTACAACAACAACAACAACAACAACAACAACAACATTGCAAAGACAGATGAGCTTTGGCACTAGCCCATAATTCTGGAGAGGTTTCCAACGTTCGTAGTATATCGAATCGACTATTTTTTCTGCAAGTTTCTTTACCTGATATTATAGACAGATTCGAATACTAGGAATCCTAGATATATTCCCATGTCCTAATGCATCATTAATCCTGTTTTCTTGGACCGCAGATATTGACAAATGCTCCCAGCTCATGAAATCACCTCTTCTTAGTAAATTAAATATCAAATTTCTTACCTGTATGTGACGATCGGCGAAAAGATCCTCTACCAATGTTCGATCAACGCGCGTCATTCCAGCATGATGAATGGCAAATCCATAGGGCAAAAGTTCTTTCAATTCTGTGTTCTTCACTTGCTCCGCCTCGGTACGCAGCACTTCCATGCTAGCCGATCCTTCGCGCAGAAAACTACCAAGCGTGTCCTTCTCAAGGCACATATCACGCACCGCACGCGCAGTCTTACCAGTTTCCTTTCGAGAGTGAACGAAAACGAGAACCTGATTGCGACCAGCATGCTCCATAGTCTTCTCGTAGACAATTTCATTCATTACTTGGAAACGTTTCAATGCTTTCTTTTCAGTAACACCAATATATTGCTGTTCCAGCGCGACAGGACGAAAACTATTGTCGAAATAAAATAGACCCTTGTCGGGTTTAACACGTAGGAATGTCGCAACATCCTGGTAGTTTGGCAAGGTAGCAGATAAGCCCACCAAGCGTACATCTTCCTGTGTCGTCTCAATATTGCGGATGGTACGTGCTACAAGTGCCTCAAGTACAGGACCGCGTTCGTCATGCAACAAGTGGATTTCATCGATAATGACCAGGCGCACAAGGGAGGTGAACGTCTTTTCGCCACCCTTACGTGTGATAATGTCCCACTTTTCTGGTGTGCAAACAATGACCTGTGTAGCGGCTATTTGTTCGCGCGTGAGTTGATGATCACCGGTCAACTCCGAGACAGTCAAATTATAGCAGGCCAATCGGCGACCAAAGTTACCCACCATTTCCTGTACCAAGGATTTCATGGGTGCAACGTAGATGATTTTGAACTCATCAACATTAATGGTGCCATCCTCATTGATATGCTTACCGATTTCGCGCATCATTGTGAGCAACGCTACATTTGTTTTACCGGCACCTGTTGGTGCACATAGCAACATGTTTTCATCGCTGTCGAGTGCGGCTTTCCACAGACGACTTTGTATGCGATTAAGTGTTTTAAAACCGTCAAAAACTGGTTGCACGTATTTGGGTAGTTTATCAATAGGCTGCAGTTCTTCTTTATCCTCAAATGGTACTTGTTTTAAAGCGGGTACATGAACCTCTTCGTAACCCTTACGTTGTTTACGGAATGAACCGTCGGGCAGTTGGCATCGTTTATTAGCCATGAAATGAGAGCCTTGTGTAAAAGCGATCTCTTCTAATTCGAGCACTTGACGCACCCCAGCAACTTGACCGGCCATGCCTTGGCCGCCGTCATCGTTCTCTTCTTTGGAACGTTTATTGGCACGTGATGAATTGCCATAATCGTCCTCCTCTGACTTGCCAGTGTCCAGCTGACGCAGAATTTTTGCTAAATGACTGTCATTACGCATTTTCTCTCTGATTCGCTGACGCTCACTATCCGTTTGCGCCGATGCCAACATTGTGCAATACAAAATCATTTGGCGATTATTTTTCAGCTGTTTGATAAAATCAAAGCAGTCGTAGCCAAGTAAAAGTACTAGTTGATTTTCACAGTCCCGCTCGTCGGACGCATCCTTAAGTATTTTGAGCACATCCGCAGCTTTGCTCTGCGATACCATAGCGTCTTTGTAATATTTGCTAAGACAACGCTGCAGCCAATATGCATCAATATCCAGTGGATGCAGACCTCGATCTTTCTTGACATTGGCCGACTCCTCGGTAAGTAACTAAAATAGGATGAAATAGATCATTATTGGTTATATATGTATATGTATTTAGAAAATAATCACATTTTCTGCATGCAGCGTGTGATCGATCCGCGCTTCCTCTCCTTCTTCTTGACCATCTTCATCACGAATCTCGCCATGCATGTCATTGTCACTTTCTTCCTCTGATTCCTCGAACTGCACATTAATACCGTAAGTTTCGTCTATCTGTTCTTCATTACCAGCAATGCTTAAGGCGTTAACGGCATCAGAACCGAAATCCGTGATCTTTTTACCTAGATTCACCAGCAAAGCAAACCTATCGTGAAATAAAAGTTTTTAAAAAAGATTTTTTGATTCAAAATGTTACAAAATTTTCCAACATACCTTTCATCGGTCACTGATCCCAACAAACTGTCGATTTCACGCTTTCGCTCGCGGTCCTTTAGTTTATCATTCTTTAACACCGCAAGGATTTCGTCGGCTGCACCACAAAGTATATCACGTGGTTGATCGCCTAGTGCCTCCTGTATGAAACTTAGAAGCACCTCGTATGTCTGGCGAGTTTCTTGAGTCTTAGGTCTGTACACAATACCAACCATTTCATCAATACCTTCGGACAATAGAGTGGCACCCTTCATGCGCTCAAAATCATATTGAGCCTCATCACGCTTTTGGCGTTTGGCTTTTCGTTCTTCCATTTTTTCTGGCTTTGTACGCTGATAGCGATCTCCCATGCGGGTGCCTTCTAGCTTACCTACAAGTGACACAACCTCACCAGTGGCCTCATCACGACGTGGACGTTCAATAAGCCGCACATCCGCTTGCAGGACAAGATTGGAATTCTGTAGAGAAAAATTATTTTATATTTACAAACGTTTATTTTCGTTTTGTTTTCACGTTGGCGTGGATGCAAATTTTCACACCACAATTTTAACTCAACACATATACCCACCGCTTTATATTCATATTGAAGTTGACGAGCTGCGGCATCAGCCATGTCGGGAAATGTGTTTTTTTTTTAATTAATACACAAATATGTTTTAAAAATAATTAATAATTTCACGGTTCATAAAAGATGTATTATTTTCCTCGGCCGCTTTTTCCTGCTTTTTTCTGTGACAAATCCAGAGAACGTAAATACATTGATGACATTCACGTAAAAATGTGTGAAAAATTTATTAGGGTTGTATGCAGTGTGTATAAATAACAAATGAGTACAGATGAATTGGAAATCATTTTGTGCATTTTGGCCGAATGTCTCCTTTAAACCACTTGAAAAGAAATTAGAGGATCAATTTAATATTTTATACAACTTGGTATTATTGAAATTTCATTAGGTTATGCCATTTTTTATATTATTATAATGTACACTTTACACAAGTATGATGTTTTCTCATACACCACAACTGTTCTCAAATTGTTTAATCCAGCCGTTCTGCTACTATTTGGTGCTACGGAACGCAACCCTATTCCGTTATAACGAGTAGCTCGCCGTCTTTCAGCTGTCAGGTGGGAAGCAGACATTTTCTTCTGAAGTGATTTTCTCGTGCCCGTGGTTGGTGCTGATTTTGTAAGTGCTAATCTTTTAATTAAATTGCATAATTAAATATTTGTTTTAAACTTTAAAAATACACAAAAAATGCCAAAACTATATAGCTACAATTAAGCTATTACATTTTAGTAATAGAGTGGGAAAATACACTAAATTTGATGTGAAAAATTGGCAAAATTGCCAACGAACGCATCGTTATGTAACCTCAATATGAGGATTGATTTTAATGAATTGTATTTGACCTTACATATAAATTAAACTACATAATATATTTTTCTTATTTCTTTTGCAGTTTCCAATAAGAATTCACCGAAACAGCGTAACGTAACATAAAACCAACAATGTTCTCATCACTGTTTGAAGCTGCCAAAAACTCGCCTTTGCGTACACCATTTACCAAAGTCCAATGCGGCAGCACCGGTAAGTCTGGTCCAGTGCCCGGACGCCAGATTCAAGCAGCATCAACACCTAGCGGTGATTCGTGCGAATTCGGCAGCAACAAATACTTTGCGCTATGCGGTGTCGGCGGTATCCTGTCCTGCGGTACTACGCACACCTTCGTCGTACCGTTGGATTTGGTGAAATGCCGTCTTCAAGTTGACCCCAAAAAGTACAAGAATTTGATCAACGGCTTCAAGCTTACCGTGGCTGAAGAAGGCGCACGTGGTTTGGTTAAGGGCTGGGCACCAACTTTCTTCGGTTACTCAGCACAGGTGAGTGAGTAGTCGAAGTTGCAATTTTTATGTTATACGCAAAGGGATACCGACGTTATTTGGCATGGAAATTAAGAAAAGATATACAAATCTGTGAAATACTTATTTCCGTAAAGTTTAAAAATCGTTGAAAAATTGTGATTGGACGCCTTTGAAGAAAACGTGGAAAACAAACCATAAGTATACGTCGTGGTTACACAATACCCTCTCATTATCGGCTTATTGATTTTTAATGCTAAAAGAACCAGCTTTTTGTTGGCAACGCGTTATAGCTCAATCAAACATATGTAGTGCAATATCCTTTTTGTTGAAGTAAATGTAAGCTTAACTTATCTCTACACAACGAAATTAATGAATATTTTCATAGCTTATGGTCATATTACTTTCCGGTTCTGCTAGACGTCATGAATTTCGATTTTTTTTATCTTTTATCATGTGATAATATTTCATGTTAATTAACAGTAGTGAAAAAAGAAAATTGAAATAAATGAACAAGTATGTATGTAGGTCAGTAGCTTTGGACAAATATACTCTATTATTTATTTTCGTATACCAAGTGTTTTTAAACTCTTAGCACATTATAGTAATCATTATGAAAGCTTCCAGTATTTTGATATAAATTGTATACCCTACAGCAGAGTTACTTAAATTAATTTAAATTTTTCCCTATGTTTATTTACCAACTGATCGTTTAGGGTCTCTGCAAGTTCGGTTTGTATGAAGTCTTCAAAGTGTACTACTCCAACATTTTGGGTGAGGAGAATTCCTACTTGTACCGTACCTGGTTGTACTTGGCTGCCTCGGCTTCGGCAGAATTCTTTGCTGATATTGCATTGGCTCCTATGGAAGCTGCCAAGGTCAAGATCCAAACCACACCTGGTTACGCTAACAACTTGCGTCAGGCTTTGCCTAAGATGATCGGTGAAGAAGGTGTAGCTGCTTTCTACAAGGGTCTGGTACCATTGTGGATGCGTCAAATCCCATACACCATGATGAAGTTCGCTTGCTTCGAACGTACCGTTGAATTGTTGTACAAGTAAGTTCCATGATGTGCTCTTGATCTTATGTATAGATTTATTACAATGCATTACTCCATATTTTTCAGGCACGTTGTACCCAAGCCGCGTGTTGAATGCACCAAGGGTGAACAATTGGTGGTGACATTTGCTGCCGGTTACATTGCTGGTGTCTTCTGTGCCATCGTCTCGCATCCAGCTGATGTCGTCGTTTCAAAATTGAACCAAGCTAAGGGCTCCACCGCTATTCAAGTGGCTAAATCTCTCGGCTTCATGGGTATGTGGAACGGTCTGACGCCACGTATCATTATGATTGGTACACTCACTGCCCTGCAATGGTTCATCTACGATGGTGTCAAAGTTGCCTTGGCTCTGCCACGTCCACCACCACCAGAGATGCCAGCTACCCTCAAGGCCAAACTCGAGGGCTCAACACAATAAGCAGTAATTTCTAGTTTTAATTCAACTCATCAGCAAACTACCACTATGACTCTAAATTAAATAAGTTCAGCCAGCGATATTAAAATGAGGCGATGTCAAATCGTCGTCACAAGTAAAAGTAGTTAAGACGCAAAGCAAAACAAGTATATAAACATAACGCAACAGTACGATTGAATATACCGAGAATATACACATTGGCTCGGACATACGTAACAGCGCATTTAATATGGGGGACACTTTGAAATTCTGTAAAATACGCAATTGCATATACACGTAACTTCGAAAGAGAATACTTAGTAAATATGCAGAAAGAGAAAAAATTGTAACACAAAGGAATTACAATACACGTTAACACTCTACTATACGTATGTATCTAATCTTCCACGCATTTACAGCAACAATGTAATTCTGGCATTCCAGTGAGTACTGTAAATGTGCTACTCACTATGAACTTTGCATTTCTATTTTAAACTTGTTAACTAAACCGTTACTATAAAATAAATTTAATGAACATTCTTGTATTTCACTCTATCTATATACCGACATAAATGGTTTTCATAAACTTAATTTATCTTGTATAGTATTGTAAAATGTATTTAAGCTAAAAATCGAAATGTGTGCGAAAGGCGAAGAGAAATTGTAATATGCATTTGTTAAGGAAAAAGAAGCATTATGGAAAATTTACTAAACTTTATTGTGAAATGGTTTAGCAGCATTAAATAAAAAGTATAAAATGTGTATATTGTTTTAACTAAATGTGTTATGTAATATATTTTTTAAAACCCCGCTAAATAGCGTTGTCAAAATTGTCCGAAAAAATATAGTAAAATATTCAAAACTAATAAAAATTTTAGTGTTTTTTCTTTTTCAAATAAAAGTGAGTATGTGGGCGCAAAGAATTTCCAAAATAGGTGTGGTATGAAATCAAGAAAAAATGGAAATAATGTTTGCATAAGAAAATTTTTTGACGCAAAGACTGCGCAATTAGTTTATTTTTAGAAAGAAAATTTTGAAGGTTAACTTTCATTACGGTGCTAAACATAGGCAAAAGTACTCATATGTACATATATGTATGTATGTAAGCAAGCCATTTTCAATTTTTATGTTTAAATGTTGATAAGAAATTATAAATATACATACATACATATGTATGTATTTAAAATGCTGAAGTGACCCAACAGAATATTTTAACTATACATACAAATAACCGCAATGGCATCGCTTGAGCTCTTTTATTTGAAGGTATTTTTTGAGTAAGATTAAATTTTAATGAGGGATGCTAAAAATGCAAAAACGAAATTCAAATTTGCATACAAATCATACACATTTGATATGTATGTATATCAATTGATTAATGAGTATTTGCTTACATATAAGTAAGTTCTTCAAATAATACCTATTTGGTAAAATAAAAATAAAAAATAAAATAAAACAATAAACGAGTTGGAGCATTTTTTTTTATAAAATATTGAATATATGTAGCTTTATTTATTTTATATAAATTTTTTGTTTTTAGCATTTAATATTTTTAAGTTTTTTTTCGTTTTTTTTTTTAATTTTCATGTTGTTTTTACTGGCTTTTTATTGCATATTAAATTGTAACAAAAGTAAAATAATAAATTTTATATGGCAACATATTCGACATTTCTTACACACGCTTAAAGTCAAAATGGATATTTATATATAGTACATACTATTATAACTAGACATAAAAATTAATATTTACACTTTTTTATTTTATTTTTTCTTTCTTTTCTTGCAATTTATGCTGTTTGACTTATTTTTTTATTAGTTTTGTTAAAAAAAAAAGAAAATAATATTTATAAATGTTTTTTTTTTGTCGTAATTTTAGCTTAAAAACTATAAAACATACACACAAAATATAAATGTCGTAGCAATAGTAAAAAGTTTATATATATGTAATTAAAAAGTTAAAATCATAATAGTATAATGCGCATACATATTAAATGAGTTGATTGTGGGTAAAAAAAATAGTATTTTGTTGTCAGTTTGTAAAAAATCAAATGATAAAATCTATGTATGTATATATAAAACACACATAAAAAGTGCCATCGAGACAGCCTTAAGTTGACACAGTAGGTTCTTAAGTCGAGTTGGCATGTACATATGTATGTATATATATAAAAATAATCACAAATAAACAATGTCAACATCATTTGTATATGTAAATGTATGAATATATATATATTTCTTTTTTATTAAAGTAAGCCAGTCTTATACACACACACGCTTTAATTCAGCAGCACAAACAAAATGTTTAATGAAAAAAAATACAAAAATTTTAATTAAGAGCATAACGGTATAATATAAAAATAAAATAAAACTTAGTTTGCAAAAGTGCGGTAGAAGAATGGCTTCTTTAAATAATATATGTATATATGAAATAAAAACCATTTAAAATCGTCATGTAAAAGATTATGTTTAAAAACCCACAAAAATAATTGAAAAAATCACACAAACTCCGCGCACATAACACAAAATTGTTTTTGCAACTTACATCTAAACTACGTGTTTATAGTAAATTTTTGTTTTTCTTTTTCTTTTTACATTATAACTATAGTTTAAAGTTTTTTTTATAAATTTTATATACATATTTTTGCGCTAAATATTTGATGTTCTTTGTTTATGTGGCTATATATGTTAAGCTATAATATTTTTTTTTGTTTGAGTGTTGTTGTTATTGTAGTTTAAGAAGCTTTATAACCACATCAAAGTTGATTTCAGCTCTTTTGTTGCATAGTTTCTCAAGTAGTGCCTTTAAGATTGTACGTACTAACCTAACTTGTTCTTCTAGGATTGTTTCCACCAGACGATTATCGTCCGAAGCAATTCAAATGTAAGAATTTGTTTAAAATTCTAGTTTCAAGTAAAACTAAGAAAAATGTTGTTTCTGAATTGGCGTAAAAAGTCTTTTAGTGTTCACATATTACCGTACTCTTATTCTCTTTTAACATTTTAGACGCAACTGATTAGTTGAAAACACTGCAAAATGTTGAAAAAAGTCATTTTCAAATTTTCACTGTTCAATAAATGAACTAGCGCAGCTCGTTCCTGTCTTAGGCTGGCTGAGCACATAGTGTATATGCATGTAAGCAAATCTACGTTATGTCAACCTTATAATATCTATGCAACTGCGCCATTGCGCCCCAAAGTATGCTAGAAAATTGTAGTTAAACGACTTTAGCACGCCTTTCTATACAGTTATTGCTGTTTGCTTCCACTAGAGAAGTTAATTTTCTAAGCTAGAATTTGTGCTAGTTTCAAAAGTCAATAAATATCTCAGTTACAAAGTCTCAAACAATATTTATTGGCTTCTAAAACCTAACCTAACCTAACCTAATAAAGGATCAGTGAAAAGTCCTTTGTTTTCTTTTTCGAGCGTAGCTAAATATTTAACAAACGCCCTGCTGAGAGTCGACGCTGCTTCAGGCTGTGAATTTGAGACCAGCTCTAAATTCACTTAAGCACGTTTTAACGGTATATGTTCTGTTTCTTAGAAAGCCAATTTTAGAGGTTAGTGTTGTTGCTTGCAATTTTTGAACTATGCTCTACAATTTGTTTTGTTCTTTACTCATGCCAAATTGTTGCAGCGTTTTTCCTTTTTGTTTACATTTTTTGACATTTTTTACGTCCTAATTTATATTATTTATTTGCTTAATTTCATCTTCTTCTCTCGCTAAACTGTTTGTATAGCTGCTCTGTCAGCGATCAGTCAGCGAGTTAATATCACTGCTCCTCCCTCCACATTTGAGTAGTTGCTAATAAAGTCTTTTCAATATCAAAGCCTATGCAAAGTGCTGCACTAACACATTTGCAGTGGCTAATAAATCAGTTGTGTTGTTGTTGTTGTTGTTGTTGTTTTAAGTTAAAGCTTTCGTTTTCCAAAACGTTCACAAATAGTTGGCAAAAATTATTGCACCATAAAATTTCTAGTCCGTTACTAGTAAATTTCTAACGTTGTTGTATTTGTAACTGTAATGTATGTGTGTGTATGTGCGTGTGTGTGATGCTAGATGGTTTTATAGCAATAATTGATTGTTTGAATTATGAAAATTGTGCAAACTATTTGTTTTGGTTAATGCTCTACAGTTTCATAAACATACATATGTATATAGTTGCCGTTTTTGTTGTTCTTGTTACTTATATGCATTGGCTATAAATATATATATTTTCACATTTTTCGCCTATTGCGCTTATCACAATCACACACTCCAAAAAAAGGAAAGCTGCTGCCTTGGGCATTACTCCTGTGCCGACGTACAAATACGTGTTTGCACGGTCGTGTCCTTGTTATGTACATATATTATAACTGTATATTTTTGTCATTATTGTTCTCTTGTTGTTTTTGTAATTATTGTACTGCTATTATATTGGCGATTCTCAATTCTTCTTGTTTTTTTTTAATTTTTTTTATTGCAGGGCTACTTGCGCTCCCGACGCGCGCCCATGCCACTTGGCGCGTCGATCTGTCACCTCACCAATATTTCTCCTCGATCTGTTTCTGTTGCCTGTTGAATTTGAGGAAATTTTCCTTGTTTAGCATCTCTGTTCAATCAAGTTGCTCACCAACAGCTTTGACTGCTTGCTTGTTACATAATTAAAATGACATTTACCAGTATGGGCCCGACTCCTTACTCCAATTGTTTTGCGTTAGATGTTCTTTAGTTGCGTGGCTCAAAGCTTCCGAGAGTGTAGACATCACGGGACCGCGACCAGCGTTGCGTGATGAATTCTTGTCGTATGGCGAGAGCGCGTTGTAGTAGAAGGGTGAACGTTTGGTTATAGTATAGTTCTTGCCCTAGAGAGAAATTTAATAGCATATTTAAAATAGCAAAATCACTATGTATATAATGCCGCTTCAACTTACGTCATTGTTATCCCAGTACTCTTGATTATTAGCACGATAGCAAATGCAGAATTCCAAGCGTTTGGAGGATGGCGGTAATGTGATTTTGAATGAGAACGTATCGAAGACGACATGAGCATATGTTGCCGGCCCATAAGCCTGAAAAAAAAAACAAATCAAAAGTAGTAAAAATTAATATTTTTCTATTTTCCATTTTCATTTGCTATATTTGTGTGTGTGTATGCTTACACTTACCCTAGCAAATGTGCAGAAAATATCCTGTTGATTTTTCCAATCATCCCATGTCACACGCACAATCACCTCCTTCTCGAATGAAACATTTTTCACCTTTACAGTGCCCACCACAATGGACTCCTCATCCTTGACAATCACATTTTCCAGCGAGACAAATTCTTGATCGATCTTTTTTCTGCATAAAAAAAATGTAGAAATTTAGCAATTCAGTAAGCTGTAAAAATCACCGAAAGCAAACTGTTGTCCTACCTAAATATTAGATAATCGGATGCTGGCTGTTTGAAGTCGACAGTCCATTGATCGGCTGGATGTGGACTAACGAGGCCCTGTGTGATTTGCTCCAGGAATTTTGTGCTCCACAGCGGGGGCACATTTGAAGGTTCGGACATAACACGCACCTCTGTCAGCGGTTGACCCTCATCGTCAGCGAAAATTACTCGCTTGCGACAGCGGCTGAAAGAAAAGAATAGAAAAAATGAAAAGTTAATACATACATACATATTTAAAAATATTTTAAATAAAAATTGAGTAAAACTTGCTTAATAAATAAATTTCTTGTATACAAAATTTAACAATTAAAAATAAAAAATTAAATTTAATAAAAATTAAAGGAAAATAAAAAATTTAAAATTTAATAAACTTTATATAATAATAAAAATTTAAAGTAAATAAAAATTACGTGCAAATAAGAAAATAAAATTAAGGAAAAATTAAATGAAATAAAATAAATAAAATTTGAAATAAAAATAAAAAAAATGAAATAAAAATATTAAACAGAAATAAAAAATAAAATTTAAATAAAAACTTAATAAACATTTCAGCAAATAAAATAAAAATTTAGTAAAATATCATAAAAATAAGGAATTAAATCTAATAAAAATTAACTAAAAGTAAATAATAAAGTTTAACGAAAACTTTAATAAAAAAATTAATGAAAAATAAAATTTAAAATTAAATAAAAATAAAAAATAAGAATTAAATATCGAAGAATAAAAGATAAATTTCAAAAAAAAAAAAAAAGAATAGAAAATAAAATTTGATAAAAAAATACGATTATATGAGAAATAAATAAGAGTAAAATATAAAATATAATAAGCCTTAAAGAAAAATAAAAAATAAAATTAACGGTATATTTTATTCCATTATTATTCTGTGCTATGTATTTTTGCATATATTGTAGTAGCTATTGATCCTCTAATGTATCCGGAGCTCCAGTTTATGGTTTGATAAGAGCTTCTCTACATACAAGTTTCTGTTGTGAAGAATTTATAAACATCTTACTATTTTTAGATTATTGCTTTTTAACAATCTTTAAATTTTTTTGGAATGAGTGATTAAGCAGCTGAAAGAAATGTGTATAAGCGCCCGTGATTGGGTGCGAATAGGAAATTCTTTTTTTCTTCTAATTATTACTGTACATAAAAAAATTTACGATTTTGTTTAATTTTTAGTTTTTAAATATTGATCAATGCCTGCTTGAAAGCAAAACAAAGTGTTCGACTGTTTTTTTCTTAGATCTACAAATGTTGCAAAACCAATTTCACTATTTCATCAATTGTAAATTGTTACTATATATTTAATTTTTTTTAAGGTATCACGCTTCCCACCAAAATCACCTGACCAAAGAAACATTTGAGCAAAAAAGCACCAAAATTATGTTCCTCCCATTTTTTTTTTTTTGAAAAATAAATGAAAACCAGAGTTTCTAAAATTAAGAATGAACCAATTCTCTACTACAAACATTTGTATGTATGTAGTATCTACTCTTTCAGAGTGTAAAATAAATAAAAAATAAATTAAAAAAATTCAGCCAAAAATTGATTGCTTCATATGTAGCTGTCGCCAAAAGGAAAATAGAATTAAACTTGCTCAATTAAACTTGTGATTTTAAATCAAAAGTGTCGTTTTGAACTATGGGCGCATAGGTGAAGGTGTTTTAAAGGTGTTTTGCATCTAATCAATCGTTTTTTTGGTTCAAAATCTATTTTTATTTTGAACTTCACAGCTGGCCTATGAGTAAATGTTTTATTTTAACGTAAGACCATTCTAGTAAAGCCACTTGTATGTAAGTATTTACATATGTATATAATATATCACACTTAGAACAGATGTGGTATTTATAAAGAGAAAGTAAATACACACATACATACATATCTATTTTTTTGTTGAATTTAATCACGAATTTGGAAGGTGTGAAATAATTATTGTTGACTGTTGAGGTGGCTAAACGTAACCTATTCAACGTTGACTTGACAATATAGAGAGCCACTCCCCATTTTACAAGTGTATGCATATAAATACATGCATACATATGCACACACATTACATTATAGTATGTAAGCTGAAAGCTTGCCAAATATAACAATTTTATTGCGACTATTCGGTTTAAAAATAAACAATTAATTGAATTGTCATTGGCTTAGTATATGTATACATATATAGTATCTTGCACGTGCCGGGACTTATGTGGGCTTTTTGAACAGTTCAACACCTTCATTCATTATTTTCTAATTGTTTTTTTGTAATTTTTTTTTTTTACTAGAAGAAAGTCTCTACCACCTTATAATTCATGAAACAGTCTTTGTTATAATAACTTTTCGAAAAGTCTTTTTTAAAGAGTCCAAGATATCTATGAATTCAATTTTTTTAAATCAGTTTTTCAATAAAGAACTAGTTTCAAATTAGGTCAGAAGATGGATCAGCGCGAAAAAGTTGAACTCAAGTATTTTTAGACTAGACAACCGCAAATTGAGTTCAATACTCAGAGTATCGAGCAAACCATTTGCAACAGGAACGCAGACTTCGAGTTGTCTTTTCTTACAATGCCAATGTTTTTTCTGATACTCTACATATAAATATAAAGATATAAACAACAATCAAATTTCAGCAATTATCCTCATTTATGAGCCTCTATGATGGGATTTGATATTATCTAGTAGCATATACCCTGCAAACAACGGGAGTACTCCATGCACGCTTGAAATATATTCCACACGCGGACAATAGAGTTATCAAAAACAAATTACAATTCATACAAAAAAATATGGTCTAACAAATATTGCGATGAGATAGGGGTGGATCATATGATACACCTAGTTTAGTTAGTTTTGAAACTACTCCACACATATACTACCTGGAGTAGCCACAGGAGTATTTATCTATATATGAAAAATTACATACTTTAGTTAGTTAGTTAGTTTAGTTATTTCAGTTTTATAAATTTTTTTTTGTATATGAGCAAAAATCTCATTGCGCACTTGCAGCTTCATTTAGTAATAGCGATCGTTAAAACACGAGCAATAATCGGCTAACAACAAGCTGCTAGCGAGACGTGAGTTGGTCTATTAGCCCACTACAGAGAAGTACCTATCGGATTACTCCAATAGATAGTGTGGTCTACAAATGTTTGCAGGGTATTTACATATGTACATATACATATATATAAATATATTACAGTATGATATACGTACGCTCTTTATCAATAACAACTTCAAAATATAGTGAAATCGTTTAATCTCACTTGATATGTCCATTAAACAAAACTCAGCCAATTAATTACCAAATTAAACTCACATGTGTGTATGTGTAACTACATATATGTATGTATGTAGATATGTGTGTATGTATAAGAAAGAGCTTGAATAATTTATTAATTTTAAATGTTTTCAATTTATATTCAATTTTATATGCAAATCGGATATCAGGCCACAATTGCCTCAGCAAGCGGATATATTTACATACATATGTATGTATGTATGTGTGTTTATAATTTATATTTTATATTTTGTAGAAAACTGGTTTTTATTCAAAATAAAGTGAAACATACATACAGATTAGGCGCCACTGCTTAGGAAAATTTATGTAAAAAACTGAAAAAAGTATTAAAATTCAATTGTTGTCGGAGAGCATTTTTATTTAGACACACATGTACATATGTATGTACACTAATTTATTTATTTATTTATACACTAACTAACGTTTGTATTTGTGCCAATTAGTAAATGTATTTGCCTTTAATTATCACTTTGTCATCAACAATTTCTTCGTTTATCAGCTTATCATGCATGTTTTTATTTTTTTTTTCTTTTTGCTAGCGGTACATTTTGGTAACAACTTTGGCGTGGTTGGCAGGTGAACGGATACATGAGAAAGCCTGTGCACAGCTGGAGCATTTACCTTTGTCTGCTGCTAAAAATAGTTGGTCTGGTGTTTATTTTTATTTTATTTACAACACACGAATCTTTAGTGGATCTGTATACACGTATGTACGCAAATATATGTTTTTTTAAAGGCAATCTACTGATATCAAAAAAAAAGTTTTTTAACTTTATTATTATACATATTTACATTGTACCATATGTATTTTAGTTTTGTACATAAAAAAATTGAGTATTGAATATATCGAGTTTTATTATTTAATTGGAAAACAAAAAAGTCATGAAAAACCGACAATTAAATAAAAAAATTTCAAAACTGATAAAAGTTAATTTTTAATAGCAACAAACATCGAGATTTTCAGATCCTTCAATTAATTTATTTATATTTTCATAAAAAAGTATATTTTCGTTATCTCAAAAATACGCTGAAACTACCTCCTTGACTTCAACATCGATTATACATTTTTGTCCCTCAGCTCTTTTATTATCTAATAATCACTCGGGGCCCATCCTTGACAGTAGAGTGGGTGATTATAAATATCGAAGCCCACCATTTTTTAACTTTTTGGAAAAGTTTTCCCGAATATGTTGCTTGGTTGACGATTCTCGAAGCTCAAAGACTAATTGTCTAGTGACACGTTAAGATCCTAATGAGCCTAATCACCCCTCTACAACCCACTCATTTCGCGAACATACACGTATGCTTGATCTTATTACTGATACGTATGTACACGTATGTGACTTAATTTTATTTCCTACCTATTTCTACAAGAATCGCTTCGTCATTTGTCTACATTAAATTGATGTATGTATGCATGAGAAAAAAATGCGTAGCTTCCGTTTTCGATTCTTCTCAGAACTAAAAATTTATTCAATATTGATATGCAAAAAAGTCACTCAATCGAATCACAAGACGATCGTTTCTCTGTATATATATCCACACATAAGCGAACATACATATGTACATACATACATAAACGAAAGAAATCTCCAGAAATCGAGAAAATTACAGAATTTTAAAAGAATGCACAGAACAGATGTAAAAAACGCAGCAACAAGTGTTAACGAACGCTCCAGCACTGCGTGAATGAGTTGGAGAGCGAATGGGAGAGAGTGGCTAAGAAAGCGGTAGGTGTTGCTGAGATCATATTATTACAAGCTATTTGTTTTTTTTTTTATTTAGTAAAAATTACATATTCACAACATTGAAACCTCGGTGCTCACACTCGAAGGAATGTGCTGCCGGCTGTGGGCTGCGCTGCAAGTGCAAGAGCAAAATATATTGATTTTTGCTTATAAGCATATGTGCATGGACAGTTCTTATTTTCTTTACTTTTATATTAATATTGTTATTATTATCGTTTAGTCGCCACGCTTTAACATGCTACCATTTTTTTTTCTGTTGTCTGTCTTCCTCTTCGACTGATCATGTGGACAACGCATGTTAATAAACGCTTGATCAGAGCTGCTCCTGATGGTGTTGGCGGGTGATGGCGTTGAAGACTATAGTACCTAGTCTATGCACTTGTCTTTATGTGAGTGCAAGAAGCTGAATGGCAATTGTTTTTGTATGAGAAGAACACGCACACAAGCGCATATGGACTGAGACTACAACTACCCGCAACAGCAAATTATTCAATTCACACGCAACAGGTTTAAGTTTCTTGCTTGACTCGATTATCAATATGACAAAAAACAAAGAAAAAGGAAATCACAGAAGAAGAAGAAGACGAAACAACGGCGTTTGCAGTAGTGGGGCCACCAAAGCGGTCAACGATGCGAAAGCTATTTCACTGAACGGCAGGCAGTTGACCACGCATTTACGCATTTACGCATTTACGCATTTAAACGACAGTGATAAGGCAGGCGGTGCTTTGCCGGTTTGATATCGGTCTGCTGGATTTCTCCAGAAATTTGTGCTGCTCGTTTGTATTCCCTGATTGTTTTAACTTTTCTCTTGCTTTGCTGTTCGTTTTCTTGTATCTGTTTCGTTTATCTTTTTTGAAGCCAGTTAGCTTTTGCTGCCATAATTAGTTGTTGTCATAACAGTGTCATTTTGTTTTTTTTTTGTTTTTGTTTTTGGTTTGTTTGTTACCCCTGTGCTGTTGTGCTTATTACAACTTATAGGGTTTTTGTTTTGCATTGCAAGTGGAAAAAAGTGTGTTTTACAACAAAGCCGGTTTTAAGTCGCATACCTTTTTTGGGCTTTCTGACTGAGTTTTGTATGTTTGTTATTTCATGCCGGCTCTAAATATGCACTTAAATAACTTCGGAAATAATATTTTCAACTTTTTTTAACTGCTTTTAGTTAAAATTAACATTTTAGAGGCAAACTTCACATTGACCAGGCGAAATGAAGTCTTTGAACCGAAGATAATTTCGATATGTTATTATTGTAGAGGCAATAAAATTAGTCCAAAACTGGAAATCAATATGCAATCAACGCTTTTGTATGAATTATAATTTTGATAAGCTGCTTTGGGTATTTGGAAATTAATATTTCTGTTTGTATATGCAGTTCAGGTGGAGAAAATGGAATATATTGTTTGAAGTAAATTTTCTATGCTAATTTTTTATAAAAACTTTCGAAAAAGACTTAGATGTCCCTATCTACTACTTTTAATAATGATAACATCTAAATTAATAAAAAATTACTACAATTTTAGAAGTCGTAACTGAAGTTTAAAGCGTATTCAATGAAAGGTAATGACATAAAATATGTAGTACTAAAATCGAGTGTGGAAAAAGAAAACTAGTAAAATTTATGCAGGAAATTAATATCAAAATATAAAGATAAAACAATGAAAATCCATTAAAGAAATATCGTATTTCAAAAAAATTTAATTTAATTTAATTTTATATTTAAGGAATACTCATAACATTTTTATCTTAGGCAATATTGTTAGGTAATATTTTATATTAGAAACTATCTTAGTTTTTGTAATTTCGAAAACACAGATTTGTAGCCAAACTATTACTGATTTTCACATTAATTTTGAACTTTCTATAACAGAGTCTTCAAAATGTATGCATGTAGTCATATTTTTACACAGGCAAATTGCAATTTAAATTTAGAAAATCTTCATTTCTTGAATCATTCATATCTACCTACTCTCTATCACATGTTTTTGGCTAAATTTATTATTAGAAAATATTTTAATGTCTTTCATTAGGGTGCAATGCCAGCAGCTCAGTGATTAATTTATAGCAACAAAAACAACTTAATACAGGGTGAACAATGTTAAATTAAGTTTTCATTTTGTTTCATTTCTTAATGCGTTTTTTGTCTCTGCCTATGCCTGCTTACTTAAATGAAAATATTTGAGTGATATTTATGTATACATATTTATAAATTTCATTATTGCTTCGTTCAAATAACATAATAAAATTAAATTTAGAAATTTATGAATACATAAGTATGCGTGGGCACATCAATTGAGAAATAATTGGAGCACAACAAAAAAATATATAAATTAAATTTATAAGATGATCCTAAAATAACATATGAAAAGAGCAAATAAAAAAGAAAAATATAGCTAAAAAAAAATTAAAATAAATAGAAAGAAGGAAAACGCGTTAAAAAAAAATAAAAATAAAATAATAAAGTATAAAATATTAAATGCATTTACAGAAAAATATTAATTTCAATATTATAAAAAAAAATATTTCCATTTGTAAACAAGAGTTTCTTATGTAAATTATTATTTTGTTTTAATTTTTAAACAAATTCTTAATACAATTTTTGTTTATATTTATTTTTTATTATGGTTTTTAATTAAGCTCTGTAGCATAAATTATTTTACACCATCATCAGAAAATTCATTAAAAAATGCTCTCATAATAAAATCTGCGTTCATTTTCATTGCAAATTACCTACCCATACACTATTGCTTTTTGTATATACACCATACATAGAGTACATAAGTATAAAAATATCTATTTTGTAGCAAAGTGAACACTATTTCGTCTAACATACATATTTGCCAGCACAAATTGTTGAATGTGTGTTTTGTGTTTTGTGTAATTTCTTCTATGCTGCGTATATTTAATTTAATTTTAGTTTCTGTAGATATTTATGTACATACAAGCATCTGCATATATTTATTTTCATTAAAGCGTTGCACGGCCATTACGGTGTTCTGGCGGTATTTTTGGGTGACACGCAGTCGTCGATGCTAGACGCTTGGCGGACGCACGATCACTTCACGTGATTCATACATGATACGTAGTACATATGTATGTAGCTGGGCCGAGTGGGGTGGTATGTATGTATGCGTGTGTAATTTAGTGTAAATATAGACTATATACATACGTACATGATATGTTTGTTTGTGCAATATTTATAAATATACAAAGTGATCTTCGCTGTTTTCTTATTTATTTGTGTTTTTTTTAAGTTTTTTTTTTTATAAACTCAAAGTGTCGCGTTTATGTTGAATTACACTGCGTGTTTGTTGTAAAAAGCGAATTTGTTTGTTGCGTATTTAATTTTTCATACAAAAATATTTGTTATTTATTTCATCTTTAGTTTTTTTCTATTGATAATTATGTATGAAGTATGAAAAGTGGTAGCCATAACATTGGCGTTTAACCTTGCGACAGGTATGTGTACATAAACAACATACATATATATGTACGAGTATGTACGTGTGTAGCTTAGCTTAGTATGTGGCAAAATAATTTGTAGAAGTATTTTGTGTATATACGTTTATGGAGGCAAAATATAATGAGTAACTTTAAAATAAAATAATAAAAAATAAAATAGAATAAAAAATAAATTAAAATTAAATAATGGAACGAAATAAAATAACGTAAATTAAAAAATAAAATTTAAATAACATAATAATTAAAGTAAATAATAAAATAAGACATATTGATATAAAAATAAATATAAAAAAAAATGAAATAGAATAAGACAAGAAAAGAAAATAGTATTAAATAAAAGTAATGATATTAAATAAAATGAAATAATATAATATTAAAATTAAATTAAAATAAAATTAAATAAAATAAAACACATAAATATCAAATAAAAAATAAATTGTATTAAAAATATAAAAATTAAAATATCTATCGATAGGTTTAACCCTTGTTTTATGCGACTAACAAATTTTAAGAGAGCATTATTATACACATACTAATTGCTAAAAATAAAATATTCTATACATACCTATATATGTATATCGTATACGTCAATGATTAAAGAAAATTGGGACAACGTTAGCGCGAAGCATGAAAATCTCATTAATGACACGTTAATATTGCACAACTTGACGTAAATTGTGATTTATGCGAAAAAAATTGAAATTCGTCGAAATCAATTTATAAACACAACAAGCATACATACATACCTATGTATGTACGTATGAGTATATAGCGGATGCAGATGAACTCCATTAATTTCGATTTATTAATAGAAACATACTTGCAAATACACTCATCAGTATATATTTGCCTATAAACATATTTGTACATATGTAAATATGTTTACAGGGCATATATGTACGTAGTTAGTTTTATACCGCTATTTTTATAAACCACATTTGAATTACATTGAAACAATTCCTCATAGCCTTCGATCCAGTTATAAACATACATACATATGTACATCTCAGACAGTAAAAATACAAGTTATCAGCATGTTATTTAGACATAATAAATTATTAAAACTGTAATCATGTATGACGTTTATCTGTACGAGAGCTAGTTTGAGCATAAATTGTGATTGCAGTGGGTTGTCAGTATGAACAGATACTTATGTATATGTATATGTATGTAAAAGTTGTCCGAAAGTATTACAAATGATAAAAACATATTTACGCGTACATCTGTATGCACATATAAATAATTGTTTTGACTGTGCGATAGTACACGCGTGCATGTAAAATAAAATAATATTAAATTAAAAAAAATAAATAATAGTAAAATAAATTAAAATAAAATAAATAAAATTAATAAAATAAATAATAGTAAAATAAAATAAAATGAATGTAAGTTAAAAGAAATTTAAATAAAATAAAAAATGAAAATAACGTAAAGTTAAAATTAGAAAAATTGAAAAATAAATACAAACATAAACCTCAAAGGCACTAATGTATGTAGATATACCTATATGAATGTTTTGTATTTTATCTTCGAAACTGTGTGATAAAATTTGTAATTAATCGCTTTAAATGCATTTAAGTGAGTGCTAATGTACGAGCTCATTAACAAATCTTGTCATTGATATAAAAAAGTGACCGCAGTTTGGTGTGAGTTCGATAATGAGCGTTGAACAGAAGCGAACACTTTTTAAATATACTTAATTATTATTTAAATAACGTTACAGGTTATCTCGCCGGTCTTTACTGATTACATTACATAAACTCACATATCAGATTAAAAAAAAAATTAATAAATAAATAACAAATATAGTATATTATATGTACTATATGAATGCTAACTTTATTTGAGTATTTTCTCAAATTTCTTCAAATATTTATCTAACTGAATTTATGCTTATTGCATATGTTTACACTAAAAATTTCTTTCTTGAGCCCTTATTTATTTTCGTTTAGTATTTTACGTATAGAAATAGAGATTTTATGGCATAGAAAAAATATAATAAATAACAAAATACTTATATGTATAATGTAAAATAAGATTTTAAATTCTCTAAATGAAATTTTCTGATTCTGTCAGTTTCCAAGAAATTTCATAGCCCAAAAATCTGCAAAACAAAGACAGACATCATTGGCCGGGAAGGCCACATGAAAAAATTACAAACCTAAAAATAGACACTAGACATCCGTGACTTTACAGAGAAAGGAAAATAAAAAAAATTAAATAAAAACATAATAAATTCTGGCATTTTCAACACATTGAAATATTGTATTGAATAAGCGAAGCGACGAATGCCGAACACAGAGTGAAAGTAAGAGAAAATTACACGTAACGAGAACGAGAAAAAGTAACGAGTAAGTGAAAGCGACTTCCGATTTCCTTTTTAAACACAATTTTTCTCATTTATTTATTATTATTATTTTTTTTTTTATAATATATTTTAACCATTTTCTTATATTAATGACTGTTCAAAGCGGCAGACAGCTGCTGATTGACGCAAAGCTGATATTCGTTTTACGTATTCAGCGGCATTTCTTGTGCCGACTAATCGCCTAAATGACAATTTTCGAATTTTTAAATAAATAAATCTGTGATAGTTTGAACTGAATCGCTCACAAAGAAAAAATGGAAAGCTATGTATATATATTTAAAGCCAAATGGGTAATATCTAGACAAGATTGAATAAATATTTGTTGCTATATACATTTTTATACTTTTATTGTATATGTTACATACATACGTGTATGTACATATATCGTCTGAATATCATATCGCATTTGGTTTTATTTCCAATTTTGCGGGAAATGTAATAACGTCACCAACACCTCCACCTCCGGCAACGCCTGTACCGCCTCATTCCCGAGCTAAGGCTTTGCGTCAAACTATTTTAACGCTCGTGCAAGGCAAACATTTAAACAAATTGCGGTGAGGCATACAGACGCCGTACGGATACATATGCAGACACAATCACATTGTGCAAAAATAGCTAAAATGATTTATATATTCCCGAGCACGACAACTGTAGACCGGCGCATATTTATCTATCGAAAACCGACTGTCAAATGCCATAGCGCCAAGTCTGCGGTGTCATATTTCCGTTATTGCAGCGTTAAACCAACGAGTTGATACACCGCAGAGTTGCAAATGTAGCGCACGACACGAGCGAACTACTTTTGTGAGTCTCAATGCCTCAAGTAAGCTGGAATGTAATGTCATACTCGGCAGCTGAGGCTTGTGGCCCTACGCGGCGTATGAGTAACCGCCAAATAAGATTTAAAAAAAAAAATGGTAGAAAATATATCTAAGCATGATATCGCAACACACAAAAGACAACAAAAATTAAAAAAAAAATAATAACAAATATTTTGTAATATAAATTATATTTATATATGTTTATGTATATAAATATATACTGTCTCTGCTTGGTCCACTCACCTTTGTCCACTACATTTGCAATTCACGCAGTCCCCCTCTACACCCGCCGCATCGCTGTTGCGACTATCATCGCTGCTGTTACTGCTGTTGCTGTTTGCTGAATGGTGTAAGCAGGATTTGCGGCTGAGGCAAGATTTCGGCTGCAAATGTATGATGGGTGCGGAGAGTGCACGCGGCAAACCGCCAATGACACGCCCCTCACGGCCATTGATGCTGCCAGCGGTGACTGTGATGGGCAGACGCGTTTGCTGCTGCTGTTGTTGTTGGTATGGTGATGTGTTATTATTGTACAGCGACTGCTGGTACTGCTGCTGTGATTGACTGTGTGTCTGCTGGTTTAGCTGCTGATGGTTGGCGAAAGCGACGGCCGCACTATTGGCCATGGCCTTCGAGGCGAGTGTGATCACTTGAGGGCGACAGTAACGCGACGCTCTGTTTGTTTCGTCATTGTAACTGCAAGTGGAAGAACGGTGAGGAGAGTGATTTATTTATAGAATAAATAAAAATTCTGCAAAGATCAGATTAATAGAGATAATAAAAACATTTGATGCTGTTTGTATTTTGAATACCATACTCTTAAAGGAAAAACAATTTTTATGGACTGTTATGGGAAACGAAGTAAAATAAAAATATGATAAAATAAAATGAAACAAAATAAAATAAAATAATCTAATACAAAATAAAATAAAATAAAATAAAACAAAATAAAATGAAATAAAATAAATTAGAGCAAAATAAAATAAAAAAAATATAATTTAATAGAATACAATAAAATAAAATAAAATAATATAAAACAAAATAAAATAAAATAAAATTTAAAAAGAAAATTAAAAATTTAACAGTCTAACTAAAGTAAGTTAGAACAGAATATCAATGAAAATGGAATGCTACTATCATTCAGTACTTTGGTTTTAAATAAATTAAATTTTTATTATTTTTACATTTAAAAAAGTAAAAGCATACTTTTCTTGAAATCGCTATAAAAACTATATCCCAAAAGCATTTGCTTCAATTAATGTTTTAATATAATGCGATTTAATTAACTTCCTCAAACTGTGATTTTAAAGCATTTTGCCATAAGTACATAATTATTACTTTTTTTTTATAAAATTCCATTTCTGCTGCTCAAAAACAAAAATAAATATTTCCATCATAAAATTTTTACGCATTCAACAAAAATGAGTCGTTTTGGGCAACTCAATCTTCGACAACCGAGAATCAGGCAAGGGACACCTGAAGTATGACAAATTTTTATAGAAAATAAAAATAAAATAAATATTCGATAATATAAAAATATAATGAAATAATAAAAATAAAAAACAAAAAATAGTACTAATTCGAAATATTTTGAGCAAAATGTCTAGCTGCAAATTTCCCAGTACAATTCACTGAAGAAAATTTAACATTAGCATTATAAACTTGCTGCGCGTGTTGTCATTAGCTGTTAGTCCATCCCCCGCAAAAGACTAAAAATTAGACATTGCAAAAAATACACACACACAGAGACACAGTTAGACAGCATACAGAATTATCAAAACAAATATTTAAAAAGCTGTATGGAAAATAATGTGAGAAAATAAAGAAAAAAAGCTCAAAAGAAAAGCAATAAAAGCAGCAGCTGAATAAGTAAAAAAAAATGGCACAACAAGAAATATATCTTCAGGAGGCACGTAGTTCCCGAAAATAAATTAAATTAGCCCGTGGGTGTGCAAAGCGTAAACAACATTTTTCTATTCTTTTTGTGAGTGGTCAGTGACGTACGATATGTTTGTTTGTATGTTATGTCTGCATGTCAGTAGATTTATTATAAACTAAGAGTGCGTGCCGACGTTGATAAACTTAGTGAATTAAAGAGTAAAAAAAGAATAATAATAATAAAAGAATCAGGCAATGATCGCGATAACATACATATAGTTTTTCAGAATAGTTTTTTTATATTTACTTATGTTTGTATTTTAGGCGGCACAACAAAAAAGTTGTGGAAATACTAAAATATTGCTATTTCTTTTTTTATTTTGTTTTTTATTTCACTTTATCAGCGCAAAAATGACTGGACAAAGAGGTGCGTTTCTGTGTAGGAATTTTTTCAAATGGAAAAATTTTAATTTTGATAAGACACAAAGATTTTGAAATTAGTAAAAATGTAGCTATTAGCTTTTTCCTTTTAAATTAATTACTTTAATTATTTTTGTTAAAAAAAAAAAAAAATTGTAGCATGCTTTTAGGGTTGTTTCAAATTTCATTTCTGGCTTTTTTGATTTTTAAAAATTTTCGGTGCATTTGACATTGCTTTTTAAGTGAAAAGTTTAAAAGATTGAGAGCAAAAATAAATTAAAAATTTAAATGTGTGTTAATAAACTCTTTCGTATGTATATTTTACGCAATGTCAGCGCCAAGGCAATTAATATTATGAAATACAAAAACGTCTTTGCTACATTGTTTTTTTTGCCAAAAATAATGCTTTATAACCTTCATTGTGTGAGTAATTTGGCGTAATTATTCTAGAGTGTACTCGTAATTCACTTAAAAACGATTTTTTAATGGAGCGTGCTGTATTTAATTTTTTGTCTTTTTGTTGTTACTTTTTACTAGTATTTCACGCACAGCTGTTGAGAAACTCTTTTAACAAGTGCTAATTGAAAATTTATTTAAACAAATTTTACTACTTATAACTTTTTTGTTATATATATGTATATGTACATACATATGTGTAGAAGTAAATGGCGTTTTGTAATCGCTTGCAGCGACTTTCGGCCGTTGCATCGGTTTATAAGCTTTTTATATACAAATTTTCGTTTATTAAATAAGCATGTGTGTGTAAACACAAATTGACATCTGTCCGATTTATGATTCAATATCTCGCTAGACTCACTCGTTGCTTGTCAACTCGTTAATTGTTTAATAATACAATTTAAATAGTAAATATTTGCATGGAATTTCACCTAAATTTATTTATTTACTATTATTTTTTAACATTGAGTAAAAATGTTCATAAATATATGGACAGCTTTGTATGCACAGATGCATACGAATGTACATATGTGCAAAGTTATCATCGTTTTGCTAATTTGGATTTTTTCTGGCTTTTTAAAATCGTGAATATACATGCTCTATGTAAATATGTTTGGTAGTTTGTGAAGTCTTGGAAGCAAAAAAAAAAAAGAATCAACATAAGTGATTCAATAGCAAAATTTATGATTTTTTGTTTAAGTTGTATATGTACATACGTGTATGTAAGTATATTTGTTTGCCATTTGAGTCTGAGCGTTTGTTTACATGCATTTTTAATATGCTGTTATTTTTTTTTAACCAAAAACACAACAGTTTGTCAAATCCAAATATTTTTCACTAGCAATCATGAAAGTACGGCGCACAAATGGACATTAATGATTTTGGACAATTGACAACACGCGTTGCAGAAAAAAAAAAATTATTGCATAACATACATAGGTCAATTGCTTTATAAATATGTTCATATGTATATGAGATTTTTTGCATAGTAAATATGATAGAATGCCAAACAATACGAAAAAATGGCAAAAAAGTAAATTAAAAATTAAAAAAATTTATTAACGAAATTATAAATATTAAAAAAAAGTAATAATGAAAAATAATAAATAAAAAATGCCGCATCAGCCATCCATTGAGTATTTATGAGCAGTAATTAATTAATTTTTTTTTTTCAAAATTAATTGCTATTGATATTTGCGCAAGTTTTAGAAATTTTTACGGCCCCCCAAAAATTGCAGGATTTTTATCGCTCGCGCATGCATATTTCCTGTGCATTATCAGTGGACATATATACATATGTACTTTTGTATAATGGTGAATTTTTATTAGAACCTTAGATTAATATTTTTTCGTATATATTAAATGCATACGTGTGACTCTTTGTGAATTCCCAATTAAACAATGCACACTTCGCCTTATCTTTCAGTTACTAAATTTGCAAAAAAAAAAAAATTATAATAATAAAAATAAAAATAAAACTAATAAATTAAGTTAGGTATAACGTAATTAACAAACAATATGTGTTATTTATATTTAATTAATTTATTTTGCATAATAAATATTACTTATAGTATGTGGCAGCTGAACAGGTGTAGAGAAAAACAAATCAATCAGTCAGCACAAATTTATAGATTTAATACGAAAAAGTATGAATTTTTGTTTTTTCCTGCTAAACCCCAGCTTTTAATGTGAACAACGAATTTTAGTAAAAGAGAATATATTTTTTTATTTACTTTTAATCAAATTTTATATATTAAATTTATGCAACATACTATACTATAGGAAATTTTCGTAAGCATTTGCAAATCTAAAAAAATTATCAAAATATTCCCTAATACTTTCTGCCCAGACTGAAGACTCATCGTTAGTCCGTAGTATCAGTGAGTTAGCGTCGCTTATTTAATTTGCTGATATTCAAATACAATACGCATAAACTATGAGCTGACTGCGCTGACTTGAGTACTTTTGCTTTATCAAACACAACATCAATTTATAGGCACGAGTGTGCACTCAATTAGCTTGCCTATTGTTAATAATACAATAAAAGTAAAAAAAGTAATCAAAAAGTAAAAAAAAGTTGAAAACATTATACAATTTCAAGTAAAAGTGAAAATGTTCACTGCGTCTGATCGGCAGAAGAAGTTTAAACAGTTTGCGGGGACTCAGACGTTTGCACTTGTGCATAACGAATGAGATGCGTGAGAGCGGATGCTTGGAAAAGTGCTTCAATGAATGAATGCCCAATCAATTTATGGTAAAGGCAAATAACTATATTTAAGTATTAAAAAAATCTTTCTGTGCTGCTATAACCGATTAATCTACAATTAGAAAATTCTATTATTTTATCTAATGATTTATTGTTGCTATCACTTGCTAAAACAAAAAAAAATATCAAATAATAACAAAGCGCTTGACGAATTATATTGATTTTTTGCATACATATGTATATAACATATTAATGTCTATCAACCTATCTACTCTTACATCGCGTTTAATCAGCTTTGTCTTCCCCAACTAACTCAACTGCCAACGCGCAGTGATTATGTCACATTACAACATATGTACATGGCGCTATAATTTTTTATTAATTTCTAAATCAGGCAAACCAGCGACTAGACAGGCTAGCGTGAAGCTGGCAGCCGGCTTGAAGTTGTCAATAATCAGATTATTAGCACGCCTCGACCGCGTGTCTTATCAATAGTTTTGTATGTGAAATTATACAACTCTTACATACATACATGCTTATAGTACATACATCATAATATAATATTGTACAATAGTAATAATAATAAAATAGTTTCAAATTGCCATGATCTCTTTTCGAGGTAATTAGTAGCAAAGTGGTATGCACCGGTTAATTGTGTGGTGATTCCCAGTTTACTTTTTGTTTTGATTATTAAATTTTGCGCGTTTAAACGAAGATGATAAGTAATGAAAAAATTATAGTTAATAAAAATTATAAAATAAATAATAACTGAAAAATGCTCCATAAGCCGACTGTGGTTAGTAACAGCAGGAAGCATGTGATTATTTATTAATTAAGGAAATAAAAAGCTTTTAAGATGCTCAAGAATAAATATTTATAGAGGGTGTTTTTTTAGTCGTGTGGTTTTCAATAAGGCAATACTCTTTCCGGAGTCAAATTTTCACTGTAGTGGATCACAATCCAATGCGAATTCTCAGAGATGCAGTATCGAAAAGACCCAAATGAGTCTAGCCGCCATCACGCGCAACAATTGGAGCTGTGCTAATCCATTTTGTTGAAGATTTTATCGAAGAATCTTGGTTTGCGGGCTTACAAGGTCCAACTCATTTAAGAATTGAAGCCTAAAGAAGCCAAATGACCACCACCGATCTCGATTTTCACAAGAAAATTTTGTTAAGCAATGAAGCTCATTTTTTGTATTGTTTGGTATGCTCTATGGGCAGAAGGGTTCTTTGGTCCATATTTCTTCAAAATTGAAACCGGCCACAATGTTACAGTCAATGGGGAACGCTATAGAGCTTTTTTCATACCCAAATTAGAGGATATTGGTGTAGACGACATACAACCAACGAAACCATCAGTTTATTGAAAGAAACTCTTGGTGAGCGCATTATCTTACGACGTGGGCCTGTGGCGTGACCATAGCTGGAATATTTTTTGTAGTGTTATACGACGCTATACGCTTTGGAAATAAAAAGTGGTCGAATAATAGGTGTCTCGGTTGAAGTTTATTCGAGCCGCCGCGGCTTTCTGTTCAAATGCCAGTAATAATTTTTGAAACATAATGGCAAACCTTTCAATTTATAATAAAGCTAGTTTCTTGTCTAAAAGAAAAAACCTTTGGATACAAGGAAGAGGAAAACCTTTAAAAATTGCATATCAACCGAATTTTTATATATTTGTTAACACATTCAAATGATCGACCTACCGATGATCTCAATAAGGGCTTCCCATAACTAACAGTACTAACTAATGAATCATGTAACGAGCTATAAGTTTTACTTTTTGCTTTAGAAAATTGGAACGATCTATCGGTGATCTCGTCAAAGTTCATATTATTTTTTAAACTAAGCAATTTAATTATTTTTGTTTTATTTTTTAGTACATTTATTGAGTAACACTTGCCAGTATTGTATAATTTGCAATTTGAAAACCTGTTGCTGAGGGATTGTCACTCAGGGTATTATATAAAAGACAAATACAAAGAAATAGGTATGTTTCATGGCGTATTTTTATGTGTAGTACCTGGATAAATAGTTGAAGTGTTTTTTGCTTTATTTTTGATTTAATATAAGCCAATGGACGCGCATAACTTTTGATCTTGAAAGCTTTCTTCTAGTCGACAACATTAATGGCATTCGTAAGTGTCAAGAGCAACTGTTAAAATAATGCCAGCAAAGCGACCGAAAAAAATAGCATAAACTAATACATATGTACATATAACAATCTAATGGAGATGACGCTGCTTGCTGACTGTTGACAAATGATCAAAATTTAGAAGACAAAAAAAAAAAACGAAAAGAAGTATTGCAAAGTATTTATAGATTGAAAAATTTTGCGGAGGTGCCGCAAAACAAATAAATCCAAACAGATTAAGGAAAATACTACAAAAAAATTGCGTTTGGCAGCGCTTGGTAACGAGTTGAACGCGGTACAAGAGTAATATACATATATGAACAATTGTTTGTACTTTATTGTTAAATCACTTAAAATCTTTGCAAATGCGCTGAAGTTGCTGTTTGAACAGCATTAAATTCGATGTTTGTGTTTAGATCACTTTAGTTTACGCTTCGGTAAATATTGTATTCAATTTTTAATTTTTTTTTTTAAATGTACATATCTCAGCCACTAATGTTTATTTGCTAACAAATATTTGTGCTTTTTAAATATAATCACAAACTATACCTCGACATTTGACTGGGCGAATTGATCCTCAGCTCACTTTTTAATTTTATGTGACGCATTGCGACAAGTCTAAGAAGCAGTAAAGCAGGCGGGCTAGTCGTTGCAGGGAACTGTTTAGTTTCGTTAGCGATTTGAATTTAGAAATTTTTAATATTTTTATATATAATATATGTATTTTTTATATATACTATAAATATATGGTATATTGTATATATATTTATTTTTTTATATGTATTTTTCTTGAAGATCGCTTGAAATTATTAATTAACTAAATTCTATTCTTCTAATATTTGATGAAGGAATTTTTCCAGCTTTTTTTAAATTATTTAACACTTTTCTCTTCAAATCCTATAAGGATATTTTCACGTTATTCCACTATTTTGCTTGATCACTCTACACTATGTACTCGTTATGCTACAAACTACTCGTTAAACAATTCAACCACACATCACTATTTAAATCGGCTTGCACGATATTTAGGACATTCGTAAATTGTAAACTGTAAATTGTAAATTGCAATAAATCCCGTCGAACGCGACCTGTTGCCTACACAAATTGGCTGAAAATAATTTGAAGTAAGTAATAACGTTCACACACTTCCATCACTCACCGATGATTGTTCATGTAGTCTGATAGGAAACTGACTGGTGGACTATGGCTAAAGATGGGTGGACTGTGTGAAATCATTTTCTCGGCTGCTGATTTAATTATGATTGTTGTCTTATTGGCCGTCGTTATTGCTGCTGCTGCTGCTGCTGCTGCTGTTGTTGCTGTTGTTTGTTGTAGATTATTATTGGCTGTCCACTGATATGATTAGTAGTGGCGTACGCTCAACTGCAAAGAAATTGCTGCTATTGAAGCGTGCTGCGCCTGTGATTGCCCTTTCTTTATGCTCGAACGTTGCTTTATTATTATGTAGTGTCAGCTGTTGTTGTGATAGTGGCGAATAGTCTGTGCTGCGGGCTGGTTATCAATAATTGCTATCACTTGAGAAATTTTTCTTCTTTGTTGTTGTTGTTGTTGTTGTTGTTGTTGAATTTTTACGAAGTTGTGTAAAATTAAGTATATACGAGTATGTATGTATGAATGCAAGTGCTGAAAATAAAAAAAAATAAGAAGAAGAGAAATACATGAGTTTTATAAGTGATATGGCATTACGTGTGTATATGTGTATTCCCATACATACTATAAGTAAGTACATATGTATAAACAAACATTTTACGAGTACTAATTTCGTCGCGTGTTATCACTGATAGTAGGTATTTCTTTTTATAGTCTTAAATAAATACTACAAAGACTGCAATTTTGAGTTTTAATATATTGATATACATGTATGTATGTATGTATAGCTTTGTTTAAAAATACCAAAGTGGCGTAAAAGCAACAAAATGCATGACATATCAAAACAAATCGTATTTTCGCTACGCTTCTACTAATTTTTGGACCTAATTAAGCGCAACCCATTAACTTTACAAATATTCCGCGACTGTTTAGGGTGGCTGAAAAAATTCCTGCTGAGTTTAATTGGCGTAAATTGCCACACATTATTTGTTTTATGCTGCTGATTTGCTGTCATTTTGTGGTTGGCGCTTGTTAATTTGGTTTTTGCCTGCTTTAATTTTGCTTACAAATATTTTTATAAATAATTTGTTTGCTTAATGATGCAGTTGTATACGTTCTTGACGTTTCATATAATCATTCAACTTGCTTATCAATTTTGCAGGTACTTAAAATGCCTTGGGTGGTGGCGTGCTTTGGTTTTTGAAGTACATAAAGTGTGGGCGCAAGTGGCCTTCATTATAAAGTGATATTCATATTTAGATAACTGAATTGCTAGATGAAAAATAAATAAATTAATTTAAATATTTAAAATTTAATTAAATAAAATTTAATTTCATAAAATGACATTTTACTGTTCTTAAAAACGTTTAGTTTTAGATTTGTTTTTAATTTTGCTTTAATTATTTGAAATCTTAATAATAATACTTCTTGAAATTCATCATATTTGCCAACAAAAATTCAAATACTATAACTTGAAATTAAAAAAAAAAATAGAAACAATACTTAAAAAAAGAATAGTCTTCTTGAATGAAAATCTTATATCATATTATTGAAAATCACTTAATTTTTCCACGAAATTATATTAAATATCAACGAAACAAATGTTGTAAATTTTTTCATAACCGTAAAGTTGCTTAGGGCAGATACCGTTTAAAAATTACAGGTTTTTCGAAAAAATTCAACCTATCAAGCCATATGTTTTTAATTTTCCAATCATGTTTGCTCGGTTTTTATGAAACATTGTTAAAACATAATTTTTTTTTTACATTTAAAAACTTAATTAAAAAATTAGATAAAAAATCAATTAACATATATAATTAAAATTAAACACTTTTCAAAAGTTTAAAATGATGAAGCTTATTATGAAAATTATACAATTTTAAAAAGTATTCACTTATCAATCAAAGCCGCCGATCGTTGCTGTCAATGAAATATGTTAATTTGAAAAGCATTTAAAATTTAATTATAACACAATTTTTTATGTTTACTGATCAGCCAGGACAAATCATCCGCGATTATTGGCCAGATCATTTAACATTTTCATTAAAAATTGATTTTCCAGTTTATTAAACTCATTTGCTATTGAGGTGTTGACAGCTTTCTCATTCGCTTTTGCACATTCACAGTGGCATTAACTGAGCGTAAAATAATCATAATGACAGCGTAAATTTCAAACAAATAATTAATTGAACGTTCACCTGTTCAATTGTGGAGTACTTAACATATCACATACAAACATATGTATGTACATGCATAAAGATATTAAAACATTTGTTTGGCTGGAGCATTGAAAAAATCACCTCGTTTGAGCGAGCGCTCAAACAGCAAAGGCCACGAGCGTTTTACGTTAAAAATTTTGTTGGCGCCGGCTAGTTAGGCAATTTGTTGGGCACTTCCGCATCGCTAAAAAAAGTATACACTCTGTGCTCTGTAGCCCACTGTTGCATGTGTATGTGTAAATACCTATATGTATGATGCGATATTTTTTTGCTGGTTTCTCCAAGCTAGACGCTTTTTTTTGCTTCTTATTAATGTTGTAGTTTTTTTTATTATTGCTCAAACATACAAGTACGCATACACATGAATATATATCAGCTGTTTGAAATTGTAGTCTTTAATTGCTCGCTAAGCCCAGCTGTCTCCGTTGATAAATACCCCGCCGCTCGCCCTTCCGCTCGAATCGAAAGTGCTGTGCGGCGCGTGTGGAGGCTATTTATTCATTGTTGAGATTTTTTGCAAATTTCAAGCATTTGTTTGCTAACATTTTATTTCAAGTGAGTGTGTGATTCTTTGCAGTTACAGTTACCTGTCAAACTGACGACGAATCTATTTACTTACTCACTTGTACGAGTAATCTTTGGTAGCATTCTGCGATTAACAACTATTCATTGTGTCAGGGACGCAGACAGTCAGGGTCGTTCTTAAAATTAAAAGGGTGTGATAACATACATACTTTATTTGTTTGGCAAAAATTAGTCATAGAAAAACTGATAAGAGTTGTTTTCATTCGCTTCGACATAACAATTTCTAAAAGTAAGCGTGATTGCCTTAGATTATTTATTTTTCAGTTTTTATTTTTAATTTTTAACTATTTTGTTGTTTTTAAATGGTTTTAAACTTTTTATAGTTCTTTTTTTAAATATGAGTTTAATGCTTAAATAATTTGTTTTCCATTTTAACAATTATTTGTTAATTATTTATTTTATATTGTTTTATTTCTTTTATTTATTTAAAACCTTAAATCTTTTCAAGCCTCTTATTTTAAAAAAATTTATAAAATTTTTTTTTTAATTTTATTAATTTAAATATATTTTTTTAATGTCCTTTTTCTTATAATTTTTCAATAAAACGTTCACCTTTAAACATAATTTTGTATATTCTACAAGTCTTTTATGGTTTTTGTTTTTGTTTTTGTTTTTATTTTCAACAACACCCTTGACATATTTCCTTACGTTTATTTACAATAACAATTTGCAAAGGCAATCGTATAAATTATCATAAACACGGCAGAGGGGATTTTTCCGCGTATCTATGCCACACGCGCGTAGCGAATATGCGAATATGCTGATGAATATTATTTTTTTGCGTGAAAGTCTCTTTTCTTCAATAATTAATAACAATACATACATACATACATATATCCATTAATATTTTGCCAGCACTAAAGGATATTTTCAGCATTCATTTTCGCTTAAGATACAATACTATAAAAGTGGTTTGTCGGCGCCCAAAAAACTGGCACATCAGCGCCTTCCACCCAGCTACATATGTATGTATAGCGATCACGCTGGCGGAGCATGGTCGGTTGTAAACGAAAAAAGCAGCGCGTCGCGAGGAACACAATACGCCAGGCATATAGTAATGCCATACAATTTTAACAAAAAATATTTATGTGAAATCTTCAAGTCTTCAATGCTCTTTAAATATCAAAGATTTTTTTATTTTTGTAAAAACTTGCAGGACTTTTGATGTTTTTACTATCGATAACACACGCTCAGTTTTGACTTCATATAACACCTATTTTTTGCCATTTCTCTTGGTCTTTTCGCACACGTACCGTATATTTTCTTCAATTTTGTTGCTTCTTGTTTATTTTATTGTGGTTAAAATTACTTTTTTATTGTAGTTAGATATTTTTTATTATTATTTTATAACTAATTTATTTATTTTATTGAACGTTGTCAATCTGTTATGCTGGACGACGTACGTATATGTGTTTTGTTTTGTTTTGATTTGGACTTAACTTTTTCTCAAAACTACCGTGCGCGTTTACTGCACCAGCGTGTACGTTCACTTCGGTGTAGAGCAGACGAATGTAGAGCTGTTTTGCCGGTGACTCGCCAACAAAACTAAACGCCAAACGCTCGCAAATCGACACGATCGACTAATCAACCCTGCATCGAGAGTCAACTAAACCAAGAAACGAGCAAAGGCACCAACCCAACCAACTCGGCGGTCGTAACGAACCGATCGACCAGTAATCGCTTGCTTGTTCGCCTAAAAGTGTTGTTGTTATTTTATTATTATTGATATTTAGTCCTCACTCATACTCATGTTCATGCTCATGCCCAGTGCGATTACACTCACTCAACACTGTTACAACGCCTCGTTTACCCCCAGAGATACTGTGGCCTACACACTGCATACATATACGAGGGGAATAAAAAAAGTTCGGTCAGTTGATGACTTTCAATTTGGTTTTGTTAAATTTAAAAATACACGGTGTGTCCCAAAACTTTTTGGATATAAAATAGTAAAATACACATTATATTATCTTTGAAAGTTATAATGTTTGAAAGTTATTATTTATTCAAAATAGGTTCCATTTGACTCAACACAACATTTGGAACGATCAACCAGCGCATGCATAGATTTTTTTATGTCATTTATAGAAATGTTCTTCAGTACCTCTGTTACGGCTGCTTCATTTTTTTCAATTTTTTTTTAATTTTTTAAACTTCAATTTCAATTTTTTTTAAGTTTGACACAAAATTTTATATTTGCTCTTTGTTCCATTTTTTTTTTTGGAACCATTAGCACACTTTTGGTTTTATTGAAATGGCTGTCACTTTTACATCTGTCATCCGACTTACATGAAGTTAGGTGCGTTTGAAAAAAGATGAATGTATCTTTTTAATGTTGCAAATTTTCAATATATAGCGCTGTACACGTATGTTGTATGATTTAAATATAAAGTTCGGTTATTTTTGGGACACACCGTGTACCTTTTCAGTTACTTTATTAGATTTCCTTTCAAATTTCAGAACGGTCGGCTAAAATGGAGGCGAGAAAACGAAAGATAGCTGAGAATAGGTCAGACGGGATTCCAAAACCAACGCAAACAAAAATTCGCCATGTGATTCTCTTCGGGTTTAGGCGTAATTTACAGCCAAAACAAATATTTAGTGAATGCCAAATTGCATATGGAACGATTGCACCGTCTTAAATATTATCAGACGGTAACAGCAAAATGGTACACAGAGAGTGCATACCAAAAGTTTTCAAAACTTTGTTAGAAAGAGAACGTGCCATCCCACACTGCTAAAATAACGAGTAATTTTATTGCGATCTCTGAGATCGAAGAAATACGTCCAGCACCATATTCCACGCAAATAGCACCCTTGTGATTTCCGGTTATTTCCAAAAATTAAAAAAAATTTGAATGAAAAGGTCCTTAACAGCAACGAGGAGATAATTAATGCAGTCAATGCTGAACTTGATAAGCTTAAAAAGCTAGATTTAGAAGACTGTTTTCAGAAGAGGATTTATAGTCTTAAGAAATGCATTTAAATCAATGACGATTATGTAGAAAAGATAAAAAAGGACAAAGATTACGAATAAATACCAAAATAATTTTTTGTTTACATTTTTCTGGAACACTTACCGAACTTTTGTTAAATCCCTCGTATGTGCTCCCTCGTTGGTTGGTATTCCTTTGTAGGCATACTTAATTATGAGCGCTTGTGGACAGACGTTGAATGCATAAACTCGTTTATACATACACACATTAATTATCTTTGAGTACTTGAGGTATTTCAGTGAGAGCAAGAATGCAGCTGTGCACATGTATGTGTGTATATATGGGCGTGCAGATGCATGTGCATCTGAGCGATCATGTCGGAGAGTGCATCAAGGTTTGCTTTCAATTTTTATTTATCTTTTTGCCTACGTGACCAAATAAGGGTTGCCAGGTCACGCTATTTGACTGAATGACAGACGCACTCGTACATATTCACGCGTATGTATATGGTATATATGTAAGAATATTTAAATTGAATAATAATGGTAAAAAGATAGCAGAAATGTAGTTAGTCTGAATCTGAATTACTAAGTCCACTCGTTTATTGGTAGCTGCCGGTGAGCGGAAGTTGTTATCTAACTCTCAAGTAAATATTACAACCAGGTAACCACACCTCTGAAGATAACTTAAGTCAATTCTTCTGACTCGCTTTTCTATATCAAGAAATATGAGTATTTATGGCAGGTTTATATTAATAAATATTCTCTCAATTCTTCATAGTTTCTTTTTCTAAATTTTGTTTAGCTGTTTAGCGTCCTTCCGTGATCAGTCTCTTGTTCAGTACAGCCGGGACTCTACGTGGTTTCAGTTTCAGTTGGTAGTTGAACATCCTGTGATCTTCGTCCTTAACATCCCCAAGATGTAAACCTAAGAGATATTTAATAGATAAACTTCATAATTTATAATGAAATAGATTTACTTTTACTTTTTTTATAAATTTTAGGAATTCTTCCATACTTGCAATTAAGGTCACACTTGAGAATAAATCATGTGCGAGGGCTTCTCCATTGAGGGAACAAAAAATTTTTTTCCAACATATTTGAATCGATTATTAATCGCTGATAACTAGCTTTCCGAACACATATTATGTCAATTTCTGTCACTTTCAACTCAAACATTTTAATTGCAGCGCAAGTGTCGTTGGCGACTCTGTCTGTTGTGTAAAAATATCAAACGAAATCATGTATTTAAGTACTATGTATTGAGGCGGTGTCACTGCTATGTTTGTTGTTGTTGTTTTGTAATATGCCGGCAATTGTTGCCATTGTTGTTGTTGTTGTTGTGCCCCTACGCCACGTTGCTAGCTGCTGCGGTAAGTAATTTATGAACTGCATTGATTATATACTTTTGCGGTGAGCGTTAACAATTTACATAGATCATCGGACATTGTTGCTATTTTTATACATACAATTGTACATGTGTACATATGTAGCTTCGTGAGTACATACATATTTATGTCCAAGTGCATATTTATATATAGTAAAATCATATTTCGGGTATTGACTGTCAGCCTCTTTATCTAAAGACACTCTCTTACCGACTGCATTTCCTGCTTCATACCAACGAGTGCAACGCGCTCTCTCTTGCTGAGCATTAAGCGAGTGCTGTTCGGGAAATGAGCAAATCAGGTCCAGGCAAAATTGCCTAAAAGCAAAAAAAAAAAAACGACACCGGTGTCACACAGACTGCGCGCATAGCCAGTTTACCACATATTTTGCCCAAAGTGGCCAATTTTCGAAAATTATCTTTTTCTTTTTCATTAACCACCTATCATTGAGTTGGCTTCTGTTTTTTTTTGTTTTTGTTAGCTCTTTGTTATGTTTGTATCTTTGTTTTGGTCGAAATATAAACGCCTCTATGCCACATAGACAATCGCGAGCTGTGGTCCTGTTGAATTTTCCGGCAAACAACATTTTCACGCTTTTCAAAAAGGTGGCGGCCCAAAACATGACTCGGAATGTACTTACAAAGGGAAATACATATGAACAAAATATTTGAATACTCATACAAAAGTGATTATTTTCACTTAATTTATGAAGTTGTTATCACTACCTTTTAAATTTCTCCGGTTGATAAACAAACTAGATTCTTCTAGAAAAGACTCAACGCATAGCGATTAGAGAATGAAGGAAAATTTTTTTTAACAGTTTTAACAAAATGTGTTGTCTAGATGCCGGTTTTCATAAAGTGACATATATTTCTAAAAAATAAATTAAGAGTGTTTTTTTTAGATATGTGATTTTCAATGAGCCAATAGGTTTTTTCGGACTTGATCTTTTTTGCAGCTATCAGTTGATTTGTACTCAGATTGATTTAGAATTTCATAATGAACAGACTTACTCTGAAACAACGTTTGAAAATCGAGTGAATTTATTACCAAAAATAAAGGTTCGGTTCGGGTGACGGTTACTCGAGTGGTTAATCCTCAGAGAGGTCGTACAGTGCGTGCCGAGGACGCTATTGCTGCTGTGGAGCAGAGTATCGAAGAAGACCCGAATGAGTACACTTTATGAAAGATTTTGCGGGATTGCAAAATCCAACTCACTCAAGAATTGAAGCCGCTGAACTACTTTTTGTGGGGTTATGTGAAGTCGTTTCTCCATGCTGAGAAGCCCGAGACGATTTACGCTTTGGTAGAGAATATTCGGCGTATTATTGCTGAACTGCGGTGCCAATTGCTGCAAAAAGTGATCTAAAAGTGAACCTCTCGGTTGCTTGTGTCAGCTGCGGCGGTCACTTGCCCCAAATCCTGGTTAAAACATCATGGCAAACTCTTGTCTTTATAATAAAGCTAAATTCTTTAACATAACATTAAAGCGTACGTGACTTATTTCTTCTTAAAAGCCACATGTATAAAAAAACACCTATTATTTCCAATTTTTTTTTTAAATATTTCACATTTTAGTATTGTGTTTTGTATTTTAGTTGAAAAAAGAGTTTTGTTTACTAGACTCCAGTACTTTTTCACAATCAAAGGTTATCTCGCTTTGGCGCTTAATTAGTTTATTAGTGGGATTTGCTTATCAACAACCTAATGTTCGTGTACCTTACTTTTGAACGTAGACCGAAGTGGTGATTGTGTTCCAAAACCTAATCAAGCTATTTTTAACTAGAAAAATATATATTTGTCAATATGTTTCTAAATTCTTTGTAAATATATTTTAAAAGTTTGGTATGTATATATTTTTCCTTTTAAAAATTTTTAGTTCAGGCCCGTGAGCTTGTGTTGTAGCGCAAGGCTAGCGTTGCAGCGGCGTTGAGTTTAAGAGAAGCGTCGCTTGATTAAAATATTTATTGTAATTGCTATTGTACATGAATTTGAAATTAGGACGGTTTTTAACATATAAATAAACATTAAATACTTCAAATAATTTTTCTGTTTTTATAATTTCGTTTGTTTGGAATGCAGCGGCCACAAATTCCTTAAGAAAGGCGGCCTATAACCTTCTCACTTACTTTAGTAGTATATATTTTATATTTTATGTTCTTTCGAAAAGTCGAGGAACTTTTTAAATTTGTGTTATCTGAAATTTGTTATAAAAAAAATACGAAAGTAACACTAAATTTAGAAATAATTTTACTAAGATAGACAAAAAAAAAAAAAAAATATTCCAAAGGGAAGACAACTTTTATTTATTCTTTTCTCCTTCTAATTACATAATTTTTCCACACTTAAACTTAAGGCAACCAGCAAAATCCCAGCGGTTAGCAGTGCTATCACATTTCTAGAAACACATTTTTCAAACCCTTCGATTATATTTCTCAGATGAAATAAAAAGCTTCTTCCTTTTCTTTACTGGCGTAAACACCGCTTACGGATTTTAGAAATACCAAGTACAGTCAGGTTCTTATATACCTGGTCTTTCCAACAGAGTGGACGGCTTTCTCTCCCTCTGCCTGCTACGGTGGGTACTTCATTGAAAACTTTGAAAGCTGTAGAGTACTATGATCCATCCGGACCACATGACTAAACTATCGTAGCCGTTGTCTGTTGATTCGCTAAACTACATATGTCAATGTCGCCGTATATCTCGTACAGCTCATCGACCAATCGGCTGCATTCCCACCGCTCAGAGAGCCGTAAATATTACGGAAATTTCTATTCTCAAAAACTCCCAACGCCGACACATCAGATATTGTCATCGCTCCACACCATAGAGCTGGACAGAACTTGTAAAGTTTGGTCTTTAGTCGTCGAGAGAGGACTTTACTTTTTAATAGTCTGTGTTGTAATGAGGTGTAGTCAATCTTTTGAGTTTGTGTTTTTGGGCAAGATGTGGTAACCAATCCGAGTGGAGCTTTGGGTTACTACGACTAAAAGAGAATAAGCTTCAGCAGAGCCTAGCTTCACTTCATTAGATATGACTTTCAGAGCTTAAGAGCACGTGTTTTGGAATGACTTAGAGAGGCCATGAGAGAAAAATTATATTATACAGCGTGGGCATAGTTTTAATTTAAGCAAAACGTAGACTCCAGTTGTAAACAATGAAAAAATTGCCCCAAATTGCTTAGCAAAAGCGATTGTACGCCTACGCGTCTGTCTCAGAGCACTCAGCGCTGCTTAAAAGAAAATCCGGTTGAAATATGACACCCTGAGAAAAGTGACGCAGCGCAAGCAAGTCGAGCTAAGTCGCCGAACAGACGTGAAATACCGAGTATGAAGAAAAGTCCGGCAACGGGAATGGAGGAAAACATTAAGAGGATTGTAAAGAAAAAGTGTTGCTAATGGTTTTATTTTCCATACATCGAATTAGCTGCAGCTCCTGCTGTTGTTGTACAATACTTGTTGCTGCTGATGCGGAAACCGAGCCAGATTTAAATATTCACAATTGTAGATGTGGGTACAGTGATAAAAAGCGACAGAGATGGGGACATGAAGAGGTGAGGTGCCGGCCAGCAGCACCAAACACCTATCGAAGTCAAACGGCACATGCAAGTACAACAAAAACACCGTACTATATGTAAAATGGCACGCCGAACAGCTCAAATGGCCGGAAAATGCTGTGGGTTGGCCGGTGCACGATTGAAAATTGAAAAAAGCAATATTAAAAGAGAGTTTAAAAATCTAAATAAATAAATTATAAAAACAAAAATCGAAACAGAAAAGACTGGCTGTGCTGTGCAGCCTGCTTTGCAGCGCATTATTCATTGTTGAACAATTTTCTATTGCCATAAATTCAGCCATAAAAAATGGGATAAAAAAATTTTGATTTTTCTTTTATTATTTTATATCAATGGATACAAGTATTGTATGTACATACATACACGTATGTATGTAAGCAAGCATGTCTGCTTCAGGCCTGCAGTGGAGCAACTTTCAGCCGTCAGCGCTTGCCGGTGGCATATGTAAATCAGTGCATTGTCGTATTTTTAGGTTTTCCGATAAATCTGCCTGCGTCTGACTGCTATAGGCATGGAGCTCTTGACACGTTGTAGGCGCTGCAAGGGGATGCTTGTGGGGAATTGTGTTGAAAGGCAAAGACCGACAATAAAATAATACCGAGGAGCTACGCAATGCTTTTAAAGGCATACTAATTTTGTTGACATTGTTGTTGTTGTTGTTGTTGCCGCTCTGATTGCCTTGTTTCAAGCATGTTGTCTAGCTCTTTATTGTTGCTGTTGGTGTATATTTGAATGTACATATGCATGTATTTATACACATACATATGTATGAATGTTGTTGCTGTTATTGGTTTTGTTGTTGCACGCATGCAGTTAAATTGTGTATGCAACAAGGTATGTCGCTTGTCAACATTTCAGCGCAACAAGATTTCCATACTAAAATGCATACAAACACACACATAGCAACACACACACACAGATACACACGGACGCCCATAGAAATGCAGTCTCATTGTACCCGCATTTACTATACACGTATGTACATATCTATGTTTAAATGTCACACACTAGCAATCAAATTGACTTTTAACTACATTTTTCTCTAGCTTCTTCAGCCACTTGGAGCGCGTCTGTTTGTTTGTGCGTTTGTCGCTGCGGTGTGTCGTGTCGTGCGCTTCGATTTTACAACCAACATAATAATCACAACTTCACTTCACTGTCACTGTTGTGTTGTACCAATCGCATACATACATACATACATCCATACAATTCATATTGATGACAAAATAGAATGCCAACAACAATTGCCTTCATGCATACAGACAATTTAACTACTTTTGGTAATTAAAATCAATGGGGCGCGGCAATGACGCGCAAAAGATAGAAATCTGAAAAATGTCGTCATTCCCAAATGCACTTCAATTATATTATAGCCACTAAGAAATGGGATGGACAATTGAGGTAGCGGCTGCTCCAAGGCAACTTGAGTCCTATCACGCCGATTAGAATTTAGTTGAGGTTACTCTGGCTGGTTATACATAGATCTGTTGATTCCTGCTAGTGTCGGGTAGTGGTGTAGTCTCCTCGACAAATCGCAAACAAAAAATAAATGCAACTATATCGGTCTTTCAACTGACTCTCCAGCTTCTTCGTAAATTCGTATTGCCTACAGTCTTTAGCGTCTTTGACATTTCGAATTCCGGCTCAGTCTTCAGTTCAGTCAGATGAATGAACGTTAGGCAACCCAGTAAACAACTATTTCGTTCCCAACACCTATTGCTTCATAGCATTCACTTATTTTCTGTCTCTCAGTTCTTAAAGATGTTTCTTTTGATATGTTTATTGCTGTTACCTGCAGTGTTGGTTAGCTCAACGACTTTCAGCCATTATTGTTTCGTCCGTCTTCCGCGCCTTCCATCGTCTTTTAGTGTAAATCACAGAGTCTAGTTTACCCTTGTGCTTGTTATTATTAAGCTATGCCTGAAGATTTTGGCACAACTAAACGATAACATCTACTTCACTTCACTTAACTTCGACTATCACAATTAGCAACATCAATATATGATTTCTTTTTAAAGAGCCGTTAATGTTTTTGTGCGAATAATCTGCTGCTTCTTGGATATGTATAACTCTTGCACGCTTAGAGCCCAACCAGATAAGTAGTTAAAATATTTATTCCGTTAATTATGCACATACGTATTACTTCCATTCTCGCGGGGAAGGTCCGTGTAATGCCGAATTGGCACTGATATGTGAACAGCAGTGATTTTTCATTCCGCATAAGAATGAGGACGATTTTCACTCCTTCGATATATTCACTCACTGTTTTGAAATTATTTTGAGTACTCATAGTCTTAGAATGACCTCTATATAGTATTTGCCATTTTTTCAACTCAAGAATTCGCCCTCAAAAGAGTAGATTTTTTATTCTCCTAGCAACATAATTATATAATATTTCATTCGACTATTTTCCATTCATGTGTGAGCATAAATATTTCGACATATCAAAGGTGTGTTAAATAGTTATTATTTATATTACAACATACAACTCTTCACTCATTGACTACTTTTATAGGCGCACAAGTGACAGGCAGCAAGCAAGCAATTACTTATAAGTACGCACTCATATCAATGTTTGTTGGAAATTTATGTGAAACAACGTCCCATTTCCTCAACAACTTACAATCTCTAAATGAATAAAAAAAGAAGAAGAAAAAAAATCAACGTGTAGTTATGCGACTGAATGGGTAGACGACTCACACATTTTTATATATTTACTCGCCCTGTAGGAATTTCTACAATTCTCGCTATCAATCTCACCCCGCCCGTGTAGTTTTCTTTCCACTTCGGCAAGGAAATCATCTTCGTGGCAAACGTTTTTACGCACGAGTATAATGTACGATCCGGAGACAGCCCAGCAGCTTGATGAGTTTACTTGTGCTGGAATCTAGTTAATCCAACGACCATATTTCGGGCCTGATTAAGTCCACCATGCTCAACCCATTCGTGGATGTTTCCTCATGTAGGCTGAATTTTCCCACAATTGTGCCGAAGATACCAGCTTTTCTCACCCTTACGTGAAAGTCTGGCTGGGTAGTGCTCATAAGCACGCTACAGGCGTTCATAAAATATATACTTGGTCACATCGTCCTTCTCTTGCTTCGGTGCGTGGACGTAATCTAGCGATATTTTGAAAACTTCGCTTTGATGCGGATTTGTAGCGAGACATTCTTCCACCGGCGTGAATGCCAGTAATCGGGAGGCCCTCTCCCAACACAAATCCAACACCAAATTGGCATTCCTGCAGGGTTCGGTAATAAATGAGTGAAATTATGGGTTTTTATGATTATTGTCTATGAAATCTGTGTGCATCTGAAAGTATTTCTCATTTTTACTTGTAATTCCACTTGAAGAACCTACGCGTCGGTTGCAGTGCAGTGCATCTGGCGATCGAATCCAAGCCCGATGCTGGTTGTTGGGTGAAATTGCTGAGTAGTGATAAAAATGAATGTTCAACTATGCAGAGATTTTATGTATGAAATAGTGTATTTGCTATAATATTAACTTAAGTGAAAAGCGCACTTGTAAATTTACATACATACATACATACATATATACGTACATATTTATGAATAAAATCACTTGAACATATTAATGTGCCAGCTCAGGGGCTTAATTGAACGCTCGTGTGTTCTGCATTTCTGCCATAAATTTTTTGTTGTTATTTTCTAAACACAAAAATACTCGTAATGCCTTTTTTGCTTTCGATTGTCAAAATCTAGTAAAAAAAAAAACAAACAGCTGTTGGAACTCATATCGCTCCAAGGCGTATAGAATACAAGGTTACGACAATCGTTGACGTCACCGAACCAACTTCGTCATATATACAGTGGGCGGGATTTGATATTATATAATAAAAAGAACTAAGTTTTTTCTTTCAAAAATGTTTATGTACATACATGTGTAAATATGGAAAAAATTCTTATACAGAAGAAAACACATATACAAATTTTGTTTACTTGCTCGTACTAATGCCACCGCAGTCACATAAGATGGCGCAAAAATTAGCGAAAAATAAGCTACTGTGCAAGGTTTTGATCAACCCAAGGTCGAGGTGGCCGAATACCACCAAATAATTACCCCTATTTAATACGTACATAAGTACCATTTTTTTGCAAATCAATACTTCATTTTTGAAGATATATTACATTGTTACCCATCCGATGAATTCAAGTTTCCTTAAAGACAAAACTTCAGGTATTCAGCCCAACAAATTGCATCATTAAATTCGTAAAATATTCTACAATATCGCATGTTTGTTTTAATTTTTTAAAAAATATTAATGTTAATCACTCACACAATTTTTTTTACAAATTTTTGTCAATATCTCACTGCATACTTTTTCAGCACTTCGAATTTTTAAACATGATTTTTTTCACAAGATATGGATCATCGGTTTCCCAAAAGCTCTTTAGCAGACAAAGAAAATATGCGAAAATCGTGATTTTTATTAAATATTTTGTAATATTGCGCCTTCGCTGTAAATATGATAATTTTTAACGTTTTTGACATTATTTTCTCATGCCATTCGTATTACGTGACACCAAAAAGTTGCTAGCTATAGACATTTTTGTTAAAAAATAATATTAATGTTTATAATTTAAACATTTTTGAAAACTAAAATACATTTGTTCGACATAAAACTATTCAGAACGTTTTATTTGTGATGGTTATTAATTTTAAAAATTGTGAGTGCAAGGCTTTGGAATTTTATAGTCAAAATCTTAACTTCTTTTATAGATAAAATATGAAAATTTATTTTAAAATCTTCAGCAACCCACAAAATTCACCCAACTTCGTCAATAAACTTATGATTTCGCTCTTGTCGTAACCTTGTATTCTATAAACCTTGGATATCGCTCTTGGATAAGAAATTAATAAAATAATAGTTTCATTGTGAAAACTAATAAAAATTGATTTTGCTTGTGAAAGGGGTGGCGGTGCTTTGAATTGAACACATTTCATGAAGCGACGCTTAGTTGCTGTTGTTGTTTGCTTGATGGATTTGCCTGAAGTGCTTGCGGCGGCAGAGCTATTCGTCGGCAGGTAACCGCACATTCATATTCATCACACCAATGACAAACGAATCGGAATTAAATATAATGACAAAAGTAATGTTAATAAAACAACAACAACAACCAATGTAAATGAAGTTAAATTTTAACTACAACAACAAACGAATTTATGCAATAACACATACCATAAGTACATACAAACATACAAACAGACAAACAAAGTAAAGCCGGTTAACAGTGCAAAACTCGTTTGCCCATTGCATACATATGTATTTAGATTCACCAGCACACAACAACAATAAGAACAATATTCTTTGTTGCACATTGATGGCAGCAAATAAAATTGAATTGATCATGCAGCACAACAACAACTGCCTTAATTGCTTTCTTGCCGTCCCGTGGCGGCGTATGAAGCGCTCCACTCGGTCTACACTCATTTATTAAATCTCCACCGGTAGGCCAAATCTATTTCCATGCCTACCACGGGTATGTAAGTATGTAGGCTTATGAAGTGTTCACAGTAATACAAATAGCAGCAACAACAACTATAGGTTATTGTAAAATTGACAAGAGCAGCAATAAAAAGTGCGCCGCTGGCTGTAGAAGTATTAGCTTTGGCAGCATGACTACCTATACGACAACAACACAAGCAATAAGAATAGCAATAATAACAATAAAATAAGAAAAGTTTGTGATATTTCCAACAGCAGCAACAGCAATGGTCACTTATCATCGTCAATGTTGATCATTTGTTGTCCACAGCTGCTTGCCGCCTGGCCGCAGCCAACTTGACTCTATTGAACGCAAGTGCAGCTTCAAAGATGCTTGAATGCTTTCATGCATACGAGTACATACATACATATATGCATACTTACGATGAAATAGTTTTGAACAGCATCTCGAAAAGATTGAGGTTGAAGAGCTTCCGAATGGTGAAGCAATTAAGGCTAGCCGGTTCTTAGTTAGTCTTTTCGCTGCCGCTGGATCCATAAACTATAAATATGTACTCGTACTTTTGAACATATACACGTGTAGGCTGGCTGTACTAGAAGCTGAGCATTACATCTGGTAATAAACGAACTAGTAGCAGCCTAAAGCGAATTTAGGTAAAGAAAGTGAATTTCGTTGGCGTTGGTTTGGATCCAAGACAAATCGAAGGTTTTCCCCTCCTTTAAGAGTACTTCTCAGGTGTGTTAGATCCCTAGCGAGGTTTTTGTTTTAATAGAGAACGATCTCCGAGAAGATCGACAAGAATCTGAACACCGATTAACATGTAAACAATTGCTGACAAATTAAAGAATATTTGGCATACATATATTTAGTAATCCTCGATAGGTGTCACTAATTAACACGAGAGTGCAAAACGCTGAATAAGTCAATCTTGTTTAGCCCTAAAAGACCAAATCTCTCCAAGAAAAGCCTCAATGGTAGCTGCAATGGTATGCCGTAGGTCACTCTTGGATTTGTCTCCATACAGTCCGACACACTACAGGTTTTGTTTTACTCCACTTTCAAGTATTTATATATGTTAGTAACTTCACAGTTGCCACGACAAGTCACATTTCTCTATTCAGAGCCCGTCTTCAAGTGTTGGCTTTACGAGCGCATGCACGCCTTTTCGAAGTTACATGTTAACAAAGCAACGATGGAGTGTACTTACATACATATGTAAATACATATGCATTTGTGTAGATACTTTGGCTAAATTTCAAGTGCAGTTTGAGTGTTTCAACAACTTGAGCACATTTCAACAAATGCACTTGTTGCACTTTTCTCTGCAACTCTTCACTCAAGAGTGCGCATGCGTACCGGCTTTTGGCTTTCTATTCGATTTTTTATTTACTTTTCCGGTGAAGCTTTTACTTTTACACTTTGTATGGTTTAGATGTTGATTTGCAATACATTTTAATGATTTTTTTTTTGTTTTTAAGGATTGTTTGTTGTTTGATGAATGAACAAGTCTGAGTAGTTTGGTTTGTTCGTTAAAGTTCGAATGACTCAAATTACTTAGAGGCGTTTGAAATTAAAGCAGTAATAAATAATGTAAAGTGTTTTACAAAAGAAAAAAAGTTGGGCACTTTCCAAATGAATCACCGAGCTCTATAACTATCTTCACTTTCGTAGTCGGAATTGTACCCAGAAATATAGTTAACATTCATAAAATGTGCAAACAGCGAAATTAAGAACACTTATCGGTAGTCCTTGTGCCGATAACACGATAACGTGTCGTTCGATTAATTGTTTTATCAAATTATAATCAAAAGAACATTTGCGCTCGTTACTCGGCGTCTACTGCTCTTAATTAGCGCCATTTTAGATAACGCGCAATCTCGAATGACCACTATTTAATTTTTTTAATAGCTTTCGGCGATAAACATTCTTTCTACTTCCAGTTTGCCTACTTTTGCATGCGCTGGCGCATATGTGCATGTGCAGAAATACATATGTAAATATGTATGGGAACTCGTATTTAAATTTTTTTCTACATACCTGTTGTTGTTGTTGTTGTTGTTAGCTGAAGAACTAGTTACCTCAGCTGTTGTAGATTCATTTAAGAAGCTACCTGCTTTACAATGAAACTGTTCGCGGGTTTTCTATAAAAATACCCAAAAGCAAAGGGAGCATAAATACGGCCCGAGAAACCCGCCCAAATGCGATAATAAGTCTATATAAAATTTTCATTTTCCGATGCCCATATTTTAACTGTGTTAAATACTTAATTTCGGCTATTTGAATATGGGAAATGCTACCTTGGTTTCTTCCAAGTGACCAAATGACCTAGCCAGCGTGTCATCGGCTGCGGTTTTTGCCGTTAAATCTTACGCAAAAGTTTCTCTCAAAAACTGCCACGATGTTGCCATCGTTCTTGCCTCTACGCAATATAGCAAGACGGGAACGATAAGCCATTTGTAGAGTTTGGTTTTCGTTCGTCGAGAGGGGACTTTACTTTTCAATTGACGACTCAGTGCAAATAAGCACCCGTTGGAAAGAGTGATTCTGCGTTGGATTTCATGGCTGTCATTAATGCTGGTGTTAATACTAGTTCCAAGCTAGTCGAAGTTATCTACGATTTCAGAGTTAGGATTTTCAACAGAGACATCGGAGCTGATGCGAGAATGTTGACTGTTTCTTTGACGGCAGGAGGTATTTCGTCTTGCCCTCATTCTCTACCAGACCCGGTGCGTTTCGCTACCTTATTCAGTCTAGAGAAAAAAGAACTCAGGGAGAGGTTGTTTGGGTCAATAAAGTCAATATCACCAGCGTACGCCAGCAGCTGCACTGCACACTCTTACAGAATATTTCACTTTCTCTATTTAGGTCTGCAACTCGTATTTTTTTCTCCATCACTAAATTACAGAAGTCTCACGATAAGAGTTCACCTTGCCTGAAACCTTTTAGTTTAGTTCTTCTTCTTCTTTTTGTGCTGTCGAAGGCTGGTGGTGTGTGCCGATCCTCCTTTCACGTGATTATTGGTGAATATCTGGCCAATGGTGGATTTACCAGATCAAGAGCCACACTGATAAGGTGGACAAGTGCATCAATTGGAACCGAGCGGAAGTTTAAGTTAAAATAATCAGGTCCCAGCACAAAAACTCTTTACATAACGTAAGCGTAATTCGAGTGTGTAGAGTGACCTCATTGAAAGCATTTAACCTCAGTATTTATAAACAGCTTTTAAAGATTTCCATCGGTATCTACTATACACCAAACAAAAACAAATTCAATTAAAACTTAAATTCCTTAACTCTTTCTCCCTTACTTTCAAGTCTTTTTGGTTTTCTCCATGCGGATAATTCGACTTTTGAATTGCGTTTCGCCTCACCCTGCTTTTGGTTGAGGACTGAGTATTGGCGATGTTGTGCATGGCGCATTGCAATTTGCTTTGTGGTGTATTAATTGCTTCGTCTGCATAAATTTTCATTGTGGGTTGCAATGTGATCGCGCTCAATGATCGTACGTTGCATTGCCAACAGACGAGTATTCACATACTAAAGAAAAAACTGGCAATGAAGTCGCATTGGTTGCAGTCTGGCGCATTTGCGTAGATGCGTAGATGCGTGTCTCCGGATTTCCTCTTGAATTTTAATTTAATTGAAAGACTTTTCTCTAATTGAAAATAAAGAAGAAATGTGCGCGCGGATGTGTGTGCGTATTTTGTCGTCTGTGGCATCGAAAATAAAAATACGTGAAATCAGCTGTCTTTGTTTTATTGAACAAATAATTTTAATGAATAAATATTTATATGTATACTGTAGTATTTATAATCTATTTTTAGCTGAAGATATACTCATATATTGATTCTCGCTTCAAATGGAGTTCCTTGCTTTATGTGATTTTCTTGGTGGTTTGTTGGTTGAAAGGAGAGGTCCTATTTGAAGTGCCCACAACTAAGCCATGGGGCATATTCATTGTTCTCCCACCTGCTTAGCCCAACTAAACTTTTGCGAGCTATCCAGCGATTTAATTAACTTGTATAATTACTTCAAACCATGTGATCTCACTCCCATTAGGCTGGATGTGGGTGCACCGTGAAAGATGTGACGTCTGAATTAACCGAAGGCCAAACACTCGCAAAGGTGCTCCAGCGCTCCAGTGTTTCGTCGCCTTCTGTGCATACTCGTGCATTCTCGTTTGTTTAAATATTGTAATAGTATTGTCTGTCTACAACCCACACTGCCTCACAATAATTTGGTGGAACGCCCTACGTTGAAAGTGTTCTAAGACCTTAAGTGTTCCTCTATGGATCATTGGTTTTGATAGCATTTGAAAGCGCTGAAGAATCTAAGGTAGTCCATCTTATCTTTGTCATCTATAGTATATCCGTGTGATCCGGGAGCGCGAGGGATATTTAGTTTTCCAGCGATATCTGTGCCTCCTTGCATATTCTTACGCACCTGGACTTTGAGTTGAAGCAGTGGCTCATTTGGCAGCTTGAAAAATGCCCTCAATCTCTTGGTTGGCTTGGAAGACAGAGCTATAGTCATTGAGTCATTTGAGTCTGAAGAACTCTGTTCCTGTGCCTGCGTCATATTTAGATCCACCAATCTCACCATTCTTCCCTGCTAGGGAAATAGTAGGCGGCATCTACCTGGCAAAATGTTCCGCCTTTTCGGCCGTATTTTAAGTTTAGGCGTTTATCTCCAGCTAAGTCCTTTTTTTTAAAGAATTCAACAAATATACTTAACAGAGTTTGAGGGTAAAATAATTTTACCTCTTAAAGACGGTGGGTTGTGATTTTCTTACAATATTAAAATTTAATTTTTACTAAGTTTGGACAAAAAAAAAAGCTCGATTTGAATCAATAAATCGTCTTACAAACTTTCCGAAATTTTCATTTACGCTTTCAACACGCGCACAGATTTCTCTTTGGTCGATGGCCTTTGTGAGTATCACCAAACACTGCATTACATACATAATTTATTAAGGAAAATTAAAAGACACATAAACTGATTTGAATAAATTAAATAGAGTTTGGGCAAAAGAAGTTTATCTTCCATTAACTGCAGCGCGCGCATATAAATGTAAGGCGATACATAATAATTAAAGCAATTAAAATCTGTTTTATGTTAGTTACCCAAATAAGTATGTATGTATGTATATAATTCTTCACTTTTAAAAGACTCGCTTCACTTGGTAAAACTAGTTTAGTTGAATGTCCACAAACATTTACCAACAGCATTTGAGTTTCAATAACGAAAACTCATTAGAAATCTAAATAAAAGTGGTTGTCAAATATTTGCTGACACTTATCGGTTATCGATAGCCAGTGATATGCGGTTGTGCGGTACAACGATTGCAGGTAACGAAGGGTACGTGCAAACACAGCGCCGAGTAGTTTTTTCTCATATGAAATGAGATTTTGCAAATCAATATTAATTTCTATTTTTAGTGCTCTTTGGCTTGACAACGTATCAAATATCAAATAAACGAAAACTCTGCAAATTTGCTTTATTGTGCTCTGTGCAAAAATCTAATTATATAAACGAAAAGAAAAATGATTAGAAAATAAATAAAATTCTTGTCCCTTGTGGCGTTGCAATTTTTTATGTGTTATTTTTGCGTTGTCATTTTATAAAAATATCAAATTTAAAAATAAACTTGCCTTTTGGCAAACAAATTTAGTTTTATTTATATTTCTATAAGCATTTTTATATTTAATCTGCATAGCGTAAATGGCGCCACTTGCCGAGTTTTTTTGTTCACAAGCAGAGAATGCATAATATTAAATTAAGTTTTTATATGTGACACACCATACTGTTTTTTGTATATCACTTATAAATGTGTTAACGAATTCTACGTAATGAGCCAACGAGTATGGAAATTGCCAATGACGCCAAATCAGTAAATCTGCTCACTGATGTTTGAATGTACATGTTTGCAGACTCAGGCTACTGCTACTTCAAAATTTACATAGCCTTTTCTTTTAAATAATATTATTAGTGCCGTAAGAGATATCACATGAAGGGTACGTGGCCATTGAGAGAGCTACGTATGTTATGTATGATTTTAGGGAAATTTCCAAAAGAAATGACACATGTGTATAATAAATTTTTATTTATGTATATTTGTATGTACATACATATGTATATAGATACTCGTATATAACTTATGTGTGTTGCCAAACAAGCAAATCAATGGCTAGACAATTTTTTAAATTTTTTTAAGAAAACTTAAAAATATGTGTATCAGACAGCGTGTGGCTGTCAGAATTTTTCCATAAAATTGAATTAAATATTTGTCATTTATACACTAAGCACTTTTTCATAGTTTCTTTCATGTTCTTTTGGTTATATATACTACTACAGAAATATAAAGAAGGTGCGTAAGGCGACGTTTCCACGATAATTGAATATACTATATTGGCTCTTGTTTTTTGCGTCGGCTTATATTTTATTTAAGCTTTTTCTCGTGCTGGATCGGTCCTCTAATATCTAGGTCTTCCCATGATGAAATAATATACAGGTGTAGTAAGTAAGCAATTGTCCCTTTCCCACACGCTGCCTTAGCAAAAGATGTTGCTTTTATAGAATTATATTCCAATATTTAAATAAAAATCTTAGAAAAAAAGGGAGAATTTAAAGTTTTTGATCACTGAGAGGAGTAGGCATTATTGGAGGTATTTCAATGTTTGTTTTAACGACATTCCGTTGTAAATAAGTTTTGTTCAATCTTTTTGTTTAAAAAATTATAGTAGGAACAATTTAACACGTTAAGAATTGAATATAACATACATTTTGTTAAATACAAACTCACAATAAATGGATTTATGCATTTTATAATTGGCCAGTGTCGTGTTTTTAACGAAAGGGAAAATTTGTTATTGACCTATCGGTGATCAGCGATTTTGTTTAGTTTCAAGTAATAATTTTGTAGTTATTGCTTTATATCCAGTGGTTTGAAGTTATTTGTTATTTACTACATAGTCGTAAAGCGATGTTTAAAGGTTATTTTAAACTGAATTGATCATCTAGACTCCTTTTATTGTGTTCGTGCAAAACAAATGTTTGAGCAAAGATTTTAATACTCATTCTACCAGCTTTAATTCCTCCAAGCCTTACTTCTACATCAAGAACTACAATAATTACTTTAAATAAATAAGTAATTTCCTTCCCCTTTTTCAGTGTAGTTTATAGCAGCTGATGAGTAATTCTGTAGCTGTTTAGTGTAAGAGGCATAAGTATAACCGCGACCTTCCGTGATCGATCTCGGATTCAGAGCAGTGCAGACTGTCACTGGGTCTTAGTTCTGGCCGGATCAACATCCAAAATTATAGAAAATCCAAATAAAAAAAAATTAACTTAATCTTTTCTAGTTGCGGTCGTCATTCGGCGGGGAATGTCACGCACTTCAATTGTGTTTCTGGCATGAAATGAAAGCTTCTCATAGAAATTTGTCAGATGTTTTCAAGGTATCTTAAAATTAAGTCTAGGTCTCTACATTTGTTGGGAAAACATCAATACGCACATCATAAATATGAGGAGGAGCTCGGCCGAAAAACACTTCAGCAGTTATAAATTATAAAAATAATGTTTGTATATATACATATATAAATTTCAAAACATAATTTATTATTTTCAATATTTATATAAATCCCCCTGAAATTCCTGATTTTTGTTTCTTTCCTCCCCTTTCTCTTCAAATTCGAAAATACAACGTTGAGCTAAGGCAGTGTTAAAGTCTCTTTCTACTCTACTTACTACACCTGGTTATTATTTCATCATGGGTCTTCAGACAGTAAGGAACTTTGAACTATATACGAGGGGATTAACAAAAGTTCGGTAAGCTGACCAGAAAGAAAGAAAAACATTTTTTTGTTTTTTTTTTGAATTTTTTGTCCTTTTTTATCTTCTCTACATAACCGCCATTGATTGCAATGCATTTCTTAAGCCTATAGATCCACTTCTGAAAACAGTTTTCAAAATCTTTCTTTTTCAAGTTCAACACTAACCGCATAAATTATCTCCTCGTTGCTATTAAAGACCTTTTCTTTCAATTTTTTTTTTTTCATTTTTGGAAATAACCAGAAATCACATGGTGCTATATCAGGGGAATATGGTGCTGGACGTATTTCTTCGATCCCAGAGATCGCAATAAAATTACTCGTTATTTCGGTAGTGTGGGATGGCGTGTTGTCATGATGTAAAAAGTAGCGCCACAAATTCTCTTTCTTCCTGTTTTCCAACAAATTTTTGAAAACTTTTGGTAAACACTCTTCGGTGTACCATTTTGTAGTTACCGTCTGACCCTTTTCCAGTGGAATAGCAGCTACGATTTTAGATCGGATAAAGTAAACTGACATCATTACTTTTGCTGCTGATTTTTGTTACTTAGATTTTACAGGTGGGTTTGCTCCTGTTGGCCTCCATACCATGGACTGCTGTTTGGTTTCTGGATGGTACTTATAGAACCAAGACTCGTCGCCAAAATGCAATCGAGCCTCTTTTGGGCTTCATTTAACATTCGTGGTACCCATCGAGCAGATTTCTTTGTGTATCCCAGATTATTACTTAATATTCGCGATAAAGCCATGGCACGCAAGCCCAATTCATTGGGAATCAGTTCTTGCTTCAATCGTGGGTTTTCGTCAATTTTGGACTACACCAGAGCTATAGTGACGCCATCAGTGGAAGATTTTGCTTGACCTTCTCGCGGCTCGGCCTCTACGGAAAAATGTCCGGCCTAGAATCTTCGTATCCACTTAGAAAAAATCGGTGCAATCGTTCCATATGGAATTTGGCATTCACTGAAAAATTTTATTGACTGTAAATTACGCCTAAATTCGAAGAGAATCACAAGGCGAATTTCTGATTGCGTTGGTGGTGGAATTTCTTCTGACCTATCCTCAGCTACCTTCCGTTTTCTCGTTCCCATTTTAGCCGATCGATCTAAAATTTGAAAGTAATACTAATAAAGTAATTGCAAAGGATTTGGTATTTTTAGTTATTACAACAACAAATTGAAAGTCACAAATTTTTTGTCAATCCCCTCGTACGTACACAAACGTACACACATTAAATGTAATATTATTGTACTTAAATGAAGAATTAATTAATTAAAATCTCTATCTTGTTTTTCCCCAATTTTTATTCTTTAATATTATTTCTTAGCTCCTTACAAAACTAATGTAAATATATTTGTAATCCCTTTCAACATTTTACACGCCTTTGCCATAATCATTTGAGTGCTGTTGCAGCGCGTCGAAGGCGTCTCGATCGTTCAATCAATAACCTATGCCATAAAAAGGCAATCCTACACTATCATCACTCCGTTAACGCGTGTCAAATTAATTACATACTATTTACACATGTTTATACATACATACTTATGATGTGAATGCATGTGCTTTTATAAAAATACGTGTACATACAAACATATTTACTGTATTATGCAATAAAAAACTTATAAAAATAATATTAATCTCTGAAAATAGATCAGCAGAAGTGAAGTGTCGTAACTCCTGTGTAAAACTATATTAATTAAGTGTTAAAAAGTCTCATAAACATGTATACTTACAAGTGTTTATATGTATGTGCATACTATACTTAAATCACATTAAATATATATACAAATAATATTATTGTTAGTAAATAAACCGAAAAATTAATTAGTAATTCCGACTATCTGTAGGACATCTCATGCGGGGGAGCGGATTTGCATTGCGGATTAAGCTCGATTTTAGTGACGCCAATGCAATGGAAAATTTTCAAATACTTTTTAAACCCAATGCATAAAGAGCTGGAGTTTCATTTACATTTTTTTCGGTGTAATTATTTCCCTCACAATCTTTTTATAAATAACATATTTTGCGTTCCGAATTTGGAATACCTGTAGAATGGCTTTTGGGCAAAAATGGAGTCTCCGACCTCAAATAACTCGTTGGCTCTACATAAATATTGCAAAGACCCATATTAATGTATGAATCGCTAGTATCGTCGCCGGCACTAAACTATAGGTATGCATAGGTGGAAGAAGCTAAAACAATTTTTTAATTAATCGATAAGATTTATAATAATCGCGTAAACTGTTCACAAAAGCACAATTGAGATAAGCAGAGGTGCAGAATAGGTCTACTCAATGGTTTAACTTCCCTCTTTCAGCCCTCAATCAACCAACGATTCATCGTTTAATCCTTATTCAAAGTTGATAATGGGAGGAGTTTTCAAAAAGTTATCGACAAATTGCACTTTTTGCGTCCTCAATATTGTTAATGTGCCTTTAATTGCATTTCCAGCATTTACCCAGAGGCAGCTCAAAGCATTGGGTACAAAAACTTTGCTTGTTTACTCCTCCTCCATTCATTCTATGGTATAAAGTTGGTAAGCATTTAGTATAGCAACAAAGTGAACATTTGCAGGTGCATACATATTTATGTTTTCATTGTCATATATTGTGCAAATGTGCAGCTAAAAGCCACATGGCACTTAAATACATAAGTATAAAAATTATATTTTCATTATCTGCAGGGAATTGGAGGATCATGAACTATGAACAATAAATAAATTCGTAAACTAATTTCACATGCTTTGTTTATAAAAAAATGTTAAAAAATAATGCAACTGTAAAAAATGTGCACCAAACGCTCGCTATGGTCGTTGCACTGCAAGTGTGCTGTGAGCTGGTCACTCACGTCGTTCGTGTACTCAGCGACAGCAGGAATTTTCCCTAAGTGAAAGACATTTGTCGCAGATTTCTGCCAGTTAAGCGAAAGCAAAGCAAAACAAACATATATACACACACACACGCACGCGCAGATATAAGCAATAAATTTCCACTTTTGCTTGATTTATTTATTCTCAGGCAGTTGGGGCTGTTTGGCGCCAAATACAACACACAGCTCGGCAGAGACACGCGCCGTCCACGAGCTTTGAGCGATGCCTTGCAAATTCCACAGCAGCTTATCATTTCATGAACGAAATTATAAAACAATTTCGGGTGGCCATTATAAATTCGGATGTAAATACAATGCACTGCACATGTTTGTAAACAGCGTTGTGTATATACATATGTACATATGTATGTAAAGCGCGATCGTTAAGGCGCCAATTATTTAGGGGAATAAGAAGAAACAAATTTTACGCTATTCCTCAATGGTGGCAATTTTGCTCATACCACTTAGCCACCCACAAATATTTAAATGTATGTATGTATGTATGTATTTGTTATAAACAAATCCACCAAAGCAGCACAACAACCACGATAATGTGGTTGACATGCATCAGATGTCTTTCTATATTTAAATTTATAGTATTTTCATGTTATTTTTATTTGCTAAAAATAGTACACGCCAAGGGTATGAGCAGCCTAGGCATCGATAAGATCGGCAAAGCGGCATTGTATTTTGTATCGCTGTAAGTGGGCTTGAGATGAGTGAAACGGAATGACGCAATAATAACATAGCTGCGAAAAGCCAATTTGAAGAAGTTAACATAAAAATAATAAAAATAAGTATTTATTCAACAACAAGTAAATTTAAAATTAATAAAAAAAATTAAATTATTTAAATTCACAATAAATGTACTAGGCCTTAAAAATTGTTTAAAATATGTAAACTAATTTCTATAATAACAAAATATTGGGTTACCCCAAAAGAAACCGGCGATTTTTTACAAGAAATTGTATAATAAACTTTAATAAATTATGTAATTTCTATTTCGTTGGATGACCTTTTGCCAGCTTTCCGGCAACATCATTCGCTCATAGAACTTCTGGCCCTCATCTGCAAAAAACTAAACCAAGTGCGATTTTATAGCCTCGTCATTTTTGAAAGTTTTGCCATTTAATGAGTTCGGCAAAGATCGAAACAAATGGTAGTCTGACGGTGCAAGGTCAGGGCTATATCGTGGATGCATCAACAGTTGCCAGCCAAGCTCTCTCAGTTTTTGGCGAGCGACCAAAGATGCGTGCGGTGGAATATGACACCTTTACGATTGACCAATTCTGGCCGCTTCTCGTGGATGGATGCATACAATTTGTCCAGTTGTTCACATTAGACATCCAAATTAATCGCTTGCCTGATTGGAAGTAGCTCAAAATATACCACACCCTTCCAATCCCACCAAACTGACAGCATAATCTTCTTTTAGTGAATATCAGCCTTTGAAGTGGTTTGTGGCGCTTCATCATCCTTGTACCCTGATAGTTTTCGATTTACGTTATTGTTAACAATACATTTTTCATCTCCAGTTATGATTTGCTTGCAGATGCAAGCGTTGAAGCGGCTTGTTAACTTGTATACTTAACTTCTCTCCAATCTCACACTCAGTTATATGTCGATTCGATTAGATTAAAGCTTTGATATCGTCATCATCAATTTTACTTGGCCGACCTGAACGTGGCTTATCTTTGAGTGAAAAATCTCCCGAACAGAATTTGACAAACCAACTTCGACACTGTGTTTCTTTTAAGGCCTTATCATCATGCAACTTTTTAGCAACCTGCGCTGTTTTTTCCTTCAAGGAAATAATAAAGTAAAATATAGCGAAAATATTCTTTTGTGGGCTCCATATTAAAATTGGCGCCAAACAAACAAATATGAAAAAAATTACACGTACTTTTTTTCTAAAGCAAGCTAAAAGTGACAGCTTATAACTGTCAAAAGACTGACTATTAAATAGTCACAAACTGTTCAAAAAATTGTCAACACCGTCTGTATGAAAAATCGCCGATTTCTTTTGGGGTAACCCAGTATATGTTTATTTTGCCGAACTGCCGCATAACAGCAACACACTGTACTTTCAGCTACTTTCAGCGCTGATCACGCTTCGATCAGGTGATCTAGGTCAGTTACGGTATGCTCGGTGGCTGCTAGTTTGGCAACTGCTACCACAGCTTTGGTAATGTATAGTAAATGTGTGTGTATTTATGTGTGCTTTTTTTTAGTCGATTAATGTCACACAAAGTGCGATGTATAAACAGATGTATTTAAAAAGAGAAACAAAAACAATTATATTTCATTTGTGCTAACGACAGATCTATAAAAATTTTTAAAATACATATTTAATATTCTAACAACAAGTTTTTTACAAAAATCATTTTAAGACCTCAAGCATGTGTGCTTGAAGATTTTGAGTTAAAAATTAACAAAAACTGGCAATTTCCATCAAGTTCGTTTCTCGGCAGTAAATAAAAGATAAGAGCGGTAAACAAACAAGAGAGCTCAGGTGGCAATCAACATAGAACTTTTAGATAAAAAGTATTATAAATACATATGTATGTATATGTATGTGATCGGATGATGAAAGCAAAGTCTTAAAACAATAAATAAACCTTGGATTTGATAATATGTAATAGAGTTTCAGATATACATAGCAAATTGAAAATCGAATTTAGAGCAGGTAAAGTTGGAGAACGGATATGAGGAGTTGAAACACATGTTTGGGATAGGAGAAATAGAAAAAACCGAGCAAATAGTATCTCAAATAGAAAACTGGAGTAAGTGATGTTGAGAATGGGAAACGGAGATCACACATAAGGAATACCAAAGGCAGAATATCGAATTTAGGGAACAAAACATCGAACATGATAATTTGAAAACCGAAAGAACGACAATAACCATAATCATAACATATGACCACCGCTTTACTAAAGCGGTTCTGCAATTGCTGTAGTACATATGTATAATGTGTCTTAATATTTTCCAAGAAATTAAGAGGGTTGATGTTTTTTCTATGTAGCCTCTCTCTCATATATACTCGAGGCTGACATTTCCTGCCGAGGAGCGAATTTAATTTTGTGCTTTTTTAATTTCTGAATTTGGTCTACCCTCGGCATCGGTAGCACTCACTGCTAAACTCCCAACTACTGCGGCCGCATGCAGGTGCCGCATAAATTGAAAACGGGAATCCTTTTGGGGAACTAAGACAATGGAGTTAAGCAAAAGTATACAGATTTTTTTTAATAGAACCGACAACAATTTCAGGCAAAAATGAGTTTTCAGATATCTTTTTTATACTCCAAATTATAGACATAGAAGTTTGCACATTAAATTTCGCGAGTACGAGATACTGTACCAGATATCAACTCTCTCTCTCTAGGTGCTCGCCGTGCATGTCCCTGACCAGCCTTCAAAAATATAACAATGTATGTATGTATAATTAACAGGTTGCTGCTTTGCAAGCATTTTCCCTTGTACCAAATAAACTTCAACAAACAGTGGTGAATAAATGACAGCTGTCGGACAAAGCTTTCAATTATTCTATTTTGCACTACTCGCACCCACCCTATATGCGGCACACTGTTTCCATTAAATATCTCTAATCGCTCTTTTCCCAGTCATAAATCAAATTATTAACCCCCCAAAAAGCAGGCATTTTTGTTAATAACAACAACAGAGGAATAATGAAAATAAAAATAGCGCAGAATGCCAACTGATTAGACTAATGTTTTAATTTTTATAATAAATAATAAAAAAACAAAAAACTCAAGCACCCAGCGACGAGATCAAGTGTTCACGTAGGCAACAATTGATACTATTTTCATACATTCATACATATATATACATTTGTAAAAGTGTTTTAATTGATATAATCAAATAACAAAAATTTTTCTTCTTCACTTTCAGTTTTTTGTTTTATTTCCACCTCCGATGTGCTTTGGCAAATTAATTCTTTTTAGCACCAAGAAATTATCAAATTTTATATTTTTGGCGTTAGCTAAGCAATAAAACAATTATTATTTTTGCAATATCGGCTAATGGCAAGATAACCAATATTTATTCGATTTTTAATTGAATTTCAAAAATTATAAATTTGTAAATGTTTTAAAAAAATATAAATTCGCTGTAAAAATATTATTAAAAAATATCGAAAAATATGTGAAATTACTTGACACAGATATTTAAAGAAAAATCAGTCAGCTGCTCGACTGCTGTCTCTCCCAACCTTAGGTAAGGTCGTTTAAGTTAGTTTGTACATTCTGAAATATAATTGCGTCAACATTTAAATGCTTCTGAGTATACACATACACATACATGAACTGTAGTTAATAAAAATGAATTTCTGAGCATGCATTTACAAAGCAGAACTTAGTTAATTTAATCTTGGCTGATTCGTTGGAAGGGCAAGGTCGGAAATGAAAATACCTATACCTTAATTTTTTCAAGTTGAGGTAAAATTTTGCAGATTTTTTTTTTAATTTTATGCTGAAAATGAGATTTTCGACTTTCCGAAACTATAAATTCATTAGGATCGAAAATTTTTAATCAGTTTTATATTAATCAACTCGTATTAATTTTTGCTAAATACATACGTTTATGTATATCTATTTATGCATAAAAAAGGCTGAAGTGAAATTTTTTTATATTTCTTATACATATATCTTTTTTTGCTATTTCTCAAAGGCGCGTGTGTGCACCAGAAGTCACGCCATGTTCCTTAAAGCTTTTTATTTATTCTTTAAATTCCACTTCCCTAATGCATAATTGCACACAAAATTTTTGAACATGAATATGTGTGATATCTTTTTATTATTTTTTCCTTGCAAATTGTCTTCGTCTTGACATTTTAATGTTTCCAATTGGGCCACAGTCGCGGGAGGCTCGTTTGGGTGTTGACGTCAAGCTAATTCATCTATTATATTCATTAGGGAGATTTTTTCAAGAGAAAAATAAATAAATAAATAATAGATTAAGACTCATGCGCTGTCTGTATTATTATTAATAGAACAATTTTTTTTTATTATTATTAATTGTTGTTTGTGCTTTGAAAATGTGCATGAGCTGGGAATTTGGTCTTTAAAATACATATTTGATATTTAATATGATAAATGTTTATTAAGAAATATAAATATATTTTCTCCAGTTCTACATAGAATTGAAAATAAATAATACATCCTTTTCGCTAGCATTTTTCCAGAATTTTAATAATTTATTTCCCGGCGAAACTATTTTAGAAGCGTTCAAAAAAAAAAAGTGTGGAAGAATGTTTTCGTACAAGAATGTCAGTTGAAACATTTTTTTCTTACTTTTTCCGAGTTAAAATATGTATATAAACTTTCGACTTAGAACTCGATTTTAGCGTAAGGATGGTCATGCAGCTACTGGCAAAATCGTTCTAATTTTCGGTCTGAAATTCGTTAAAAATAATTGCATTACTATTTCGAAATTTCTTTGGGAAATCTCACGCAGATCGCTCGAAGTCACAATCAACGGAATAAATCTGTTGAGATATTTTTTTTGTTTGCGATTACATTGTGCGTCGCTTTGTCTGAATCAATTGTGTGTGCAAAAACATACTTACGAGTATGTTCGTATGTAAATACGTGCAAATAGTGTGATACAACATATTTAAATGAAAGTGAGTTTGCGAGTAATGGCAATGGCATACAAAAGTACAAATACACAAGGTCTGTCTCGTGGAAAACGAGACTGTTCTATTTTTTTTTAACTTTTTATTTGAAATATTTTCCACTCTGCTCTAGCAAAATGTTTTATGCGATCAATTAAGTCAAGACGAACACCACCACTAATGAAGGAGCTCGGCCGTAAATCGCTTCAACGCTTATAAAGCACCCATTACTATGTGGGCTGATAAGTAACCTCCTTCACCGCCAGAATGCGCTGCTACAGCAAAAGATGTTATAGTGTCTTGTAGTCCGTTCATATTTAGGTAAAAATACCAAATTTCGATACTGCCCTTAGTTTTGATTTTCATTCTCTCATAGAACATTACTTTTTTAGAGGCAAAATGGCGAAGGAAACAAAAGAAAAGCTGGATAAATATTATGGGGTTAATGCTCCGTCAGATTACACCATCAAATATTGGTTTCAAGGGTTTCGTGGTGGCCGTAACTCCACTCCTCCGATGCGGTCACAGAGGACAATGTCAAAAAGATACATGAAATGGTGTTGATTGACCGGAAAGTGAAGGTGCACGAGCTAGCAGATGCTACAAAGATTAGTACTGAGCACACTGGCCATATTTTGGGCAAGATTCTGCGTATGAAAAAGTTATCCTGCCGCTAGGTGATGCGCATGCTCACTCAGGACCAAAAACACGAACGCGAGACGGGATCAAGAAGTTGGAAAATCGCTGGAATAAGTGTATCGAGCTAAAAGGGGATTACATTGTATAAAATAAAAAAACCGTTTAAAAAAAATGTTTTTTCATTCCCAAGGAAGTTACTTTTCAACCCACTTAGTATGAGCTAAGTTATGCTTCCCCTGTGGGTTAGGGGCTCAAGAATTTACCTGTGGTAAGGCATGCCTGTCGTAAGAGCCGACTAAAATCCAATAGTTTCCGCGACAGTCGGGTCTTTTTACCGGAACGACCCGGATTTTTATCCGACCAAGGACTGTCACTTCCGCAATATTCGCCGAAAACTAATTCGGGGAATATTTTGCAAATACAACAACAACAACAACAGCTTTGTTATGCATTCGGACAACTTGGGCAGAACAAAGTTCACTGCCAATCCATCGCAGGGTTAGGTAAAAATATAATGTGTTGAGTTTGGGAATACGAGTCTCATTTTTCGTGAGACAGCCTAGCATATTCCGTTTTATATGCAACAACATATACTGTAAATGCGTAAAATCTACAAATATCTAACTACCTGTTTACGTATGTATGTAAGCACTTCACAGTGTTTATTTCTATTTTTATATTCATTGCGGTCAGCATTCGTCTACAAAGTGAGCTGTTAACGTTTTGCGAATAAACTCAGCCCAAAGCACGCCCGCCACCAAAGCAGCAAATTGAACTTTTATGCGTACAAAATTCTTTTCATTATTCTATTCATGCAAAGCAACCGATTTTCTATGATGTAGTTGTTCTTATTGTTTTTTTTTTCGCAATGCATTGTAATAATTGCCGTTAGTCGAGTGCAATGCACGCGAGAGATATAAATGAAATTTGTACTCGCGTATTAAGGCAACATAAAATAATAGAAGTTCGCAAAACATTGCATAGGAAATGAGTATATACATATGTGTATGTATGTATGCATGTATATACATATGTATATGTATATTAATGTAGAATCAGAGCCAATAGAATGAATTGTTTCATTGTCAATATATGCATGTATGTATGTATGTATAAGTGCAAACCGGAAGAACTAAACACACACATACGGCTGCCTTACATATGTATGCATATGTATGCACGTGTGCATTTGTGCGGTCACCAAAAATGTAACGAAGAAAGCAAAAATTTTTAGCTCTGAAAACAGCCAAATACAAAATAATAATAACAACAACAACACCCAGCGTTGAAGATTTTTTGCATGATGCCACATTTAACGGCAAGTCTTCGAAGAGGAGGGGTGCGCTGTTTTGTGGTTGTACCGACTGACTGCCACCTGGCAGCGAGCAAAAATGTTCTTTGGCAATTAGCGTAAAAAATTGTTGTGAAATTAACAGTAATGAATGTGTTGTGCGCTATTTTAAATGCTAAACAAATTAGCGGTGCTGTTGTTGGTGTGGTTGTTGTTGGTACGACAAGTCACAGAAAAGCGGTGGATAAAAATTGTTCCGCACACAATCAGCCGCCTGCACTGAAGTGTGCCAAAGTAAGCAAAAGAATTCACAGATTTTTTCTTGCTCAATGAAACTTCCGCCTGTTGAGTGCCAATTTTTTTTGTTTTGTTTTGACCGCTCAACTTCTGAGGTTCCTCGGCTCAGCAGCAGAATTCCCAATACACACTGAGGTGTGCCAAAGTTTTATAAATCATGAAAATATCATTAGCAATTTACGTGAACTTGTTCAGTTGCTTTGATTACCCTTAAGCCCATGAAAAGGTCTCAGTGGTAGGGCCAATTTCTGGCAAATTATATTTGAGCTTGAATATCATCCGGCTGCGTAGATGAATAGCTCCTATTATATTATCAGCATGACGAAACCACGGACTTTACTGTCTGATATAATCATTGTCTTTATTGTGATATTTTCAGAATAATAAAAAATATTTAAAAAGAAATTTATATAAATATCTTTACCTCTCACTTAATTTTTTCCTAATTTTTTCACCTTTGGGCATGCATTTTCCTTTTATTCACATATATTAAATAATAATATGTATAACATACGTTTATACACGTATATGTATACAGATATATTTTCAAATAACCAATTAAATTAATTTAATTCAATTGACCTTTTGTTACATTTCTAACAAAATTTGGCACGATGACAAAATACTTGGCATGTCTCTGCGAAAATCGCAAAGTAAATGAAATAAGAATTGATAAATTTGCCTGTAATTGACAATTTGAGATTTATATTTAACAGCACAGCGCTGTGATGTTGTATTTGCAGCACTTTTTGCACATACGAGTACATACATACATACACGTATATTGTACAAAGATAGTCGTTAATAACTTGCGCTCTGGTGCACTGTTGCCTTTGGCGCACGCAGTCTGATTGATGTTTCTCACTCGTTCGTTCTCTACTTACTCACAGTTTGATGATGACAAAGCAATAAACACTCGTTGTATATACAGTTCGCAGAAGAGTAGCTGCATGTGTAGGCCAAATAAAGTATTTTTTGCACAAAAAGGAAATAAAAGTAGAAAGTAAAATATTAAAGGATTTGAGTAATTTTTTTTTAATTGCATGTGAACCTACATATTTATGTATGTACATATATACATATACAAAAATATGTACGTGTTTCGTTTGTTGGTAATATTGACATTTCTCAGACATTAAATACGCAAACATGACGAAAGATGCTGACTTGCGGCTTGAAGAAGCCGGCTTTTGATGTTGGATGAATAGAAATTGCGGAGATTTCAGATAATTTTTTTTTAATGAAAATTTGCATTTTTGTGAAAGTCAACATGTGTGCTTGCTATTTATTTTCGTAAAAGCACATGCATGTATGTATACCTATATGTAACTAAGCTCATTAAAAAGTCGATTTTGTGTAGCAATTTCGTTAATAGTTTATTAAAGTGCCATGCATTTGTGTACATTAAACTGTATGTGTGTGTGTTAATGAAACATTTTTGTGTATCTATGCATTTATGTATGTATATGTGCTTGTAAATAAAAGTATATCATACGCCCCACTGCGCTTTTACTCATACTGCTACATTGTAGCGCACGCCAAAGAAATGCAAACAAAAAATATTCAATAAGAAATTAAGTGCGCAATTTTCGAAAAATGCTCTGTTGACATTCATGAAATTCTAAAAAAAAATTTGAAAAGAAAAGATCACATAAGCTAAATACATTAAACAAGTGTAGTTACACAGATGTTAAACGGCGCCTTTTTGGGGTCTAAATTTGACGAAATGAAAAAGGAAATCAAAAATATGTTTTGTATGTACATATAATGTTTAAATGTAGGTTTTTATTTTTAGGCAATAAGTACGTGTGTTTAAATGTAGATATGTATTTTTGGCTCACAAGTACTGTAGGATCTAATATATTTTATATTTTTATTGCAGCTAAGGCATTTTTTATAGTGCAAAAGTGATTTTTCGAAATTTATTTTATAATTAATTACATAATAATTACTTTAATATAAATATAAATATAACTCAATAACAATTATGCATTATCAAAAATAATTGAATATAATATGTGTGTATTTTATTGTGAAATAGCACTAAATAAATTGCTATAATAAATTTTTTATTGCTGCGCAAATTATTTTAGACATTGATTATCGCTCAGAAAATTTTGTACGCTGCTTTGAATGATTTTGAATTAAAATTTTTATTTTTATTTTTTTTTCTTTCAAATTTAATTTTCATACACATTTACAGGCGCACATTCGACTACGTTAATATAATATGTCATCGAATTTAATTGCAATGAAAGAGCCAAAAATTAGTTAATATCAATAAAAATTGCAGCTGTTTTGCTTGGCACGTGCAATTGGACGTTGTAAAGAAAATTAAGAATTTCACAGCTCGGAAGAAAATACAAATAGAAAATCAATAATTTTATAGGCGTATTTGATGATCACAATGTAGGTTGTAAATTAATTAATTCTCTTTCAGTTTTCTTATTAATATCAAATTTATTTTTAAACATTACATTTTAAACATAAAAAAAAAATAAAATTATTTTTTATAGTTCTACTGAAATGCTGCGGCATTTTTATTTTATTTCAACCCATCGACAGTACGAGTGTTTAAAAACCGCAGAAATTTGATACTGCCACTAAATGTTTATCCTTAATATTTGAAAAACTCATTAAACAAGTAAAGTATAATTAGATATCAAAGTAAAATGGAAACTAAAATTTCATATTCTTGTGAGAATGAATATAAATTGAAATTATTTTTAATACGAGGGGATCAACAAAAGTTCGGTCAGCTGGGGACTTTCGATTTGTTTTTGTTAAATCTAAAAATACCTTTGCAATTACATACGTTATTAGTCTTCTTTTCAAATTTTAGAACGATCGGCTGAAATGGAGGAGAGAAAACGCAAGATAGTTGAGGATAGGTCAGATGAAATTCCACCACCAACGCAAACAGAAATCCGCTATGTGATTCTCTTCTTCCAAACAGCAGTCCATGGTATTGAGCCCATCAGGAGCAAACCCACCCGTAAAATCTAAGCAACAAAAATCAGCAAAAAGGTAAAGGAGGCAGTTTACTTCACCCGATCCAAACCGTAGCTGCATTTCCACTGGAAAAGGATCGGACGGTAACAGCAAAATGGTGCTCCGAAGTTTTCAAAAATTTGTTGGAGAACGGGAAGAAAGAGGATATTGCGTCGCTACTTCTTACATCATGACCACGCGATCTCAAAAATAGCACCTTGTGATTTCTGGTTATTTCCAAAAATTAAAAGTAATTTAAAAGAAAAGCTCTTCAATAGCAACGAGTAGACAATTAATGCTGAACTTGATAAGCTTAAAAAGCAAGATATTGAAGACTGTTTTCAGAAGTGGATCTATAGGCTTAAGAAATGCATTGAAATCCATAGTGATTATGTAGAGAATATAGAAAAGGACAAAGATTGAATACAAACAATAAATACAAAAGCATTTTTTTCTCTGGTCAACTTACCGAACTTTAGTTAATCTCCTCGTAGAAATGCAAAAAGATACAGCTTTAGGACCAACAGCGATAAATATGAAAGCTGTCAGTAGATATTTCTTTCTATATACTTGTATTTTTGGCTTAGTAATTGCAAAGTCTTATCATTTAAACAATTATAATAAATTATTAAGGCCATTGCACCGCTGGGTGGCCTCATATGAATATTTATAAAAAATACTTAGTAATAAAAAAGTTATTATATGCAGATAAATAACATACACACACATACATATGCATCTTCATATTATATATTTTAGATAAGGTAAATTTATTATTGTTTCTGTTTAGTTTTCTTTTATTTTATTTGTTTCATTTAAAGTCACACGACAGCAAATGGTAATGACGTCATATGGGCGTGTGTGAATATTTTTTTAATCAAGATTAGATATTTACAACTATCGAATGTTACGTTAATCGATAAATCAACGTGGTCGCGAGTTTTAATCGTTTTTCATTTCGTGTGGCTGCTTAAACTCATAAACAATTGTACCATTTTTACAACTATTCTTTACAATTTTCACGGTTTTCACTCCTCACTACATTCATATGTTACATATCTTTTCTCAATATATAGTAAACATATCTATAAATTATTACTCCATATCGATGAGCGAAATATCAACAAAAATTACTTGTCTATTTGGGTCAAATATGATAAAACTATATACTATAATATAGCTTGAGTGTCAGCCCGAGTGGTCATTAAACGATAAATGGATTCTTACAAACAACTATTTATACATACATACATACATTATTAAGTTGTTGCTAATTGTTGACTCTTTTCGCCGGCACTTGAGAATTAATCAAACACAAATAAAGATAAATTTACAATAAAAAATATAAAAAAGAAATATATGAATGTGGAGTATTTAAAGAAAGAATCACAGCATGTACAACACTTTAGCAGAGACTACGCCAAGTGGCATAACTAACAGATAAGTCATTCGATACTTAATGCGCAGGCGTTACATTCCATGGAAGGTCAGTGGACGGACTGTGTTGTAACAACACATAAATATACATTCAATTCTATGTGGTTCTATATACGTATACATACTATATGTATCCATTAGGGTGATAATACGTGTATTATAAAACAAAAGAATAACAAGCTGACTAACACTGCTAAAAGAAACAATAATTTTATACTGTATTACATCATGAGTTAAAATATCAAGAAACACAGGATGTGCTGCATCGAAGTAACTCATATCTTCTGGTTTCTAGGTTCATGGCCATTATGGAGTACGAAATAGTTGATGAGGTTACCAAAAGTGGCATTTGTCTGGAAAATTATGAAATTTCATTTTAGGATTAATTATTAATTTTCATATCTTAAAAATCAGTTCCAATTTCGATGATTTTTAATGCATATATATGTACGTGTTTATAGTACAAAATTGCATGCTCTTAGATGCCTTTTCGTTTTATATATGCTGTAGTGGTCCGATTTGGATGGTTTCGATAAATCATCTTTTAAAAGTAAAAGTACATCTCAAAAACTGAGGAACAAGTTTGCGTATAAGCAGACGGATATACGGACATGGTTAAACCAACTCAGCTCGTAATTAGACCCGATCGGTGATTTTCCGCTCACTTTACTCTTTCAAAATTTACTGGTTTCCAAAAAATAATAATATTTCTAGAATTTTCTGATGTATTGTAATATAATTGATTATTTACTATTATAACAATCGATTGTCGATTATATGAGCTAATTTGTCTTAATCAGATAAGTACAATGACCTTTTAAACACCCACCCGTGTGATTGTCAGCTTTTTCCGGTTTTGAAAATCACTACAGACTCATTCATTTACGTAAGCAGCTATAAAAAAATATATTAGAAAAGAGTATTTATTGAAAAATAAATTTTCTATAAAATTTTTCCAAAGACTAATTATTACGAAGAATCCTTCTCTTATTAATAATTTTAATAATAATAAACATTATGCGCATTCAAATGTCTATCTCTTAAACTATATACCTTTAAACGTAATTATATAAATATTTAGTTGCATATATGTATGTACACGTACATACGAATACATGTGTACATATTTATCAGCAATCTTCGTAAAACGCCTACAAGCGACCACCCGATTTGCCGTGTATGAAATTTTTGATTACGATTCTCATTTAATTGCAATTTATTTTACTACTCACTGATAAGCCAGGCACTTATTTAAATATTTAAATATTTATTTTGTTTATGTTCCTATTTAGACTAATATAAAATACAAATGTATGTATTCGATGGATCGAGGGAGAGAAAAAATCCGGCCGATATTGGTACACTGGCGCCACCGTGATTTCTTAATCTTAATCTTAACGGTGTGCATGGGTAGTGTTAGAACAATTTGAATTAGACAATAAATAAATACATGTATCAGTGAACTTACGGCTGAGCAAGAAATAAAAATAAAAAAAATCGCATCATTGTTTTGACAGTTTATTAGATTACTGTAAACTTGCTGACAGTTCAAAAATGTTACTGCGAACATCAAATGCTTGACTGATTTGTTGAGAGTGATTTGCGGTTTACATAAATACACAATATTGTAGTGTTTTTTATATTCTAATTTTTAATGTTTAGGTTAGAGTTCAAATTGAAAATCTTAAGTGTACATACATACAAATTTGTTGTTGTTAGCAATTTAATTATTAGGTCTTTTTACAAAATTGACTTGTTTACTTCGAAAAGCATATTTTGTTGCGAAATTTTTACATGTCATAGGGTTAAGTGAAACAGTTACATACATACATACATATGTATGTACAGCTGAATATTAACTAGCTGTAGTCCTTACTCTTACTGTTGTTACTCTTGTAGGACAGAGAGGGAATACTTCTCCATGGAACATCAGGAGTTGGCGAACCCGATTTCTCCATGGATGACGATGCAACAGATATTTCATTGCCCGTTATGATGATAAACTTCCTCAATATCGCATATCACGTCATTGCTTCGAAGTCAACATTATAATATTTATATAATTGGCACTTTGTAACCGCTGAAGCGATTTTCGGCCGAGCTCCTCCTCCAATTTGTGGTTTTGCGTCTTGGTGCTTTTCCAACTAAGCCGCTTCCGAACGGCTGATGGTTTTTTTTCAAGAGCTTTTTTTTCATGTCAGAAATACACCCGGAGGAGTTGACATTCCCAGCCGAGGGGCGACCGCAATTAGAAAATTTAACTTAATTTTTTATTTCAATTAATTTTCTATAACTTTTTGGATGTTAGTACGACACTAGGATTTGAACCCGACCAACAACAATGCCAGTCTTTAAATCCACCGCAGTATCACTCTTATCAACAGTTGCTGCTTTGGACTGAGTAGCCAATTTAAAAGTAAAGTCCTCTCTTAACGAACAAAAACCAAACTGTACAAGACGCATCATTCCCGTCCAGTTACATATTGCGGAAGCTTGGACGATGACAACAACTGATGAGTCAGTGTTAGGAGTTTTCGTGGGAAAGGTTTAGGTAAGATCTTGGAGGTAAGATTTAACGGTTCTCCGCGCGTTGAGTACCCGCCGGTGAAAGCAGAGGAAATGGAACACTAGATATTTTCAATTGCCACTAAACAGCGAAAAGCAGGTAGAAATGGCGTGCTGTTGTTAACTTAACTAAAATCGCTTACACCAGTAAAGAAGAATAAGAAGAAGAAGTAATTAAATTATTTTCAAAAATATTGGTTTTTTCTTTAAAAATTACCTACAAAGCATGCACCCAAGCAGCCTTTCAGCATATACATACAACTCTTTTTACTATAAAAAAAATTTCAGCTAAAACGCAACCGTCAAATTTGACATAAAATTATTTTCTTTATCATTTTTTTCTCTTTTCATACGCCAGTTTCCTAACATTCCCAGAAACTCACTGTTTTCACGGAAAATCTAAAATTATTCACACGAGCTGAATTCAGTTTTTTTTCTTTTGGCCTGCAAGTTTTACGTTTTAGCTAAAATTATCAGCGCGTAGGATTTATAGTAGATATGATAAATGTATGTATGCTGGGCTATGATAATGTTGACGTATTTGGAAATTAATGTGGCAATTAAAAGAATTCTTTTAGCATGCATGAACACTGTGACTTGTCTTGTGTGTGGTTTTCCATATGGTTTCTTTTTAATTTTTTAGTAAATTATAGCAACGCATTCAACATAAATATTTGCCATAAATTTTGTTTGTTTTGAAAACGGAGATATTTTTTTCTTTAACAGCAATATACGAGTATTTACGATCGCCACACGAAAATTGCATGTGTCCCGTTCATGCGTTAACTGTATTTTATTTCGATTTGTTATGAGAAGGACTATTTTAAATCTGATCAGCGATGCGATATTATTTATAAATAAATAATTGTTATTATAGTGAGCTAATATGCATCTTAAATGAAATCAAAGTAGTTTAAAAATATTATTAATTAAAAGAAATTTATAAGAATTAAAAATTTATAAAAAAAATCCCTTCTGAATTTCTTTAATTGCTCGTAATCTCAGTTATTGTATGCTGTCAGTCGCTCCTATTATCATCAGCTCGTAAGTTATTCTATTTTTAGTCATTGACAGTGTCCTTATTCGCCTACGCTTCTCTTATCTGCATTGGCATTGACGTCAGTGGCTCTACAAACAGCTGATTGCTGCTGATTCTATAAGAAGAAGATACATTTCAATTTGTTCGCATATATTTATAATTTTTCATTGAGGCTATCTCTTTTTCTTCGTACTCTTGTCTTGTCTTTGTTCGTCGAGAGAGCTGTCTGCTTGATGACAGGAGATATTTGGCACCGTTCAGCACCAGATATATTCCCTTCGTTTATTTATCTAGTTGGTACTAAACTAAATTCAGCTAAACAGAAAACATTCATTCTCAACCCATGAACTCAAATTAGCATAGTAGCACCTGCCATTATGTCAATGGAGAACCGATCAAGAAAGATAAGATGTCTTGATCTTTTCAAGATTCTTTCTACCGTGAAATTGCCAGGGATGTATGGTAACTGTGGCCCAGCAAACAACTGTGCTGCATTGTTGGCTGTCCATTTAACTTAAGTTTAATTAGATTTAGAAATCACTTCAACTAAAATCAAATCCACTAAACTGAGCTCTCTCCGCACCCTAAAATTCAATTAAACTCAATACATTGGCATATCATCCTGAAGCAGAGATCGCAAATAATCGGAAGTATTCGATTTTATTGAGCGAAATATCCAGGAACGTATGTTCGTTTTTCTCTTATATTTTTTCTTCTTATGTCTCCACTGATGTTCTTATCACATTGCAGAGGTGTCATGTAGGGAGTGTGTGGAAAAAACCCCAAAGTATCACATGAATATACCTATACCTACACAGAATCATATGATGCAAATGCCAAGTGATACGTTTTAGCAGCTTTCCATCTACGCGAACATAAAACAATTAATTATATATTTGCTTTTAACACGCAATTTTTTTTAAGAGATTTGAATTTTATTTTTGTATCAACAAAATAGACAAAAAGATTTCCATACAAATATAATTTATATACGAATATTGATTTTTTTTCCAAAAAACAATAAAATAACAAAGAGGCCCACCATCAATGAACTAGAGTATAAACATAAAACAAAATAATTAATTAATTTTTAGTAGCACCTTGTGTTTATTTGTATGTGGGTATATTTTTAAATTCTGGCCCCCAGATCCCTCAAGCTTGCACTGTTCCTTCATTATCAAGTATGCTTTTGCTTTTGTTTTTGTACGTCCATTGAATGAGATCTCAGCACACACACGTCTGCAACAACACCAAAAAGCAAAAATACCCATCAATCACGGACGAAAAAAATGAAACGGAATAAAAATAATCAAGTGCAAGTAGTAATAATAAAGAAATAAATTGGCAATATTTTTGGTGACCTCTGATCCGACAATGTGGCGGCAAACACCAGCGATCTATATTCTGGTATATTTTTGATTTTATTTTTAGTTTTATTTTTATTTACAGATTGCAGATAAGTAAAGTAGGGCGTGCGTATTTGTATGCGAAGCAGCGAATTGAAGGCGAAGGTTCGCAAATATTTGCTTGTACATACATATATGCCACACAAAAATAAATAAATAAAACATTTCTATCCTCCAAAATTAATGCCAAATAGAAATGAAATTTGTATATTTAAAATTTCTAGAGAAGAAAGGTAAATGCAACATACAAACATTTAAAATTAAAGTACGAGTACATTGATTTTATTTAAACAATTGTTACATTTTCTTTTTTTTGTTAAAATCGAAGATTTATTAGTATTGTGATGTCCCGGTTGTTTTCTGTTATCACATCTGTTGGATAGAAATAATAATAATAATATATTGTGCTAAGTTGAATGAATTAACCAACTGTGAGCTGTTAACCCCAAGACAATTCGAGACAATGCTAAATCAGCAACAGCTTGGCAGAGATAATAAATGCACCACAAAATGCAATAGACCAACCAAAAGCGAACATTTGAAGTAAGTCCTATCGCCGGAATAACTACAGAAATGCCCAGCTAATGCATTTCTTATACATATATGTACATACATATATATATACTATATGACTCTATAGAAGAGAGTTCCAATTACCGCAGCTTCACAAGAATTCGCAAGTCACAGAAATGCTTATGAAAAATATGCAAACATTTTCGCCGTATTTATGCGTGGTCGTGTACGTCGACCCAAATGTCGTTGTCTTTTTTATTTTGCTGTTGTTGTTGTCGCTGTTTGTAGGAAATGGCAATAAATCAGACAAGGCAACATAACGACGGCAGTCAAATGTAAGCAACACTAACATTTGTTAACCATGCAGCGGCAATTTTATTAAACTACTCTTAGTAAAGCACAAAAAAAGAAAATTACTTATACATATATTCTACATAGGTAGATGCTGGAAAAGTCACTGTAGCACATTTACACGCCAAAGTAACAAACATTCGCTGATAATTCACGCCCACGCAGTCGTTGGTCTGCATATCTTTCAAGCAAAGTTTGCTTATCTCCTTGGGATTTCTTCCTTCACCATTTGTTTGTACAGCAATGCTTTTGCGTCGGCGCATGCGTGACTGAGTGGAGTGGAAAATGCGAAAAAGCCGCTGCTGCAGTGCCAGATTGTTTAGATGGCTTTTTGTGTCGGCTTTGTGTGTGGTGCTCAAGCAACTCCCACTAATTTAGTGGTTGGCTGATGTTTTTGTAGGCGCTTATACATATTTGCCTTTATTGAATGTTTACCGATAATCGGCCGTAAATTCCATTTCGTTGGTAATTAATATGAATTTTCCATGCAACAAATCGGGCTTGCGAGAAATTATTTCTTCAATCTAAGCAATTCTAAAAATAATTACAATTCATACAATGAAGGGCATGCGACGTCACTGAGCTAACTCCTGTTGAAACACTACCCAAATCGATTGCATAAATATATGTTTATTTGTTATTAAATCCAATTAAGTACATTTCTTTTCTCATATAAAAATTTTGCAGCCAACAGGAAGTGAAACGTTTTCTTCATCAATAGCGGTGCTTTTTTGTCTATAGTATTCTTCTTTCACACACACAACTTATCAATAGATTATTAAGCACACTTCATCATTTTTATATAAATTATAATATTACGTTGAAACAAATGTTTGCAGCAAAATTTTATTACACAAAAATAAATCTGGCGAACAAAAGCTTCTTCCGGCGGAACAAAGTAATGACAACCACCATAAAAGTGGTTGGCAACGTTACAATTATTGATGTCAATTTGACTTGGTTGTTGGCAACTCATATACAAAACAGCTGTTTTCTGTTGATTTTTTGTGCAAACATTTTTCAATCTTCCGCAAAAAGTGAACGCTTTAAACAGACTCTAAAAAGTTCTAAGTAAAATGGTAAGTTTTGCCACGTTAAAAAAGGAAAAAGACCAACTTTATGCTTTTTGTACTTTAATGTAATTGCAGCGTAGACAACATACAATACATATTGAAATTTACATGCGTTTGTGTGTGAGTGTTTAGTTTTTATACAATAAATAAATGTATCCAGCCCTTAAAATATGAATTAAGTTTGTACAATGTTATCATTCAGCAGCTTTTGTTGCACGTTTACAACATATTCATGTTTGATCCGTCAATGTCCAGGTGCGAACGCTTGCCGCCCCATGAATGGAATCGCTGCTTTTTGCCCAGTACAACAGAGTTGCGCTTTTCATCATGCTGTTGCTGCGATTTGATGCGGCAACGGTCAATAACAGCTTCTTTAATGATGTTCACAAAATCCATATCATTAAATTGTGCCATGAGCAGTTTGAAGAAAGCCCAAATTTCACTGCGTTGCTCAGCGGCAGCACTACCAGCTTGTAGGGCACGGAAAAGAGGTGCGTTGGCAGTGTCCTGCTGATCTTGTCTATAAAACGCTTCGAAAGGATTAACTGAATGAGTATCGTAAACATCGCAGACGTCTTCAAAACTTAATATGGCTTGTAGTAGAAAACGACGATATTTTGCTAATTGATCTTCACAAGTCGTAAGCTCATCGACGACTGGTTGTGCGGTGACAGATGTATTTTGGCATAAGAACATCATTAAAGTTATGAAAAACATTGAGTTGATTATGTGCATGTTGGCTAAAGTGTTGAAACGGCTGTAACGAGTAACACGGCGGAAGTAGAAAAAAATGTAAATTATGTTTTTTTTTTTACTTTATAAAATTATTAAGCACTAGAGCTCACTTATACACAATGTAACGGTACATATGAATACGATTTTCTTTTATTTTTTAAACACTTAAACCTTCGTTGAATTACCTTAATTGAGTTAAATAAAAATTGATCTGATTTCGCTACGCGGTAAGCGTATTACAGACAACGATTTGGTTATTGTACTGTTAAGCGTATGCAATATATGTACTTAATCCGTTTTTAGTTGAGCACAAACTGTGAAGAGCTGGAATCTTCAACGAATATTTATAGCAAAAGTGCTGACAAGGATCTAAGGATACGAAAGAACTCTCACATCGCATACTGCATGATAGACATGACCGTACATATTTAAATTCACAAGAAAAGCATACATACGCTTAATAAAAATAATTACAGCTAACAAAACAGCAAATGTCAACGATTAGCACACTGTAAAGTACCATGAAGTAGTTGGGGTAGCGGTGCTCTTTTTCTAGACCGTTACACTTTATGCATTTCAAAATGATATACAAATAATTGTAGCATGCTTTTTGGCGTTAGCGCTTGAGCAAATTAAAAAGGGGTAACAACAACAAACTGTACGTATGTGCCACTAATACCAGCTATCAGCTGCTTGGATAGCCGACAAGGGGGTGGTTAAAGGATGGCTGATGTACGCTTTTCCACGACAAATTATCAGAAGCAACAAGTGTCATAAATTCAACGTTTATGCTGACAGTTAAGTGTAGGGAATTATTAATTGCTTCTCTACGAGTTGGCCAACAAACAAGCAAGCGAACAAACAAACAGCACTTTCACTACGAAGATGGAAAATCAAACAAATATGTTTGTATGGAAATATGTTTGCATTTGTATGCAGTGGGACGTGCATATGTAAATAAGTTTTATTAATTAGCATACTCAGATATATAGAAATAATTTAGTCATATATAGATAGCTCTCTTTTAATGTAAAAATATTTTATTTGCTCACATGAAATGTAAGCCGCGCTTTTCTTAGAGCAACAAGTGCGAATGAGCTCAATTCGTGTAGAACTGTGAAATCTTTTACATCTACAAAAGAGTTTTTAAAGTTCAAAAAGTTTCTTTAACAAAGTTATTATACCCATATACAGTACAGCCGTGTTTAAAAATAGTGAGTTGGCGTCCATTAATTATAGAAAATGGTGCGAAACGATTTTTACTGTGCTAATGGTCGTAATTCTTCAAACTCATTGATTTGCTTAATAGTTATTTAATTTCGTTAAAATCTAATTACAAGTAATTCAAGTTAATTTGTTTTGTAGAAATTTCGCTTCTGTGGCGATGGCGACTGCCCCGACTGGGTGTTGGCAGAAATTATATCCTCATTATCTGTGCTCAGCGCTAAGAATCTGGAGACACTGGCGGGCTTAGTTGCCAAGAGAATTCTTGGGCGAGAGTTCGAGGTAAGTTCAAATCATTTTCTTTGAAATATGCTGCCGTATACATACATACATATGTACATATATTTTATTTGCACAGGAGAATGCAATTAAAGCGTTAACAGCAGACATATCCAACGATGGCAAATCCATTGTCGCTTGCATACATTTCTTGCTCATCAACGCGTCACGGCATGCTGTGAGTGAGACGGTGTTTAGTGAAGAGATTCAACAATTGGGTTTGCCAAAGGAGCACGCCGCTGCCATGTGCCATGTTTTAGCTGATAATGTGACACAAATACGCCAACGCCTTCAAGATAAAGCCTTCAAAAGTAAGTGTTACGGCACAGTTACACTTAATTAAACATATATTACTCTTTGTATCTTTTTCATCATTGCATTATTAGTTAATGAACTGTCATCGGTGCGTTATATACCACCCTCAGCGGAGCATCCGGATAACACCGTTGGTTGCGCAAAATTCGAATTGAAAATCTCACAGGAGCTGGTCGATGGATTACCGGAGGATACCACACACGTGTTGAATATTGAGCGTGCAAATGTGGCGGCTTTATTGGACGAGTTAAAGGAGGTGCGCAAAACACTGCAACAGTATAGTTGGCGACCGAAGGATTAGTTGACTGCATACAAAGTTACGAATGTTTCCTTCCGAGGTATTGCTGGAACAAATTCATTCTGTAGTGAACTAAGTGTAATGCTTATGTAATACTTTAGAGTTTAAGCTAAAAGTAATTGGGGAAATAATTAATAGAAAGTACCATAATATTAAAACTTCCATGTAATATACTTACTATAGGTAAAAAATTAAAATAAAGAATTTTTTTCAATTGTGTTGACAAATTTTATAGGGAATACTGCCGCAACGGCATGAATTCAGCGCTTGCTATTAGCCGCGAATATGCTAATGTTGCAGCTACCCGCCGTTAGATGGCGTGAAAAGATTTCCACTAAACTGCAGTTTGAGGGCTACCAAAGTTAACATTTTGTGAAAAGAATTTCGTATGAACAGAGAATGTTAATACAATGAGAAGGCGAAAATGTTAAGTCACATCAGATCGCTTTAGCACATACAAGACCCAATGAGGAACTAATCGAAATTGAAGACACGACCCAATAGGGAACTGGCAAAAAGGCAATATCGCACTCAATTCGCAAGAAGAAAATGCTCAACTTGCATAGAGTGCTGTATTTAGCCTTTATGCATGTGCTTTTATGTATGTATGTACATATATAATGCATGTAACAATGTGATTCATCAAAATTATGTACGATTATTAAAAAAATTGTAAATTAATAAAAAATAATAAAATAAAAATTGTGAAAATCGAACTCGGGTCAATCATTTCCTTTTAACATATTGTTGTTATTATTTTTGTCATTTTGATCACCTGCAAGCACAGTATTTCAGGAAAATTTAAAAATTTGAGAAAAAACCCTAAAAAATATACAAAAACTTAATTAATTATTTATAAATAAGAATTATTTAAAAGAAAAAAGTTCTTATTAAAAAAAAAAATATTCACTCTTCGAGTTGGACTTGAACTTGTACTTGACCCATACGAATATCTCCACCTTAAACGGAAAATTATTGCGAGTTATGCCTGCGCCTATACAAACTCCACCACAAGAAAACGAGTTGTCAATAATTTGAGTTGAAGCCTTAAAAATTTAAGATTTTACCGAACTCAAACGAAATGAGTATGCCAGGTATTTACATATGCATACGCACACACATATTTTTATATACACATATTTAGTTAGTTTCTTCCCTTGTCTTGGATTTAGTTCATTTATTTCATCTAAATTTATTTACTTTTATATATTTTTTAATTTTATTTTAATCCATTTCCTTTTATTTTATTTAATTTAAATTATTTAATGTTATTTCATTTGATTTTATTTACTGTAATAATTTTAATTTAATTTTATTATTTTAATTTACATAATTTTAACACATTTTATTTTATTTTTTGTTATTTTATTTTATTTTATTCAATTTAAATTGATTTTAATTAGCTTAATCTGTATGAATGTGTATGTGTCCTGAAAATAGTAAAATCTGCATGTATAGTAAAAGGAGATTTCATTCATAAATCTCATATCTTCATTCACTAATCCTCACATATTCCCACATACCCCCGAATTCGCTGATATGGATGCCCTTCCCTGCCCTAGGCATATTGTATAAAAATCGAAAATTCAAGTTGAAGCCAAGGCTGACTTTGATGCTTCCATAGAATCTCCTATGGTGTAATTTATAAGAAACAAAAAAGATATTTCATTCAAGTTGGTCTTTTAGCTGAGACGGCTTAAGTGATGGAAGATTACTTGAATATTTCTTGATAGCTTAGGTTCGATTCCCACATTAGCCACATTATCATTTATAGATATTAAGATCCCAATGTCGTGGGATTGGGGGATGGGGCCATGTGCAGAAGTTCACGCATGTGAGCAAGGTGGGTCCTTGTGAAATTTACTACAGCGGCGCAAATTTGGTGTCGGATTTGTGGTGGGAGAGAGACTCCGTCGCCGAGTACTGTCATTCACTCCGTTGGATGAACGTTCCGCCACAATCCGCATCAAAACGGACGGAAGAGAAGGACGATGTTATCAAGGAGGCCTTTTACGAGCGCCTCGAACGCACTTATGAGCGCTGCCCCCGCCCCGACGTCAAAGTTGTGTTTGGCGACTTCAACACCAGGGTGGGCAAGGAAGGTATTTTTGGAACAACAGTCGGAAAATTCAGTCTCCACGGCGAAACATCCTCAAATAGGCTGAGACTGATCGACTTCGTCGGAGCCCGAAATATGGTTGTCTGTAGCACTAGATTCCACAAAAACTTTCAGTCAAATTTATCATCGCCCACTTAAAAAACAACAAAGCGACAGGGAATGATGAATTACCGGCCCTGAAAAGAGGATCGACATCCACCACCTCTTCGTCGATTTTAAAGCCACCTTCGACAGCATAAATAGGAGCTGCCGCTATGTCTGAATTTGGTATCCCCGCAAAACTTATACGGCTGTGTAAACTAACCTTAAGCAGCACTAAAAGCTCTGTCAGGATTAGAAAGGACCTCTCCGAGCCGTTCGATCAAACGAGGTTTCAGGTAAGGTGACTCTTTGAAGTCGTAGATAAATAACTTCGTCTATCTTGGAACCAGTTCTAACACCAACAACAATGTCAGCCTGGAAACCAACAGAGAAGCCCTCTTGCCTACAGGTGCTACTTTGGACTGAGCAAGCAATTGAAAAGTAAAGTCCTCTCTCGACTATATATGGCACAGAAGTGTGGACGATATCAGTATCTGATGAGACGACTCTAGGAGTCTTCGAGGGAAAAATTTTGCGAACGATTTATGGCAGCTTGCGTATTGATAACGGCGAATACCGCAGACGATGGAACGTTGAGCTGTACGAGCTATATGATGATTTTGACATAGTTCAGCGGATGAAGAAACAGCGGCTACCCTGGCCAGGTCATGTCAACCGAGTGGATGAAAGCGCTCCAGCTTTGAAAATATTCGATGCAGTACCTGCTAGAAGAAGTAGGGAAAGAGGAAGACTTCCATTCCTTTAGAAGGATCAGGAGGAGAGTGACCTGGTTTCACTTGATATTTCCAACTGTCACCAAACAGCGAAAAGAAGACATGAATGGCGCGCTATAATTGATTCGGCTATAATCGCGTAAGCAGTGCCAACGACAATAAAGAACTATTGCATCTTAGTCGCCGCTAAAGATAGAGGTGCTTTACCTTGTGTAAATTCCTGAAAACCTAAGCATTGACAATATTGGTTGTCCATTTTTTTTTTCTTGTAGGCGAGGTTATCACACTTTGAAGCAATGACAGCCCTAAGAGTTCATTGGCTCCTTGCTTGCTGACAGGGTGTAGGGTTTCAGAGTCCCCAAGTCGTTTTCCCAAAAATAAACATTGCCCTACAAAAAAAGTAAGCAATATTGTGTAAATATAAACGTTGAGTTAAAAAAAAAATGAATTAATGGTAGTAAATTAATTTAGTAATGGAAAGGACGTGAAGATTATCTCTACACCACAAGGGAAATATAATTTTTATCGTAATTTTATAGCCGAGCATAGACGCGAACACAATTTTAATACGTCAAATAAAAATTGCATAATTTAACCCTTTTTAAGCCCAAAACAAGAAAATAGTAAACATTTCCAGGAAAAGGATAACAAATTTTAAGTGATAAACAAAAAATTTCTACCTAAAATTATGCGTGAAATAAAGTGAAGGCGACGCACGTGTAACGGTTACCAGAGAAACAATTTATGCGACATTTTGGGGTTAAAATAGATAAAATCAATGGACACGGAAGAGAAAAATTTAGCGCCGCAGCAGCATGCGGCAGTGCAAATGAAGCAAAATTTGATAATAAAAATGTAAAAATTTTGTACGCATATGACGTCCTCCATCATCGTACCATACTATCCAGCCATTGCTCTACAAATACACACACACACACACACACACGTAGACATGATTATTCAATTAGTATTCTCCCTTCTTTGCAGCGGGCGGGGGGAGTAATTAAAAAATATTCTACTTCTGCAAGTTGTGCTTTATTAAAAATTGGACACAATTAGACGACACACACACATACGCTTATGATTACAGGTGTATAGATGAGTGGGAAAAAGCGAAAGAAAAAATACTGCAATGAAAATTCTTTTAATTAAACATCTTTGTGTTAGTCGCCACTAATTTCCAGCAGCTGATTTTGCTTTTGTGACGCATAGCCAACGGGGCGTATACGCATACTTGCATATACATACACGTACATACCTACCTACATACAAACATACATATAATATTCAACGTTGTTGGCATGCCTTTGCCGCTTGATTGCAGTTGGTGACAGCTGTTGCCGTTACTGTCGCGAAAATGTCACCTCAATTAAATTTTTTTCCGCAAAGTAAATTTCGTTTTTTCTTTTATTTCGGTTTGTTTTTTTCTTGTAGTTTTTAAATTGCACATAGCTCAGCTGGACGCTGTCATGACGCTTAGCAAGCAGCAGCAGTCAACATCAGCCGGCAACTTTCTTGTGCTTTGCTTTGGCGCGGAAAATCTAAGAATTTTAGTTACCGTAGCTTTATTTATTTTCATCTCACTCAACGTTGTTTTATTGTTAATTTCACAATTTCTTTTTTCTTATTTTGGCGCATTTACTTGAAAGTTACTCAACGTTGCTTCCACATGTTGCTGACACTTGACGCGCCGTTTCATTTGCGATTTCCTTTCGGTTTTTTCTTAGCTTTGGTCGATTATGAAAATAATTTTTCTTCAAGATTTTTTCATTCATTTAGTTGGTTTTTATTATCGTTTGATTTATGACTGAAAATTGTTTCAGAAATTACGAATTCTTTCAATTGGTTTAGTTTTCTCTTTAATTTCTTCCTATTAGGCCAGCAAGAGATGGTGTTGCCAACGACTTCAAAAATATTGTACTAACGTATTGGTTACTTGAAGGTGCCATATTTTGTGTAAATGAAGGGGAGGGTGTTTAGTAGTAGTCGTATATACATACATATGTATGTGATTGTAAAATAATAAAATAGAAAATGTGTAAATAATTATAAATTTTCAGTTATGAAGGTGGTTCAGGGCTCAAAACACTTAAAACTGCATTTGAAATAGGAACTCAGTTAAACCAAAGATTTTAGATCATCATCAAAAATGTAAACATCTAAACCCTCGAAATACATATGTCATCAATAGAATAAGCTGAAATTAGCTCTAAAGCTTTTGAAATTTGCATCATTCCAGCCTCGATAATTTAGTGGCTAAGCGCTGAATATTATTATTGAACTAAAAATGAGAATTTGATGATGGTAGAGCCAAGTTTTCTGCCAGCACCGCCTTTCATTTCACTAAATTAAATTCATTTCGGAAAAGTGCATTTAGAAATTACGTTTGTAGCAAAAGCAGCAATAAATATAAGATCTTAACATTTTAAAGTGCCAAAAATGCTATTTAAAAAATTAACTTTCTACCCGCAAAAAAAGACAGAAGAATTAAACCGCCCTTAAAAATGTGGCATAAGAATGGAAGAAATACATACACTAAAAGTCACTATAACTTATTTGAAAAACGAGGCATGTGAGGTTTTTTTTTAAATATTAGGGATACATTAAATTTGTGAATTGCTAAAATGGAAGTATTAACTGTATCTAGAATTAATTGAATTGTGAAAAAGCTAAAAATATGTAGTGAGAAATTCAGTAAAGAAGTCACATAACCTCAACTACTCGCGTTCTATTATGATAGTTGAAGACCAAGGATATTTAAAAAAGTTTCCCACTTATAAGGATGATCACCCTAATACCCCATACACACTGCAAAAAGCGCATCAAACTAATTGAAAATCATGCATCATGATGAGATAAGTCCAAACTACCAACAAAGCAAGGAAGCAACAAAATAAAGGGAAGATTTCACGCACTAAAATCAAAGTAAAAAAAAAATTACAAAAAGGGCAACAAATGTAAAATACGAAATCATTTAGCAAAATATTTATTTCATTATTACCCTTGAAGGCAGTAGAAAGAAACGTCAAAGCAAGGAAGGGATAAAAGAAAAAAAAAAAGATGTAAAAAGTCACAAAGTGACACCCTCAAAGGCAAAAGGATAAGCACAAGCGTGCAAGTACGCACTTACACGTACAACGCACACAGCCACATTGTTATCCCACAACGCGGTTAAAGACCGGAACGCTAAACGGAAGTGATTCCAATAAACAAGTACACAAACCGCCCAGCGCAAAACCAAAAAGACCTCCGTATCATCCACCCACTTGTTCTTTGCTTGTTCACCAACCCATATAATACGCTCTCGTGGGGAGAGTGGGCGCTTCGTTTGTTTGACAACAATTGTAACAACACACTTGGAACGGAAACTACAAATATGCACTTGTTGTACAACACTTTGGTTCAACAATAAATGCTTGGCATATGTAATCGTCAGTCAACAACAAAAGCACCAACAATTTGGGTATTATTTTCATTGTATGCGAAACTATAATACACGTGGTTGCAAAGAAACCACCCAAGTACAGGGAAGGTCCTTTAACTTCACAAGCGGTCTGTATTTAGCACCAGATTCTTTTTCTTCTGAGACACATACACATCGTTCGTTGTGTGTTGAGGATGAATTCGAAAGCATTTAGCGCGTTTGTGGGGGAAAATTCTGTAACATTTGGTAAAGTGTAGATGGTTTCAATGTTTTGCGTAAGACATGCCAAAATACACTTGAAATATTTTTTTTTATAAATTTTCTTTTGAAATGCAGATATTTTGTCTTTTTATTTTAAGTTTACAGATTTCATTTAGGTTAGGTTAGGTTGCAGTGGCTATCGAGCCATCACGAAGGATTCACCTAGGCCTGACTTAGACCCATTGTGACACCACAAAAACTTAAGCCATCAGGTTTCATCCTCCATCCATTTTGATTCTCTGATGAACCTAATTAGATCCATGACTTTGACGTCAGCTATCTTCGATATACCATCCAGCAGTAGGGTCCCAAAATTACGAAACCTCGCCCTGCTCAAAGTAGGACAGTCGCATAAGAGATGGGTGATCGTCTTACCTCTTCATGCTCCTTGCAGCTTCTGCATCATCTTCTATAGGGAACCCCTAGAGGCGTCCTATCAGACAGTGGCCTGTCAGAACTCATATAACTTTGGACATTCCACCTTTTTTTAAGGAGTACATTTCTCGTGATCTCCCCTTATCCAATTTTGGCCATGTGTGCCTGATTTTGCGGCATGTTGTGATGCCATTCCACTTTGTAGCGGCTTGTTCATATATAAATTCATTGAGTTGCAGTTTGCATGTAGCAAAAGGCATACCAATGCGTTCTTTATCGAGAAGAATCTGCGTGGTCGTACCTCGCCCAGCAAGTTCATCCGCCTGACAATTTTTTTGATGTCCCATTCTGTTTGGCAATCTCTGTAAAAATCGGCGACAGTTCAGCACTAATTTGGAGTTTAGCGTAAGCGAGGCCAGTACTCTTATTTCTCTCTGACTATCGCTGAAAATTAAGATATCTTTATCTTTAAAGTTGGCATTGCAATGGTCATGTAGCCTGAACGAGGGTTCCATCGGAGGGTTTTCTGAGAAGACACCTCCGCCAACTTTAACCTCAACCTTTTGACCCGCCCGTGTATATTTCCAGGCTATCCCTTGGAGTATTGTAATTATCTGTCTATTGCTCCCTGCTGGGAATTCGTATTCTAAAGTGGTTATCAATTACTACTATTGGACCACATTTATCCGTAGAACTTGGTATGAAGTCGTATTTACCCAATATTATCGAGTCTCCCCATACCTGGGTAGACCATTGATTTGGTCTTACTACTGAGATGTAGATCCATCGGCAAATCCTGGGATTTAGACCCCATTTCTTACCTATTGCTCTTTTGTATACATAGAGGGCCGTAGCAGCCTTTTCATATCTTTGAGTAATATGGAAAGAAGTTAAGCTTCTTGTCTAAGATGACTGTTAGAAATTTAGCTTTTGATCCCAGACTAAATTGAACGCCGTGCAGATTTTATTTAATTTAACACAATTCTCTGACATTTGATTGTTTTGACATTTATTACAAAAACAGAGTGTTCCAAATATTCAATAATAATCGATCGAAGGTGAATAAATAAAATTTAAAGGGTACAGAATGGAGCTCTAAAACCGAGAGAATGCTTTTCGAAAGTGCGTAAGCACCCAGCGGCCGTGATGAGTTTTGTCCGCCCTGTCTCAATCTTTCGCGTAATTTCTTTCAGTGTAAAGTGTTTATATCTGGTTTTGTTAACAGTTTACCTTTTGTTAACTCCATGCAAAACTTCATTATTACCGTTTGTTCTATTGGTCATAAATATTAAATTTCAGACATAATCCCAGCGTATCGATAAATAATTTTTATCGATTTCAACGACTTTATTATTTTAGTAAATAAATGCTGGAAAAGCTTTCATTTAATGACACAATTTACTAGGAACATCGGTTGTTGATAGGAAAATATGTTAAAAACTTTAAGAAATCAGAAAATGGGAAATTATACTCAATTAAGTGTGAATTAAAAATTTGAAGATTTTGGTTGTTGCTTTATTTAAAGCTGAGATTTATTGGTATACATACGTGTAAGTACTCCCTTAACCCTTTTCACGCGATTTCGCAATTCGAAACAACATTTAACGCATTCGACACACTAATTCGCTTAATGGCAAATAAATAAATGCAACTAAAACGGAGGAGACAGGCAATTGAGCTGATATTCGTGTTCCAGTGGGGAGGAAGAGTGAGAGGGTGAGGAAAGAGTTATGGGCTTTCATTGAAATAAATGACAAACAGCGAACAAACATTCCGCCGATGTGGGCGATGACACCAGCGTACATTAAATAAATAAAAGTGCTACAACAAAATACAAGAGACAATAACATACTCATACATACAAACAAACACTAAATGCAAGCAGTTGAAAAAGCAGCAACAAAAACAATAACAATACAACAACGTTACCCATTGACTATTTGACTCTAAATAAATATTGCGGAGGATACTTGATTGTGCGCTCACTTAAGCATGCAACCAAGCGTAACGACGCTGCAGGATAATAATGTTAATGGCGCAGGACATGACAAGGACAACAACAACAACATCAAGCGAGTGGGAGCGTGGAAAAAGTTAGCGACGAGTAAATACAAATAATGAAATATAGACATTAGAGCAAACGAGTAGGTAAATTGACAAGAGAACGGGGCGAGGGGAAAGTAAATGAAAGGACTGTGGGCATTTTACGCATTTTCGCTGCTCGTGCATTTAATTTCACTTCTATTTATACCACATACATACATACATATTTCAGTGAGTCCTTGTATGCACGAGTGTGGGGGAAATGAGAAATGATTTCTATTAAACGAAAAAGGATGAGTTGCTTGGACAATCAAGCTGAAATAAATTCAAATAAAATCAAAGAGCGGGCGATGGCGGTGGCGAAAGGTTGTGGAGGATGCTGGGATTGTGAAATGAAATGAAATTATTTTCTTGTTGCTTGTTGGTTAGTGTGCAAATATTAGCTTTGTTGAGGTGTACATATGTATGTATATTTGCAGAAGTGTGTACATACATATGTATGTTTGTTTGGAAACATTTTAATTAAATAACTACGACGCAATATTAGTTCATTATCTACTAGAGCCAATGTTTAATTAACAGCGGAATGCTATACCAATCAGTGTTACAATTAATTTTTTTCCGTACTTCTAGTTAAACTCGAATTAAAAAAATTAAGAAATTCTTTTGAGTTCAACAATACTAGGCATACCGTTTTCGACTCTTCCTTTTCATATATTAGGTCAAGTAAAAGGTTCGTTCGATTTTTTTATTGATTTTTCAAAATATGATAACTTTTTGTACATTTGTTCGATTTAGGTCAAATATGCGCCGTTTTGTTCGTAAACTTGTTGCCAACGAGATGCCAACTTCATTATACCCCTCTCGTGGAAGGCTGCGTCCCTATTGGCAAAAAACTCGGATAGCCAATTTTCACAGGCCTCTCTAGAGGCCAACTTCTCACCATTAAGCGCGTTCGCCATGGACAGGAAAAGATGGTAATAACTTGGTGCCAGGTCCGTACTATAAGGTGGGTGCATTAGGACCTCCCATCCGAGCTCCTGGGGCTTCTGGCGCGTCACCAAAGACGTGTGTGACCTGGCTTTGTCCTGATGAAACACAATTCGGCCTCTGTTGATCAAAGAAGGACTCTTCTGGATGAGTGCTGCCTTCAAGCGGTCCAGTTGTTGGCAGTAGAGGGCCGAATTGAGCGTTTGGCTATAGCAGAGCAGCTCGTAGTAGATGATTCTTTGCCAATCCCATGAAACACACAGCAAAACCTTCCTGGCCGTCAATCCTGGCTTGGCCACCGTTTCCGCCGGCTCATCGCGTTTCGACCACGACCGATTTCGCTTGACGTTGTCGTAAGTGATCCACTTTTCATCGCAAGTCGATTTTGTTGGGATTCAGCAGCGATTCGGAGATGGAAATTCGGTCCATCATGTTTTTTGGCGTTAGTTCGTGTGGCACCCATACAACGAATTTTTGAATCCAAGGTTATTCAAATGGCTCCAAACGGTTTTCTGGCTTATCTTTAGTTCTTCAGCAATTAAATAAGTGTTCATGTGATGGTCTGTTTCCACTATTTCCATGATTTTATCGCAATTGTCGACGACAGGCCTCCCGACGGAACCTAGCAAAGTACTTTTGTGCTACACGTTCGTTTACAGTATCGGGCCCATAAACTAAACTAATTTTTTCAGCCGCTTTGGCTGCTTTTTGGCCTTGATCGAAGAAAAATTGTAAAATATAGTGAATTTTCTCTTTGCTGGTGTCCATCTTTGACGAGCGCTCACAAAGTACTGAGTCAATCAATCGAAAAACTGTTAAAGACAAACTTTTAGCGCGAATAAACACGTTTTAAGCACCGTATAATATGGCATGATACGACATGTAACACTAGTACCATGGACAATAACGCCATCTCTTAGATAAAAACCGAACGAACTTTTTACTTGACTTGATATACCATATATACGAAAACTTTATCTCCTACCTGGTCCTTACAACGAAGTGGAGGTCTTCCTCTTCCTCTGCTTCCATCGGCGGGTACTGCATCGAAAACTTTCAAAGCTGGAGTATTCGTATCCATCCAACTGAACTGCTGAATTATGTCGCCGTATAACTCGTACAGCTCATCGTTCTATCGTCTGCGATATTCGCCGTTGCCAATGTGCAAAGGACCATAAATCATTCCCAAAACCTTTCTCTCGAAAATTCCTAACGCCGACTCATCAGATGTTGTCATCGTCCATACTTCTGCACCATGCAGCAGGACGGGAACGATGAGGGACTTGTAGAGTTTGGGTTTCGTTCAGTCGAAAGTAGCACCTGTTGGCAAGATTGATTCTGCGATGGATTTCAAGGCTGAACATAATGACTGTTTGTTTGATGACAGGATATATTTCGTTTTGCCCTCGTTCACTACCAGATCCATTCGCTTCGCTTCTTTATCAAGTCTGGAGAAAGCAGAACTCACGACGCGGTTGTTGAGGCCAATAATGTCAATATCAGCAGTGTACGCCTGGAGCTGTACACTATTATAGAAGATTGTAGCTTCTCTATTCAACTCTGCTGCTCACATTATTTTCTGCAGCAGTAAATTAAAGAAGTTACGCGATAAGGAATCCCCCTGTGTGAAACCCAGTTTGGTATCAAACGGTTCGGAGAGGTTCTTCTCGATCCTGACAGAGCTTTTAGAGTTGCTTAACATCGGTTTACATAGCCGTATAAATTTTGCGGGAATACCAAATTCAGACATATCGGCAGCTCCTTTTCGTGCTGTCGAATGCTGCTTTAAAATCGAGGAAAAGGTGGTGGGTGTCGATGCTCTTTCCACGGGTCTTTTCCAAGATTTGGCGCATTGTGAATATCTGGTCAATGGTTGATTTACCAGGTCAAGGCCCAATCAGTTTGTGTACGGTGGGCTTTAGTCTTTCACACAATACGCTCGATGTATGTGATGTTCAGGATTATTCCACGGAAATTGGCGCAGACTGTGGGATCGCCATTTTTGCATATTTAGGTTCCAATCGTCGGGCATGCTTTCATCCGACCAAATTTTGCAAAGAAGCCGATGCATGCACCTAATCAGTTCTTCATCGCCGTATTTCAATAGCTCGGCCGGTAATCCATCGATCCCCGCCGCTTTGTTGTTTTTTAAGTTGGCGATTGCTATTCGAACTTTTTTATAGCCGGGTAACGAAACGTGTTTTCCATCGTCATCGATTGGGATTTCGGGTTGACTATCTCCTGGTGTTTCGTTGTTACTGCCATTCAGGAGGCTGGAGAAGTGTTCCCTCCATAAATTCAATATGCTTTGGGCATCTGTTACTAGATTACCTCTTTGTGTCTTCTCCGCTTTTGAAAACTTCTGTAAGTCGCCGTATATTTTCCTAAAATTTTAATTTTTCAGCTCTAGATATACGTATCTATCCCATCCCGCATGTGTTGTGATCGATCGCAACGTTGCGAGGTAGGTAGTCTGTTTTCTTTCCACTGCGACACGGCAGTCCTCATCGTACCAGCGGTTTTCGACCTTTCTGAAATCCAATAGTTTCGTTTGCAGCTGTACGTAGGGAGTTTGAAATTCCGTCCCACAGTTCCCTTATACCGAGTTGCTGATGAGTGTTTTCAGAGAGGTCCGAGTCGATGTTGGGTCGTCGGAGTGTACGCACGTCAAAAACACTGGAGACATGTCTTCCGTCTATTACAACATGATCGATCTGGTTTTGTGGTTTTCGATCAGGGGACAGCCAAGTAGCCTGGTGAATTTTTTATGTTGGAAACTAGTACTACAGACAACCATATTTCGGGCCCCGGTGAAATCGATCAGCCTCAACCCATAATGGATGTTGCGTTGTGGAGGTTGAATTTTCCGACAGTCATACCAAAGATACCTTCTTTGCCCACCCTGTCATTAAAATCGCCAAGCATGTTGGCATCTTTGGCCAAATCGTCCTTCTCTTCGGTCGGGGCGTGGGCGCAAATCAACGATATGTTGAAAAATTTGGCTTTGATGCGGATTGTGGCGAGACGTTCATCCGACGGAATCTCTCCCCTACCACAAATTCGACACCAAATTTACGTTCCTTAATATGGCCGCTGTAGTAAATATCATAAGGACCTACTCGCTTCTGTCCTTGTCCCGTCCATCGCACTTCTTGGGCGGCGGTGATGTCAGCCTTTAGTTTAGCGAGGGCCGGACATTCCATTCACACACACATTGCACTCAAATCGTGATACTTAGTTCTTTTGCGGTGGTCGTCATCTAAAAAGGGATATCTCATCCGAGGCATTGCATAACTTTTCATTGGAGCTAGTTTCTATGTGGCGTGTCCCAAATCCAGTGCACAACCTCGCTAGGCGAGTAAGTATAAATTTTTTGCACATTCATATAGCGAGCCGCTTGCTGCCGCACCTCTGGTGAATTTTACGCTTAAACGCCGCTGTCTTCAGGTTCTTGTTGTATCTATTGCGTCAACCTTAATTGCAAAGAAGACATCAGTTATTTTGGCAGCAACACCTTCCAAATTTAAAGACTGAACATTCTATGAACATGCCCTCGAATTATAGTCCTTGAAACGCTTGCGATCGTAATCTAAATTGGGAGTTCTTAGGCGAGACTTGTTGAACCCCTAGCACACATCTCAAAACTCTACAAAAACATATTTCAAGTTTCAACTTCGGTTATATTCATTAGCCGTAAGCTGGCCCCCTTTCACTAACAGCCCTGAACACCTGCCATTAATAATTTTACACTTCAATTAAATCTCTGTGCATGCGAGTGAAGCCAAAAGACAATAAGCGTCTTCGTCTGTTCGTTGCTCATTGCTCGTGGTGCTATTAACGCTTGGCAAATAAAAATAAAATTAAATTAAAATCACATCGCACATTGTAAAGTGGGCAATTAAATTGTTATTACGCGGCGCACTAAATGCGCTTATTACCGCCAGACTGGGAGCGGGAGCTGAGCCAAGCAGCTAGCAGTCAGCATTTTGTATAGTGTAGAGCCTGCTCAAGAGCTCAGCTGTGCTTTTGTCATCTAACAACGTTAATAAATGCTTCAGCCAGCCAACCGAAACAAAAATATTATGATTAAATCACAGCAGAGGAAGGCAACAGGATAGGGCAGACGATGCGTGCGTCTCGGGTAATCATTTTACAAATTTGTAACGTGCGTAAATTTTCGCAATTCCCTTGTGCAACTAACAAACTGTCGCCACTCATTCCAACACATCATTACTTGCTGGCTGGCTCGCAAGGATCTGATTGCTCATCAAGGCGCACGCACTCCTTAGCCAAAGCTGTGTACACCTGTTTCCAAACAGCATTTCTGTATTTTTAGGCACACTGCTAGCTCAACGGCGGCAACTGTCGCCACTTGTGCACTCATTGTCGTCGCAAAATGCCATTGGCGCTCGCATTCTCGTCATTGTCGTCAGCCCCGCTTTGATTTTGTTTGAAACGCCAGCCATTTGGCAGTGCCAATTTGTTGGAAGGAGAAACCGACGAGAGCTAGTGTTTGTTCCGAGACGCGTATGCCAACCTAATGCGTAATTGAATCATTTAAGCGCAATTTATTTGCTACTTCTCTAGCCCATCTTCTGCTACACTTCCTCGGTCTGTGCACCATGAGGCTTCTGCCACTTCGATGGTATTGTTCTCAGTCATTTGATTTGCAAATACCGCTGAATATGTGCGTTGATGGCTTGTTTGTTGTTCTGTCGATTTTGTTCTTTTTTGGTTTTGGTTTTGGTGCTTGACATGATTGGCTCCGTTCATTCATTTCCGCTTGTCGCGTTGACATTTGTGATTCAATTACTTTTTTTTTTTTGGTTGTTTTTGTCGCGATTTCAAAGCAATCCAAAATTCAAGAAGAGCGCTTTAGATGCGCTGAGGTGGGGAAGCTTTAGGTGGAAATTTAGCGAACTCATGCGATGACAAATTGATGCAGTCAATCTCGGCGTCATGGCGCACGTGAAATCGTTTTGGAAGTCATGTTTTAGCGACAATTTATAGTCCGTTTGAAATGTGTGAAAACTTTATTGAAATATGCCTTTTTGGAGAAATGGTTTTGGGGGAACAGAGCTTTGATATGGTTAGGAGAGACTAAGCGACTATGTGTTGTTTCAGGTCTTGGTTTTCCACAACTGCTGTCGGATGATCTCAGCGGTATTTTCTAACCTTCCTCGTCGTCGTCTCTCATTCTTTAACAAATCACTCTAAGGAAACAAGGTGAGGTTTCACAGTAAGTGAAGCAGACGAGGAAAATTGGGAACTATCGTTGAGATCATCTTACGATAGTTCTAGAGCTACTCTTTTATACGTACGAGGGTTTCTTATTTGAATCTGTCGTGATCCATTTTAATAAGCAGAAGCTGAAATTCCTTTAGTGAAGAGAGCTCAAGAGCAAGATAGTGGAAAATAGCATAGAGCACCGAAGAGGGTGGAGTTGTTGTGTAAGCAATGTCTGTCAAAATGGAAACTGGGTTAGACTTTTGATGACATTTTCATCAATGGTTATTTTACGCGACTTACAGAAGCTTTCACAACCGGAGAAACCAAAGGGGTGATATGGAAACTGATGCTCAGTGCATACTGTAACATACGAAGATTGTGAACCCGAAAACCGATTCGATGAAAATGGAATAGATGTTCCATTACCTGACGTTAAAGTATGAATTGTAATGAATGTCTGAAGAACAACGAAGGTGCGGCTGCTGATAATGAAAGGGACGTCATCATTAGCACAAACTAGACTCTTTGAATTTGGCCTGTCGGATCTATGTAAGGATTTCTCCGAGGAGTTCGTCGGCCAGAAAAATAGCTAGCGTTAATGCTGATTGATATTGATAGTAATTGGGTTCAACAAACGCGCAGTTAGATCTGCTTTTCTCGCTTACACAAGGAAGTGAAGCCGATGATGCTAATAGTGGCCCAGGAAAAGACGAAAAATCTGATGTCATCAAGCATGTAATCAAAGACATCACTTCTGGGCTCGTAAGTGACTGTTGGCGCTGTAAAAGATTTCTTCTATTATTGGATTTAATTAACACCAATAAACCGATACCGATGCAGAATCTCTATTGCCTAAAGAGGTGTACCTTGGAGAAGGCAAAAGAAAATCAAAGCCCTCTCTCAATGAGACAGAAGTCTATGTTAAGAAAATCAGTTTCCTTCCATGGGATAAGGATGATTAAAGGTAAAATATTTTTATATTTTTCCCCCCTCCAAAGGCATTCAACCTCCCAACAAAGTTCTCTTATTATCCAACAACACGCGCGTGGAAATAACTCAATTCCAAATCAAAATTTAATAGGCAAAACAACAACAGAAAAAATCAAATCTTGTTCGACATATTGTAAAACTATAAAAGCTTCAGGAAATACATACGTAATCATCATTTATGTATGCGGAGTCATAAAAGTAAACTACCGTTAGTCAACACACATGCCAATTGAGTTCTTACGCACAAACGGTGGCCTCGATGTGGCGGTGTGGCGTTGTGGGTGTGGTACGGAGCTCCGAGAGTGTGAGTAGTGTTAGGTAAGCCTCAGCAAATTGCCACTAAATGTGTGCATTTGAAGCTTAAAAGGACGAAAGGACGAACTGCTGCAAGAGTTATAAATGTACACACACACACATATACCTGTACATAAACACATACAAGCATATACGTGTATGTACATATGCAACATTGCAAAAATACTCGAACGATGCAAGCGCAACAAACACGCACCTAACAAAACAAGCGGCTGTAAAGCTATAAAGCGATAAAACGATGAAGCGAGCGTGTTCAATCGTAAAATAAAATCATAAGCGAAATGGAAATCTTTGAATATTTAAGTTTATCGATATCCTGCCGCACAAGCACAAGAAGTGAATTTAATATCCTTGCGGTTGGCCAGAGGTTGGCAGAGAGCAAGTAACTTGTAGGAACTGTTGCTGTTATTTTTGTGCTTGGTAGAGTCAAAAGTGAACTGGCACAACCTGTTTGCCACATATAAAATCGCATAAAGGACACAAAACATCATATTAGGCATAAAAATCAATTGTAAATGTTGCGCCAATATTATTGATATGGTTGTGTTGTGCTGCTGTTGTATTTGTTGCCATTTGTGTGACCTAAAATAGTAACAAAACAATACAAGACGATACAAGGACATTTCGCCAGGCTAATGATCGAAGGTGAAGAAAGATGTTGACATATACATACATATGTACATACATACAGTCTGAGCACATACTCATATACCAGTACATTTATATATACCATAAGAAATATATGTACGAGTATGTTGTATAAAGCCAAAGAAGCAGTTGTTTGGCCTATAAAAAGTGACGAAGGAATTTGCATGGAATTTACATATGAAGAAAAGGCGGACGAGGTTGTCTTTTGTTTTTTTTTGAAAACTCCCTTTCCACATCTGCCACACTACATCTGACAACTACATTTGTTATCTCATACGCGGCGATTGAAAGTGGAAGCAGCATTTTAGTACTCGTTGAACTGGTTCAACAAGAGCCTGTCCAAAGAAAGTGGATGCCAAAATGTATATCTTGAAAGTAGACCAAAAGTGGCCAGTCTCAAGCCGAATATTAGAATTTATTTATTAATTTTGAAAAATTAAAATTTTCAATGCACATTTGAGGGGGAAAGTATATTATAGTAGCTTTCATTACTCATTACGAGAGCTGAAGAGGGAAGCAAGACGCATCTGCAGACAAAAGAAAGAGGCCGAAATGCAGAACTATTCAAATATGGCGGTGAAGAGCTGACAAGGTGCATGCATCAGCTACTTTGCAGAATATGGTCGGACGAAAACATGCCTGACGATTTGAATTTAAATGTGCTCTGCCCAATCTATAAAAAAGGGGAGCCCACAGTCTGCGCCAATTATCGTAGGGTAAGCCTTCTTAATGTCGTATATAAGCTCCTGTCGAGCGTATTGTGTGAAAGGCTAAAGCCCACCGTCAACAAACTGATTGAACCTTATCAGTGTGGCTTTAGACCTTGAAGAGGAAGACCTCCACTCCGTTAGAAGGACCAGGTGTAGAAGGACGCCAAACAGCAAAAAGAAGACACGAATGGCGCAATGTTGTTAACTCGGTTATAATAACGTAAACGATGTCTACGCCAGTAAAGTAAGTAAGTGAGGTGAAATGTTCGGCGATGTGGTGAATAACGGGGCTCATCAACTAAGTCTGTCTTCAACGGCGAATCCGAACCCAAATATGTGCTTCTTTATATAACCGCGTGTACTATATCTTACAATGATCGACTCGTTTTCGTCTTTGTTTCACCTATCACAATTCTTGAACGGTGCTGATGTTAGCCTTTAGTTCTACGTGGGCATCAGTCGGCGGGGCAGCGACACCTTCCTCGTTATGGGACTGAACATTTTAGGTATATACAATGGTTGTCATCAGAAGGGGAAACTCTGAATCGATAAGACCGAACCAATGCTGAAAAAAGACGCTAGTGAATATGTCTGAGTGCATCTACTAAAGCTCGCTGTCTCTTAGCCACGACCCAAGACTTCACACGGGTTGGTTACATCATTACGCACAAAAGTTGCTCACGTTTCCAGGGTGTACAGTGAGTATGCAAGAGTAGGAATTAATTGGGCATAGAGCCGCGTCTGTAGGTATGACCAGAAGCAGGACTACATCCCACAAGATTCTGCCTTAAATTTACTCTCTCTCGTGTTGCTTATCCTATATTTATGTATACATACATATATTTTCCTATTATTTTTATTATTATAAATCTTTAAAATCTTATTCTGTTGCAGGTCAGATACATATAAATATTACTTTTTATAACTCTCACATGTGTCAACAGACCTACATATATACTTGATATATTAGAATAGGTTTTTCTGTTGCAAATTCATCTTATTGGTTTATTTTTACGATCTACATGGATTTTTTTTGTAATGGACGAGCTGTGATTATGACATTAGTGCCCAGATAAAGTGGGTCTCCAGTTTTTTTTAAATTTATACAAATTAAATTTTCATTACTCCGACATATGTGGAGAGAGGGCTCAGGAATTTAGTTTTACTTTTAGGAGAGTAATTTGCCTTTTTCTCAGAGAGGACTTAATTTTTCCATTTAGGCCTGAGACAATGAGTCCTTTTTCTCTTCAATATTTGCTTAGCCCCCTAAAATACCGAGTCACGTAAACATAATGGTAGTTCAAAGGTTACAGATTGGAATTAGCGCTTGGGCTCCACCTACTACTCAGTGGAACACACATCTGAGGCAATGATGGTTCCGTCCTTTAGCCTAAAACTTTAAATTGGGCATTAATCGGCAGTAGATTTTCGGATTCTAAGCATGGAGAAAGATCCTTGAAAATATCCTGGCGGTGTTTCTCAATGTTTTTGAGCTAACTTCTGTCTGTAGGCTCAGTTGGGATACCAATGAAAAGGACTATCAGCTTTCTTCTTCCCAATCCCTTTATCCTTCCACTCTCCCTTAAAACTTTCCATTTCAACCAATGGGATATCAACGCAACAAAAGGCATTTAAAATCCATTTTTTTTAAGTTTCCAAGCATATGAAAGCTTTGATGAGACACAGCGACAGGCGATCTAAGTAATCCGTAAATTATCATAAACAAATTAAATAAGTTCGTGATGTGTCAGATTCTAAGCTGAGAGAACAGTAAAAACCCTTCGGCACACTGACTCACTCCAAAACTCCAAGGGGGAATGTAAGACACCTCACTCAGCCAACGAGTTGTTGTTATGAATGACTAAAGAGGGAGCGCATACCACAGAACCCTTTCCAACAGCCAATTTCAGCGCCATATACGAGAACACGTGCTTGTGTTTGTATGCGCGAGACAACTTTTTATTTGCCAAGTAAATATGGCGAAATTAAATAAATTGAAACAAGATTACGCAATGTGAGGAGAGAGGGCGAGCCCATATTACGTACTCAAGATGAACGCGCCTTGGCTACCCTTGGCTGCTGCATATCGGTTACTTGGCTGTACACAATTTGCGAGCCGCTGGGAGTCTGACAGCGCCCAGTACAACACAGTGCCATCACCGGTGGCGGTGGCGGCGGCTCAAGTGATGAAATTGTACACAAACCCCGCTGGGACTGAGGCCTAATGAAATGAAATGGCTGAGCTGAAAGTTGAGTGGAACGCCACAAGTAAGTGAAGTGCGGCAGGTGAAGGAGGAGGGTATTTTGCGAAAAAGTCGCCTGTGTGCTCGAAAGTAATTTGTTTGCGGCGCAACATGACAAGCTATGCGGTGGTGACACTCTGACAGCCAACTCGCAGACTTTCTGAGGTGGTGGTCTGTGGCTGTTTGTGTGCAACGGCCTAGTTGAGGTGGAAAGTTGCTGTTATTGTTTATGTCCCTGTTGTGGACGGTGGTTATTTAAATCACAGCACTCGCTGTCAAGCAGATTACGAACCTCTGCTGCTGATTACGCACCAACCTCACCACAGCGTAAATCAGCGCTTACCTCACAGGCCGTTCGTAATGACTGACGGCTGATATGAGCCACACACGTTGGATGATGGACAACTGGGCAACCAAAAGGGTACGTTACACCTTGTGGGCTCTCGGTCTGTCTCGAAATTTTACACGAAACTTAATTCCGCTGTCAAGTGAAAGGGTGAGTTATGAGACGAGAGTGACTTGTTTTACATTATTGCTTTTGTAATCATATTTAATTACTATAAATAGGGTTATTGTTGTTGTTGTAGTATGGCATAATGATATGCTCTTAACTGCGTGCTAAATTTGTATCTCATTATTTACCCTCAATTAGATGAAATGTGCTGCTGCTGCTCCTCCACCTCGCAAGAGTTCCTGGGACTTGCGGCTTGGAAAGTTGGTTTTTGGTTGTAAATATGTATCGGCTGTTGTTGTAAAATAAATTATGCTAGCAATTTTTGCAGAAAACACGAATTACATTATCCTTTCTATCCATAGTTGTTGTTGTCGTTTCTATTTAAATATTTTGTGCCTGCTGTCTTTTAATTTTTGTGTTTACCGCCTTTGTGGGTTTGTTGTATAGACGACACGTGACTGGACGTCGTTCTCCCACGTTCGATTGCTCCTTTACCGTTCTGGCTCCCATCCTTTCATTTGCCCTCGTTGGTAAGCATGATATTATCCTGCTATTTTGCTATAAATTGACTGCTTCAAGTTGATCGCACATATTGTTGAGAGCATAAGGAGGTGGGGTACAGTGTTTTGTTTCACTCAAATATGGATTATAAAGTCAATGTAGAAGATAATTGCTCGAATGATTATTCACTACGAGGTTCACTGGATATGTTGTAGTATAGACCTCGATATAAAGTGAAGAGAATTAATCTTAAGGGTTCATCGATCGGCTTTGATTACACCGAATGCCAGTTGGATTGTCAAGAGAAATTGAATCCCGTTCACACCGAATAAGCGCCAAAACTGATTTCAAACTGATTCAGGTCGTCTTTCCTTAAAAATTGCATAGGTCGTGATGGGTGTACAAACATTGAGGTTCAAGTTAAGTGGCTAATTTAGTAGCAGTATTGGAATAATGACACACTTCAAGACCTAAAAGCTTACTTACATTAAAGTTATGGGAATAAGATGATTGATTCCTAGTCTCCCAAAAGCAGTACAGTTAAGAAGAAAGCGTCTCGCCATCTTCTGCAATATTTAACAGTCGGATCCCTATGAAAAGCTAGAGAGATCTTTCGAACTATCACAAGTCAGAAGCATCTTGCGTACACGCTCGTGAGTTTCATCGGTCCTAGAAGATCTCCTAGGCCACCAGAAGCATACTCTTTCGGTGATTTCAACTCAAGTGCAATGATTCTTACGAGCTCACCAGCTTTCTAGTTATCAGTGACTCCATTTTGTCAAGCCGCACATATCAACCTCGTGGACAGGGGAAACATTCTTTAATAAGCCTTGAGCGCAACAAAGGTAGTCGCCTTGATATTGATTCGTAGCAGAGCACAGTAATCTAAACATAACTCTCACTTGTTAAGTCTTTTTGGATCAGATTAGTTTGCTGAAATTCTTTCCATATATTACCTGAATCATTGAGCGATCGAGCATCCTGAGATCGAGCTATATTTTGAGCCCTCAAAGTTGGTTTAAAAGTGGTTTACACAGAAATATGTCAACATAAACACAAGTCGTAAGCAAAAAGTAGCTCGCAGATCTTCGGGGAATCATGGCCGAAATCTTTTTGCCAATACTTTGACTTATCTTCACCCACTGTGCTGCCTTTGTGTCATTCCGCTTTGTTTTGCTTTTGTGATTTGTGCGCGTGAAAGCGTGTAAAGTGCATGTAATCATGCTCGGCAACAAATTACGAAAGCTAACAGCATCAATAACAACACCAATTACAATAACATCAACAACAATAGTTATAAATTTGCCATTAAGCATTTAATAGTTGCGTGTCGGCAAGTTCGACTTACAAGCATCAATAACCGCCGGCAGCCGACCAACCGGCCGACCGACCGACCACGCATCCAATCAAACTGTTTAGCTGCCGCTGAAGGATATCTTTTGCATCCTTTTAGAGCGTCGCTTGTTGCCCCGCCTTGCAGAAGGTGGTGGTGGCTTTGTTGTTTCTGCTGTTTGTGCTTGTGGTTTGGGTGACGCGTGTCACTTGGCTTGGCTCATCATTCATCCAAACGCCAAGAGTCCGCCTCATTTAAATGCACATTCTGATCGCATTCTACATAACTTTCCCATGTGTTCAACTTCCTCTGCGAGTTTTTTCCACGCTTACCCCTCGCTGCTTACTCCATTGTTTGTGCTTTAAATTATGAGCAAATTTTAAAATGATTGCGCGATAAGAGTATCTATCAGACGTTACGTAGTGCAATCTGTGTACTGCCGTATTAGGCATATTAGTTACCCTTCTTAATTGCGGTTGCATTGACTTTTTCGTCGCAATCGGATTGGAAAAAAGAGGGAATTTTAAAGTGTGACGCAACAATGTAGTATATCTAAAGCCATAAAAAACGTGTTTGACATGAACGATTAGTTCGAGGTTTCCGAATAAAAAAAGCGGGTGTAACAGGAAACAATCACCCTTTGGTTTGAAAACATAAGAAATGAGAGAACAGTCCTATGGAGGACAAACCCAGATTTGCTCACTCAGTACCTCAAGGTTTTTAGAAGAGATCCAAATAATTTTTAACAATTTTAAGGATCGGAACGAAAAGTTTTACCATATAAATTATTTTGAATAAAGAGTCTGCCAAAGCTATAGGGGGGCGGTTAAGTAGGTACAGTGGATGTCTATTTATGCCAGGGATTCCATCACACTACCATGTCCTCTCTAAACCACTATCTGGTCTTAATAAAGTTATTTAATTCCAAAAGTTTTATATGTGCAGCCTTCGAGCTAACGTTGAGGAAACCAAAACCGATAGTTGCAAAGCCTTTCATATAAAAAGCCTTACATCCGCATAAAAGATGTTCTACAGTTTCCCATTCCTCTACTCATATGGTAAGCCCAACCTGCTGGCGTGTCTGCCAAAAAAACAGCGCCCTGTTAGCACTCCTTTGGGATGATCTTCATGAAACCACATATTGTTTAAGTCCTGTTCTTCAATTGCAAGCCCAAAAAAGTCGGTTAACATATGACCACAACCCTTCGAATTGACAGTGACGGTTTAAGCAAACCTACGGACCAAAGAACCCACCAATCAGAAGTGTACCTCATCGCTGACGAAAACATTTTTCAAAAAATCGTCGTCCACCACTTGTTTGTCGTTCAAGTACCCAAATAACGTACATATGTACGGCTCGCTACAGTTGTTTCAGCTGGGCTTTATATGGATGTAAGTGTAAGTCCAAGGGCAAAATACGCCATAATGTGCCATCAGAAAATCATAACTCAGATCGTTTTCTCTAGATTTCTTCGTTAAATTTCAATAGTTGACCCAAGCGCGGAAATTCAAATTAGTAATTACGGTGTCCTGTGTCCTTAAAGTAGTCGGCAACCTTGTATCCCACCACGCAATCTCTTTTGGTGAATATTTGATTTGAATGTCGATTATGAGAGCTCGTTTTGTTTCTTTCATGATCGCTTGCGAACTACATTTGCGTAATAAACGATCAAAATTTTATAATAGTGATCCGACAATTTCAACAAATTAAAGAGTAAAAACAATACTAGTCGATAGCGATAATCAGTTCGTTCGGTTTTTTATTGATTTTTCAAAATATGATAACTTTGTGTACATGTGTTCGATTTAAGTCAAATATGCGCCGTTTTGTTCGTAAATTTGTTGTCAACGAGATGCCAACTTTATTATACCCTCTATCTCTTAGAAGGCTGCGGTCCTATTGGCAAAAAACTCGGAGAGCCAATTTTCACAGGCCAACTTCTCACCATTAAGCGCGTTCGCCATGGACAGGAAAGGATGGTAATCACTTGGTGCCAGGTCCGGACTATAAGGTGGGTATGTTAGGACCTCCCATCCGAGCTCCTAGAGCTTCTGGCGCGTCACCAAAGACGTGTGTGGCCTGGCTTTGTCCTGATGGAACACAAGAGGGCCCAAGGGGAGCAGCTCGTAGTAGATGATTACTTGCCAATCCCACGAAACACACAGCAAAACTTTCCTGGCCGTCAATCCTTGCTTGGCCACAGTTTTCGCCGGCTCACCGCGTTTCGACCACGACCGATTTCGCTTGACGTTGTCGTAAGTGATCCACTTTTCATCGCCAGTCATCAAACGCTTCAGAAATGGGTCGATTTTGTTGCGATTCAGCAGCGATTCGCAAATGGAAATTCGGTCCATCATGTTTTTTTGCGTTAGTTCGTGTGCCACCCAAACATCGAGCTTCTTTTTGAATCCAAGGTTCCTAGTTAGTTCCTCAGCAATTAAATAAGTGCTCACATGACGGTCGTGTCTGATTTTATCGCAATTTTCGACGACAGGCCTCCCGACGCGTGGTGCATCTTTGACATCGAAATTACGGAACGGAACATATCAAACCACTTTTGTGCTACACGTTCGTTTAAAGTATCGGGCCCATAAACTAAATTAATTTTTTCACTGCTTTTTCGCCTTGATCGAAGAGAAATGGCACAATGGCAATGGCAAAGACGAACTTTTAGTGCGAAGAAACACGTATAGTATGACATGATGCGACACGTAACACTAGTACTATAGACAATAACGCCATCTCTTAGATAAAAACCAAACGAACTTTTTATTTGACCTAATATATAGATGGGCAATAACAATTTTTACCAAAATTTACTGGATCGTGTTCGTTGAGCCAAAAATCCAGTAAAAATTGGTAAGGAGAGAGCGCAATTTTGACGTTTAGTTAGAGAGAAAGTTGCAAATTCGTGCTGGGAAAATTTGATACAGTAAAAACTGGCAAGTATGAAAAACAGCTGATTTGTGATCATATGTTTGATTTTTTGTCAAATAAACTAAATAGATTTCATATTAAAATAATTTTAATTTTTTAATATGAATTATATGCCAACAAACTAAGTGGTTAAATGTAATGTTGTTTTATTTAACTGAGCAATATCAATGACTCCAACAATAGTAAAGGCACTCGTTAAACGAAAATGTGGTGGCGGTGGAATGGAATCATCGCCTGCGCACCACCCAGCTTCCGTTGAGAAATTAGAAGTTAAGAAGGCTTAGAATTATAACATATTATTATTTCTATTACAACTATTACGGTTGGTTGTGAAATTTTATAATTTAGCAGAAAGCAGTGGCGACCAAAGGAGCCGTATAACAAATTCGAAGCAAAGTTGCTGCTACGGCCACAATGAGGATAATGCATTCTTAAACTTCCGTAAAACACGAAGATGCGCAAAAGGAAATATTAGTAGCATTAAGAAGGAAAAATAAAGCTCTTGTTTGGTTTTTATTTAAACAGAATCGAATAAACTCTATAATAATGTCGAGTTAATATGGCCATACACGGAAAAGGAATTTCAAGCTTATTTTCGTATTTCAGTCATCCTTACTGAAAATCTAAGTGACAAAGCAAGTTCTACATCAATCCTTGTCCTTTTAGAGGGCTATTAGAAAAAACATGTTCATATCTTTATCGTTGGACAGCTATAAAGCATATAGAATTTCATTACTGTTGAAATACAATAAATTTTGAATACAATTAAGGGGTTATGCCACTCTAGAGACCGAAAAAATAGGTGTTTTATGTGCATTTTTTTTAGAAAAACCATAGAGTCAATTAAAAATATAATATAAGAAGTTTATTATACATCTTTTTAGGTGTAAAAAAATAATTTCTTATAAATATTTCTTGAAGAATGGTGGCGCTGTAGCGGTCGTCCTTCGACTCCTCTATGGTTCAAGGGGTACATGGCCGAACTAAATGCTCCTGTAAATTTTGAAATATCTTGAGTATCTAAATTTTTTTTTATTATATATTACAATAGCTAAAGTAACACGTAGGATTTTTTCGATATATTGATTCATGATCAAATGGCGCACTTCTAAAGCTAAACTTTCTAATTTCGACTAAAAAATCATCAGTTAATTGTTAATAACAAATGAACTATATAGAATAAAAAAAAATCCTACGTGATACCTTAAAAAATGTATTTTTAAAGATGTGTAACAAATTTGAACCTAATCGGTTGGAAATTGTACGAGTTGTTGGTTCGGCCAACTCGAAAAATGTAGTTTGGAGATAAACGCGTTTAAAGTTTTAAGTTGTACCGTGTGCGTACCGTGCAGCCTTGCAAGGAACTTCGAAAATAAATTATTTAGAGATTTCTCCGAGCCATAATCCTGCAATATGTTATTTCTGAGACCCTAAGGAACTATTTAAAGCAAAAAAAAAGCGGTTTTTTGAAAATCCTAGAGTGGCATAACCCCTTAATAACCTAAAAATGACAAATAATTGCCAATTTTATTAAAACACTTAGGGAAATACTTAAAACCACAAATAATAAATTGTATAAATGAACGAATTCGAAATTAACCGCCTAAATAAACAGCAGTTGCACAACTTGCTGGCTAATTTTTACTGGATCCTGTTCGTTGAAAACTCAGTAAATTTCTTTCTTTCGGAGAATAAAAAAACCTAACTCTCTCAATTTCGTTACTTGCTGGTTTTTACCGACATTTCTCAACGAACACAACTACTGAAACCGATTCGTACACACATACCTATTTAAGTCAACATTTCTTAGTGGAGTGCTACAGTGGAGACCACAGACAACAAATGCACTCACTCACTCTCACTTCTCTTTTTAACAAAATTACCAACGCCTTTGTTTACACTTCAAGTGCTTAAAAAGGTACAAAGTGTGGACTATTGAAATGCTCAAGTTGTTGCAATAAAATTTTTAATTATTCGTAATTAGACGTTTGACTCTCCACAATTTATGCACATATTTACCGCTACTCGCACTAAATTTCCAGCCCTCAGTTGACAATCGACGCGCTTTGAAGTTAGACATGATGAACCGGCTCATCTGCATTGTTTTGACGATATTCGTTTTGGCTATAATTTTAGTGACAACAAATACAATATCCACACAATCTTACCAAGTTAACATACCCGGTCAAGGTGCGGTGATCGGTAGCGTCGATCAAACTTTGTGGACAAAACAGAAATTCTACTCATTTCGTGGTATACCATATGCTGAGTCTCCAAGCGGACCTTTACGTTTTAAGGTATGTTTGGGAGGTGAAGTGAGAGGTGTTAGGTGTTATGTGAAAAAGAAGTGAAATATTGTAACAAACAAACAAAGAACTTCGAAAATACAAGAAAGTTATTTCGAAATATCGGTTAGCTAGTGTATATACCAAAATTTTCCGTTGGACAAAAACAAAATAAAAGAGGCTCGTTCAAAGTTCTTTTAAAGTTGCTTACGTCATTCCACATTCGCACTCTTCGTCGCTCGCAATCGCTTACATTTTAGTTTTCACATATTTTTTTACCCTGTCTCTCTATCTCCCCTCTTTTCTCTCTTATAAATAGTCGTCTGACTGGCATGTTTATTTACCAAATCGCTCGTAATTTTTATCAAGTGATAAGAACTCAAAGACCCATAAAATTAAACAATGTCGCTGTTTTGCTCCTCACGCAATGTAAATGTAAACATTTAAATCTCTAGCTGTTCTTTTATGATAATTACGTAGGTTTTAGCTGATAAAAATCTGAATTGCAAAGTCCAGAAAGTGGTGATTATTGAAGACGCTTATGACGTATTAATATACAGTGGGCAATAACGCAATAAAATTTAGGAATTTTGTATTTTTTGAAATCAATGAAAGCTCAGTTATTGGTTGGTTGGACGAGTCCGAACAGATGCCTCAAGCCATTTAGTAGCCTCATTGTGCTGTCTTGTGTATCCCAATTCTGATTAACTAGCCGTCCGACAGTATTTTAATATTGTGTCGCATGTAAAATTTGCTTCAGGCCGACTTAAAAAAATATTCTGTAATCCTACGAACTGAAATGTTTGCTGATCGAAGCTCTATCCAACCACTAACTCAGTTTCGCTGAACCTAACCGAAGTCTATCAGAAGCCGTAAACATATACCAACTTTGTTTGGGTTTCCGAAATTTTAATAAATCTTCAACTCTTTTTACACTCATCTTGCAGGCACCAAGAAGTCGCTCACCATGGCAAGAAGTCTACGATGCCCGTCACTTTGGCAAACGTTGTCCTGTAATAACAACAGTAGCGAAACTAAGTGTCGAACAACTGAAGGAAGATCTGGAGGATTGTCTGAACTTGAGCGTCTATACGAAAAGCGTATGTAAGCTCTAAAAATTTATCTTTATGTACACTCTTTGGCTATTTCCTAAATTATCTTCTGCAGCTTAAAGCCAAACAACCGGTGATGTTCTATATTTATGGTGGTGGCTTTTACAATGGCTCCGCCGCCGATCATCCACCACATCATTTATTAGAGAAGGATATTGTATTGGTCGTGGCACAATATCGCATTGGCGCACTCGGTTGGCTGACGACACTCACAGAAGAAATGCCGGGCAATGTGCCTGTAATGGATCTTATGCTCGCCTTGAATTGGGTGCAAGAGTATATAAAAGTGTTCGGTGGTGATCCCAGTAGAGTGACGATTTTCGGACAAAGTGCTGGTGCTGCAATGTCGGGCGCCTTATTGTTGAGTCCTAAAACGTCGGAGCATTATTTCAAACGTTCTATTGTGCAATCGGGCGCTATAGTGGCTCCGTGGGCGGTGAATCGCAAGCCTTTGCAGCAGGTTAAACTTGTATGTGAGGCCCTGAAATGCGATGACTGTGGAGACAAGTTGAGCCAATATGAGTGTTTGCGAGAGGTTACGGTGTTGGAGCTGTTGCGTGTCACGATGGATGTGAGTTGTAAATAAGTATTATAAAATGATAAAAGACAATAATTTTTTTTGTTTTAATATTCAAGAAAAGCTTTAGTCTTGTAATTGGTGATGCTTTTGGTATTCTGCCAGATGAGCCGAGCTTGCTTTTGGAAAACTTAGAGCGCACAGTGCCCATAATGACCGGATTTACAAAGCACGATGGCTCTTTCGTGTTGGCAAGTGAGTTTTGATTTCGTAGAAATAAAAGATAAAATATTTAAATTTTCTTCTATCTCATATGAAACCCACAGCACTTTATGATACGATCATTATGCATTACGGCAGCTTATTAAAATTCAGCGTACGTCAGCTGGCAAATGTGCTCATCGATTTCAGCAAAGATAGCACAGGTTTGTCGAATAATTTGCTTTTGCGCACGCTCTTCAAGTCCGAGTTTTTGGATAGCTATAACCACAGTGCCGCTTGGCCGGCGTATTTCGATGTGAGTTACGTTTTATTATCATCTTTGATCAGTTTCTATAACACTTTTCATACCACAGATTGCAAATATTATATTTATGAAATCGCCGGTAATCAGCTACGCAAGTGGGCTGCAACGCAAGAGGCTCAATCCAGTCTTCTTATACTCCTTTGATTATGTTGGCGAGCACACACGCTTCGGCTATGAATTTGGCAACTCACATTACCCCTTCCAGGGTGGTGTACATCATTCGAACGATAATATTTACTTATTTGCCACACACAAACTCAACTCCAACGACACGCTAATGGCAAAGAAAATGGTGGATCTGTGGTATTCCTTTGCAGTTGATGGTGTACCAAGTGTGCGTGATCAAGCGGGGGGGTTGACTATAAAAGCTATGGAAAGTATGTAGTGTCAGTATTTGCCAATTAATTTGCGTTTTTCATAATATTTCTCGCTTCGTTTTTCTAGCGGAATCTGGACCATACTTTCACATCAATAATCAAATGAGCTTGGGTAATGACATATTAACGGAGCTTACAGCAACGGTCGACGATCCTGAGAATTATAAATTGATTAAAGTGTCGCCACAGACATCACTGAATTAGTTAAGTTGCTTAGTATAATAGAAATTGCATTTTAAATTGTTGGTGTGTTCAAAAATAAAACGAAATTTGTAGTAGCTCGTACTTAAGTTAAGCAATAAAATGTTAAAAGTAACAATTTTATGTTTATGAATGTTACTTCATGTTAAAATTAAATAAATTGTGTCCATTTCACAAATCAAACCTTCCCGAAAATGACGTTTGACTCGCTGGCGTTGCCAATAATTGTTGGCGTTGCCAATTGCTGTACTAAGTAGTCAAATAGCCGAAAGATCTGAATAAACATTACAAAGTTAAGTTTTGCCAATTAATATTTTATTATTGTACAGTATTTTTTCCAAATTTACGTTTGACGACACTCTGGTACTGTTAAAAACTTATATGCTAACATTAAAATTAAGTTTTTCACTCAAAATTACCGATAACAACACTTTGCTCTGTTATTTATTTAGACAAATTACTATAATTAGCTAAAAATAAAACATCCAGCTTTTAGCTGCTAATTGATTCCTCACAAAATTAACTATTTTCTCCAAACACTCACTCGCTGTGCCAAAAAACATTTTAAATTCAACTTAAGCTTTAACCACAAATGTCCAAAAGTTGTTTGCCAACACTATATTTTCAAAACCAACAGCTAACCAATTCTATTTACATACGGACGTGCAAATATACACACATACATACATACATACATACATACATGTAATTACCACAGAAAAATGAAGTGTCTTGCTTATTTTACTATACCTTGTTGTTCTTTCTAAAAGCACAACTTCCTTACTTCCTTCCTTCCTTCTTCCTCTAACCGCTCTGCTGTCCGTGCAAATTCTTGTAATTCTCATTTGTCAACAGTGTACGAGAAAATTACGACACCACAATGTAAACAAATTAACTAAATCATTCTAGAAATTGGCAGCGAGTGAAATGGACCAGTCATCAGGAAGATTGTTAAATATATATGTATAAACACAAATGTGCATGTGTGTGTGCCTATTAGACGACGCCAGTATGTGTGAGTTTTCTTTTTGTCCCCAAAAAAGTCTTACTGTACTTTTCGTTTTACTTGCGCTTTGTGGTTTTCCTCTTGTGGCGTGGACTTTCGACGATTTTGTCTTTTAACTGTGAATTAGTAATTAAAAACAGTGCGGTTGGAAGGGAGAGGGATGGAGAGAGATCTTAAAAATGGAGTAATTAAATTTAAACTTTTGGTTTCTAGTTAAAGTATTTCTTATTTATAGAGCTGGCTAACTTTTATCCTTATTTATATTTTTACCCGCAGCGGAAATTCTCTTCACTTAAGCAGGAGGTGGGAGGTTTTGTATTATCCATTTATCTTTTGGAACAAAATTTTAACTGCTTCTTTCTTTATCAAGTACAGTCCGATCCTTCTCCACCTGGTCTTTCCAACGGAGTGGAGGGGAGGTCTTCCTCTGCTTCCACCGGTCGATACTGCATCGAAAACTTTTAGAGCTGGAGTATTCTAATCCATCCAGACCACATGACCTCACCAGCATAGCCACCGTCTCCTACAGAAAGAAGTAAGTCGATAAGGAATCACTTTGTCTGAAACCTCGTTTGGTATCAAATGGTATAGAGAGATCCCTTCTGATCCTGTCGGAGTTTACACAACCGTATAAGTCTTGGAGAGATACCAAATTGAGATGTAGCGATGTGTGATTGTAGTAGTCTCCCGAAGGGCTGTTCGGATCAGACATTAAAAAAATACAGCGGGTTACATCTGCCAAAAGTTGGACGAAGAAATTTAATAATTCTCTACATATAATGTGCTTTAATCCATCTCAATTGTGATACTTCTTAAGCAATGTAAAAAGCTTGTAAAACCCCTGAGAGAAGAAATGAATTGGGAAACACATAGTTATTCTCTGCTCCTTTTTCACCATACTCATACTAATTTTAGTTTCTATTATTGGCGTTGATGACGAGTTGGAGCGGTAGCAGCTTTTACGAGCTTCATACGAGCGTATCACTGGTTACTGAGTTTTGTTGGTGACAAGGCTTTTAGTGTCATTTGTCTCGTTGAGCACAGGCATTGCAGACTAATCCCAGTAAACTTTTTTATATTTCATATAAAAATTGGAATCACATTGGCCATTTAAACGAGTAGACTTCTTCCTTAGCCGAAAACCAAATGGTCGCTTTAAGTACCGATCCTCAGTTCTTTCATATCGTGTTGTTGGTCTGTGCCTTCACCGAGCTGGAACGCAAATCGAGCGTGCACCCTTTCGACGTTGGAAATTCCCATTTGATTTCGGTACGATGAGCAACAAATTGGCTCGGGCCCTGACAAAGTCAAGCAGTTATAACTTTTGTTCGGGGAGTGTTCGTCGTGGAGGTTGAATATTCCAGTTATTATCCTTCACATCTTCATTTGATCTGTCAGCGCTTGAGCACAAAACAATTATATAATATTTTGAAGAAACTCGTAGTTTCTTCTCGCATGTGTAATTCTTTTATGGTCTTACGGTGTTAAAAATTTATCTAACCTTTTTCGTATATGGTACATTAATCCCTTGATCAAACAAGATACATTTTTCTTATTTAAATATGCCAACTTTTGTGCCAGAAAGTAATGATACGTGGAAAGGTTAAATTTTTTGTAGTCATTTAAAGAAAAGTGCTGCAGATTCCCCATCGAATACTTCACCCGACCTTTAGTGATAATTCTCTATCGGAAACAACACGCAAAAGATGGTTTATACGGTATTATTACGGCACCAAAAAAGTTTGAAGACGCCGAATTGGAAGAAAATTTGAACGAAGATGAAACTTTGAGCAACAAATGATCAATTTGAAGAACACAGTCGTCGAAGAATGTCCAAAATGGGCCAGAAGACACGGAAAAGTAATCTTACTACACGACTATGCACCGGCGCATAAGGCAAAACCAGTCCAGGAAACAATCAAAGCACTTGGCTGGAAGCTGCTACTCCAGCCGCTCTTATTCACCAAACCTGGCGCCTTCCGACTACTTTTTGTTTCCTCGATGGGATACGCATTGGCTGATCAGCACTTCAATTCCTACGAAGAAGTCGAAAATTGGGTGTCTGATTGATTTTCTTCAAAGGACGAACAGTTTTATTGGCGTGGTATTTACAAGTTACCAGAAAGGTGGTCAAAATCTATAGAAAGCAATGGTGCATACTTTAAATAAAATTTGTTTAGTCTTCCATTTAAAATTAATCTTTCATTTCAAAAAACAAACAAAAAAACGCTCACTTCATATTTGTTCGTTTTCAATCCGGATCCGAAGCATCTCTTTCTTAGAAGTCATGTCATGTTAGTCATATCAGCCTTAATATTTCACAGCAACCCTTGCACAAACTTCAGAGGAGCCATTTCGACATTTTTGGTTTAAAGATTCGCTGAAGTCTAATTGTCTAAATTCAAGTAAAGTATTATTGAAAATAAGAAGAATTTTATTATTAAGAAGCGATAAGGAATGCTGAAACTCAAATTAACGTTTCAGAATTTATCACACGTCGCACGTTTCTTATGTTCGCTGGGAAGAATCGCAATAATGCTCTTTCTACATACGTGTATGTATGAGCGTATTGTTTATGTGATAATTGAATAAGAATGGCAAGAAGGACGAATAAAACAAAAAGGAGCTCAGAATACACTGGCGTCTCTTCAAGTGCCAACAGCAGAACAAGGAAGGAGAAGATCCGCTTCCTGCGAAGGGCTATGCAAGCTTTTAGTGTGAAAAACTTATGTGGCCAAACAGCAAAAGCACATTTTCATGCAAATATCTTAAACATACATACGAGGGGATTAACAAAAGTTCGGTCAGTTGGTGACTTTCAATTTGTTGTTGTTAAATGTAAAAATACCAAATCCTTTGCAATTACTTTATTAGTCATCCGTTCAAATTTTAGAACCATCGGCTGAAATGGAAACGAGAAAACGTAAGATAGCTGAGGATAGGCCAGACGAAATTCCACAACCAATGCAAACAGAGATTCGCCATGTGATTCCCTTCAGGTTTCGGCGTCATTTACAGTCAATAAAAATATTCAGTGAATGCCAAAATGCATATGGAACGATTGCACCGTCTTTAATGTCTATATCTAAGTGGTTCCGAAGATTCCAGACCGGACATTTTCCGTAGAGGACGAGCCCCGAGAATGTCGACCAAAATCTTCCACTGATGACGTCACTGTAGTTCTGGTGAAGCCCAAAATTGACGAAGGCCCTCGATTGTCGTTACTGGTGACGAATCTTGGTTCTATAAGTACCATCCAGAAACCAAAACAGCAGTCCATGGTATGGAGCCCATCAGGAGCAAAGCCACCCGTAAAATCTAAGCAAAAAAAATTAGCAGCAAAAGTAAAGAAGGCAGTTTACTTCACCCGATCTAAAATCGTAGTTGCTATTCCACTGGAAAAGGGTCAGACGGTAACTGCAAAATGGTACGCCGAAGAGTGCTTACCAAAAGTTATCAAAAACTTGTTGGAGAACAGGAAGAAACAGAGTTTGCGGCGCTACTATTTACATCATGACAACCCACACTGCTGAAATAACGAGTCATTTTATTGCGATCTCTGGCATCGAAGAAATACGACCAGCATCATATTCCCCGGATATAGCACCTTGTGATTTCTGGTTATTTCCAAAAATTAAAAATAATTTAAAAAAAAGGTCTTTAATGGCAAAGAGGAGATAATTAACGCTGTTAATGCTGAACTTGATAAGCTTAGGAAGCAAGATTTTGAAGACAGTTTGCAGAAGTGGATCTATAGGCTTAAGAAGTGCATTGGAATCCATAATGATTATGTAGAGAAGATAAAAAAGGACAAAGATTACGAATACATACAAAAATAATTTTTTGTTTATAATTTTTTGGTAAACTTACAGAACTTTTGTTAATCCCCTCGTGTATGTAGACAACTAAGAATTATTATCCTTTTAACAAATCCTATACGCATTTGAAATACACACACACCCCACTTGCTTGCTCATAGATCTTAATTATTTCTCAAGGAATGAATTGTCAATTTCACTTCAACACACACACACACACATGCAAATATTACATGTAATGTATACATATATATGTATATACATATACGAGTATGTAATGTGAAAGCTTTTAAACTTGACTAAAGTGAAATGTGTGGCTTTCATCCATTCCAAGAAAGGCTGAGGGGTGGGGGAGTTTACGCATTACATTTACATTTGAATTTTCAGCTAATTTAGTGAGTTGCCCAACAATTGCTGCGGCGGTGAGCGTGTGCAGGCGGCCCAAGTGTTACTAAACTGCCAAAATGGTGAATTCTTGCCTTTTCCAACGAAAACACAGCCATTTAGGGAGAATTATTGAAAATAAAATTAGCAGTTTTGGAGTCAGTTTTGGAACCGGTTTTGGTGGTTTGGATGAAATGAAGTTTTACGACACTTTGCTAATTACATGTGTGGTAACCGAAGTAAGGGTAGGGTGGGCAATCACATGTGAGTATGTATTTGCACACACATATAATAATATTTCATATATGTTGGTGTTATGCTAATTAATTTGGCCTTCTCCCATCCCAACTATTCTGTTAAGGAAAAAGTTTAGAAAATGTTTATGTATGTGTGTGTTATCCTTTGAAATTCAAATGAAATTGATACGGTAAACAAGTAAATTATTTTTGTTTTTTTTTCAGTACGTTAAGTAACTTTTGAATTGTTTATAATAAATGGTTGTGCAAATGTTTTTGTGGTCAGAGTTGGCAATAATCACATATATTTTTTTTTAATAAGAAAGGAATTTTGCAGCTTTGTTTTTTCTGAGGAGATACAAAAAGCATTGATTAACTTTACCCGTCTGATCAGTGGGATGTGTCAAAAAGAGCGGGCTATAGCTAAAGAATATCAATTTGTCTTCGTTGGGAGACAATATTTAGGCAGCAGTGATGGGTTCAAAAAATCTTGTCTTTCCATTTTTTAATAGAAAAACCTTCAAAAATACATTGCAAAATTTCCAGACCGAAATTTTCAATATATTTGAAGTTCTTCTTCTCCTTTATTGGCGTTGGCATCACTTACGCGATTTTAGCCGAATCAATATTAGCGCGCCATTCTTCTCTTCTTTTTCACTGTCTGGCGCCAGTTGGAAATACCATGTGAAGCCAGGTCACTCTCCATCTGATCCTTTCAACGAAGTGGAGGTCTTCCTCTTCCTCTGCTTCCACCAGCGACTACTGCATAGAATACTTTCAAAGATGGAGTGCTCTCATCCATTTCGACGACATGACTAGACAGCGTAGGCGCTGTCTCTACACTCGCTGAACTATGTCAATATCATCGTATAGCTCGTACAGCTCATCGTTCCATAGTCTGCGGTATACGCCGATGCCAATAAGCAAAGGACCATGAATTGTTCGCAAAACTTTATTCTCGAAGACTGCTTAAGCCGATTCATCAGACGTCGACATCGTCCACGCTTCTGCGCCATATAGTAGGACCGGTATGATGAGCGACTTGTAGAGTTTGGTTTTCGTTCGCCGCGAGAGGACTTCACTTTTCAATTGCCTACTTACTCCAAAGTATCATCTGTTGGAGTGATTCTGCGTTGGATTTCAAGGCTGACGTTATTATTGGTGTTAATGCTGGTTCCAAGATATACGAAATTATCTACGACCTCGAAGTCGACTGTCAACAGTGACGTGGAAACCGAGTCGCGAATGCGATGAATATTTGTTTGATGACAGGAGATATTTCGTCTTGCACTCATTCAACACCAGATCCATTCGCTTCGCTTCTTTATCAAATCTGGAGAAAGCAGAACTCACGGCGCGGTTGTTGAGGCCAATAATGCCGATATCATCGGCTCGTTTGGTATCGAGTTGCTCGCCGAGGTCCTTCCCGATCCGGGCGGAGCTTTTAGTGCTGCTTAAGGTTAGTTTACACAGCCGTATAAGTTTTGCGGGGATACCCAATTCAGACATAGCGGCGTAGAGGCAAGTTCTTTTCGTGCTGTCGAAGGCTGCTTTAAAATCGACGAAGAGGTGATGGGTGTCGAATATCTGGTCAATAGCTAACTTACCAGGTCTAAAGCCACGCTGATAAGATCCAATCAGTTTGTTAACGGTGGGCTTTAGTCTTTTACACAATATGCTTGATAGGACCTTATATGCGATGTTAAGAAGGCTTATTCCACGGTAGTTGGCGCAGACTGTGGGATTGCCTTTTTTATGGATTGGGTAGAGCACACTTTCGTTTCAGTCGGCGGGCATGCTATCATCCGACCATATTTTTCAGAGAAACTGATGCATGCACTTCATCAGTCCTTCACCGCCGTATTTGAATAGCTCGGTCGTTAATCCATCGGTCCCCGCCGCTTTGTTGATTTTTATTTTTTGCTATTGAGACTTCTTCATAATCGGGTAATAGAACAACTTTTCCCTGGTCATCAATTGGGGTTTTGCATTCACCATCTCCGGATACTCCTTTTTCACTGCTGTTCAGCAGGCTGGAGTTCCCTCCATTAATTCTAGATGCCCTGGGCATCGGTGGTTAAATAACCTCTTTGTGTCCTTCAATAGTCTACTCCGGTCTTAAAACGTTCGGTAAGTCTTCATATCTTCTTATAGAATTTTGGAGCATTACCCGCGACACGGCAGTCCTCATCATACTGTTATTGCGACCTTTGCGAAATCCAATAGTTTCGTTCGTGTACGTAGAGAGCTTGAAATGCCGTCTCACAGGTGCCGTACACCGAGTTGTTGATGAGTGCTCTCAGAGAGGTCCGAGTCAATGTTGGGTCGTCGGAGTGCACGCACGTCAAGAATACTGGAGACATGTCTTCCATCTATCACAACATGATCGATCTGGTTGAAAGTTTTACGATCTGGAGACAACCAAGTAGCTTGTTGCATTTTTTTGTGCTGGAATCTAGTACTACAGACAACCATATTTCGGACCACGGCGATGCGGACTGTTACGAGACGTTCATCCAGCTCACCTCCAAACGGAAGTTTGTTGGCTACCCAGGGGTTACGTGGTCTAAGACCGAAGGTCGTGAGCTACTTGAACCATTTGCATAAGAATCGTTTCTGGCCACTCCCAGCTGAATGGCGACTCATCAGATGTTGACGCTTCTGCGTCATATAGTAGGGTATAGGGTATGATGAGCGACTTATAGAGTTTGGTTTTATTAAGTATTATTTGTTGTCAAAATTTTGTGGTTTTCTCGAAACTATGTTTTGGCTGGAAATTTAACTTGTTATTCTCGATACATATAGCTAAATACTAAACCTTTGAAACATTTTTTTTTTGATAATTTATACATTTTTTTAAACAATTTGTCAGCGAAAAAAAATTTAACTTTCAGTACTTTTTTTCACAAGTCCACTATTTCATTTTTTTATGCATTTTATTGGTTAGTTCACTAGAGTGAGCTATAAACAATAATAATCTCTCCCATTTTTTTATTTCTGATGACTACAAAAGGCTGAAACACACAGCCTGAAACCGTTCAACGTTCCTTCGGGGACTCCACATCATCACAAAAATTATGATAAAATCAATGTAAAATTATGTAAAAACAACTTTTTTTGTATGCTTGAAAGTGGCAATAAAAACATGTAAAAAATTACAAAACGATCGTATATAATTTTTCTGCTGAAAAAAACTCACGAAAAAACGTCGAAATTTCAGCCGTCACATCGGGCTACTACCTTAAGTTGCGAAGAAAGTTCTTCAAAAATAAAAACTCATGTCCTAATTGCGTTGAAGATGAGATGACAGTGGGTTTACTCTTAGCGAGTTACATGGTGACATTGGAAGACTAGCTCTCCGATTGAAAGATCAGGTGTAGAAGGACGTGGATGCATTTGGTGTTGTTGTTGTTGTAGCGGTTCCTTATTTGGTATTTTCAATTGCAAAGAAGAGGGACGAATGGCGTACTTTTGTTGATTCGTCTATAATCGAGTAAGTTTTAGGTGTGAAAATGAATATTCTGTTATCTCTTACAAACGGTACTTCCGAGAAATTCTTTTTGAAAGTGCCTGAATGTAGGTGGATGGATGTATTTGCTTGAGGTAAGGTACTTGACCTTTTTGCTGCACCGACAGGTTCAGTGTTTCTGATTACGAGTCATAAAGCCAGTCGGTATTCCGAAATATAAGAATATAAGACAGCTGGAAGGTCTTCAACAGAGTAAACTTGTATTTGAGATAACTGAATATGGGTTTTTGATTGTGACGTGCGGCTGTTGGATTTTTATAATGAGCTTTCATCTCGAGTCAGAAATACATTTGGAAGTGGTAAAAATAGCTTTTGTTAAATTTATTTTCTACTATACTGAAGTTTGGTTTGGCGAAAGCTTGAACCCATGACTCTCCACTAGGTACTGCTAACCACTTCGATATTGCGGTAGCCGATCGTTTCAGCGGTTATAAAGTTGTTTTCGAAAGAGAAGGTTCGTGTTTTCTACTAATGGATGTGGAGTTTAAAAATTGATCGGATTGCCAGAGTTTCTGTGGAAAACCTCTACTTTTAGATGAACTCAAACTATTCCCTAATTGAGAAGGTCTAACATAACAAATGCAAAATCTCAATGAATCCAGTTTCAGAGTTTCAAGCTACCGCCAAGTTTCCAGCGAAATTCTCTTTCCTACCAACATATTTACAAATACGTGTATGTATGTCTACACAAAATATATACATACATATGTAACTTCACCAAAGACCTCGGATAGTTGGCCGGTCAACCGCCTGGTTTAGTTAATTTAACAGAAAATGTTTTATGATTTAATTAGACACCCATGAAAATTATACACACATGATACATACATACAAGCGTACATATGCATATATGTTTGGCTGTGTGTAGTAAAGATTTTACAAAATGTGCATATGTAATGAAGACCATACGACCATATTTAAATTATTTCTGCTTGTAATCCTTATGTACCTTGCAGACATACATACCTATGTACATAAATATATTCTATGTGTGCTTACATGTGTGTCTCTACGCAATATACGCCATTATCACAATTACAATCAAAGCAAAAAGCACACATTACGTTCTGATGCTAATAAAAATATTAATAATACTCAACTAGCAGACCACGTACATACGAGTATAACCAATTGTGCCACAATTCATCCCTCTCCGCGACCCACAATAACCCTACAGACATACTGAGCTGTGGTCGCGGGTATAAACTAGCCCAGCGCCCCTCGAAAGCGAAGCCAATTAAACTCGAAAGGCGATTAGAGCAAAAGTCGCATAATTAATCTGATTATACAAGTTCTAATAACGAATAAATACATATACGTAAGTGTTAGTGTGTGGCTATTTCATAATTGAATAAGCGAATAAAGTTGTTTGTATGTGCACAGCTTTGGCCGATATCAATAAAGATTGAGCCGATTAGCAAATTCGTGGCCATATTATTATATTTAGTCGGAGCAATTCTGTTAATATTGTCGGTATGTAACGCTGATGTGTTCATGTATGAGTGAAACTGGCCGTGTAAATATGCATGAGTTTGTATGTATGTCGTTCTAGGTACATGCGTGTAATGCGACTGTATTGATTTCATTGGTTATGATCGAACTGATTTTCATCTACATATGTATGTACATATAATATATAGTAATACGTACATACATACATATAAATAGTAAAGTAAAAATTTATTATTGACTAGGCAAGCAAAAATTAACTTTTGTATAAATGCGTGACGTAACATGATGGGTTTGTAAGGTTTCGATTAAATTAGTAAGGCTTACAAGAAAAGATTCAAAAAAGAAATTTCAATAAAAATCATAAATCTTACGCAAATCCTTTCTCTCGAAGACTCGCAAAGCCGACCCATCGGTTGTCCGCATAGACCACGATCCTGCACCCTTTAGCAGGACGACAATTGCATACTCAGTCCAAAGTAGCAGCCATTGGCAATACTGATTCCGCGTTGGATTTCACGGCTGACTTTGTTGTTGGTGTTAATGCCAGTTCCAAGTAAGTTTGGCGAAGTTATCTACGAATTCAAAGTTATCACTGTCAACAGTGACGTGGGATCCGAGATTACCATGCGTTGGCTGTTTGTTTGCCCCCCTTGCCTCACATACCCTCAAGCTTCGCTTCCTTATCCAGTCTGGGGAAAACAGAACTCACGGTGCGGTTGGTGAGGACAATGATGTCAGCTCTACAGCTCGTTTCCTGGACCTCCCTTTAGATAACCTCGGCGATTTAGATTGATAAAGCCTGCCCTAAGCGGGGTTAAGGAACCACTACAACAACAACAACAGAAGTCACACGATAAGGGAATCAACTTGTCACGGCTCGGAGAGGTCCTTATTGATACTGACGGAGTTTGCATAGCCCTATAAGTTTGGCGCGAATACAAAATTGTGATATAGCCTCGTAGAGGCGGCTGTTCTTCATGTTGAGGGCTGATTTTCACGGGTCATTTAAGAGATATATATATACATAATATTACATAATATATATATATATATATAATTTGCGCTTTGTAACCGCTGGAGCGATTTTCGGCCGAGCTCCTTCTCGAATTTGTGGTTTTGCGACTTGATGTATTTCCGAAAAATGGAGGGACCTTTAGGTCTTAGTGTTTCACACAATACGCTCGATAGGACCTTATACGAGTATGCGATGTTGGGATGGCTTTTTCCACGATTATTGGCGCAGACTGTAAGAAGCCACATTATTTGGATTGGACAGAGTACACTTAGGTTACAATCATCGTTCATATCTCCTAAAGAAACTTCTGCGCCGCATTTAAATAGCTCGGCTGGCAATCCATTGGCTCCCGCCGCTTACTTGTTTTTCAAGCAGGCTATTCGCTGTTACTTATGAAAGACTAATTCACCAGTATACTCGGAGTAGCCAGACTCTTCATGCTTATAGTACGACTGCTGAAATGCTCGGATTAAGGCGGATTAATTAATATTAACACATGTTCTTTCAGTCCACCACTGAAGGTGGCTGCTGTTGCTTAAGCGACGGCAATAAGCTGTGAAATATGAGTTCGACGTTGTATAAACAATTAACACTAATGGCGGACAATGAAATTTCATACTCTATAAGCATTGCGTGCGAAGCACTTACCTAAACCAATTCAACCAAGGACGTGGAATTATGTGTGTGTGTGTGTGTGGGGTGGGGGGGGAAATCAAGCGACAAATATCAATTTATCAATGCAATTGAGCACACAGAAGGATGAAGAGCTGAAGAGAAGACAAATGTAAAAGCTATTCCTTTCCCCTTTACAACACCCAGTAATCAAGGACAAACTGCGCTACATGCTGCAGAAGCATACTTATTTATATGTATGCATGTATGTATGTATGTATATAGATATTCAGTAGGAATCTATGTCGAACAGGCGAAATCAATGCAAATGTTAGTGCGATAAACATTATGAATTACATATTTATTTAAAAACGTTACGCCACAGCTGCGCAAATCACAATCAATGCAATCGAAATCGAAATGTGTGTATGTATGTATGTATGTACGTATGTATGTACGTATGTATGTATGGTATATGGAAATGGATATGGAAATGAGCTACGAAATGTCAGAAATCCAATTGCATCTTCCTTCATACACGTACAAACATGGCAGCGAGAGTGTGATGAAGAGTTGCAAGCGAACGAACGGGCGAGAGGGAGAGCGAGTAGAGAGTAGCGAGCAAGAGCATTAAGCCGTGAAGCTTAGCTGACATTATGTTGGACTGTCAATTGCAGGTGGTGCAGATAATATTCAAAGGATATGCAAGCATTTGCGAAAGGACATTTTGACGCCGAAGAGAAGTCAATCAGGCATTAGATATCGAGCTTAAGTAACTGTAATTGTTGGCATCAGCGCATGAAAGGCTGTGAGGGTGTGTGTAAGGTGCGTTTGCATGCAAATTGAGGCATTTAATGGCCGACACAAAGCACTAACAATGTGAACAATTGCAATTTCACGGTGTGTTTGTATCTAGGCAAGGATAAAGAAGCACTTCGATGTGCAAAAAATAAAATAAAAATAAATTGGTAGAATATAAAATTGCTTTTTATTAATTTTGAATTCGCATAAAATTGTGACGAATTCGCTTAACAGTGCAGCGTTGCCAAGCGTGCGGGCGACGTTTAATGTAGCATTTCAAAGATAATAGATTAAAGAAGAAAATAATAATTATTTTTGTAGTGTGTTTTTTTTTACTCTAGTATTGTAATATGTGAAACATATATGTATATGTAAATGCTTTCAATTTTTTCTCATAACCCTTAGCGGCAATAATTCAGCCGAGCCGTCCTTGTGAGTTATAGGACCTTAACGGTGCTTTATAGTTTTTGCATGTCTATTTTTTATGATTTCTCTTCAATTTTTTTTGTAATTTTAGTTGCTATTTATCCACGTCATAGTGCAACTGCGCGTTTTTTTTTTTGCTTAAACTCCCTTACGCAATCTAAATAGCGCTATAAATCAGTCCAGTGGCAGGCGCGATTTGGTCGGTGGGCGGCGTGCCGTTTGCTGCTTCGCCAGATTCGCGAAAGCAATGCATGAATTATAGACAGCAGCGTTTTTTTTCGAATACAGTGATCAATGTCTGCACGTGGTGTGACGGTGGAGATTTTTCGTGTTGGATGAGCGTGCCACAGGTACCGCTGGGGTGTGTGTGGGTACAGGTGAGATTTTTTCTTTCTTTTTACGTAAGCTGCAGATCCGGGGAGGCACAAAAATGTAATCCAAAAAAGAATAATTGTTGACTCAGTTGAAATTCGCCTTTTCATGAACGATGGCTCGGAATTCGACTCGAGTTAAGTTGGATGCAGATCATAAAGATTGATTCTGATGTGATCTCACCGAAGGCGACATTGAAATATCAACGTGATTAAGCGAGAAACCCCAACATACTACCACACACAGCTTCTGAGATATCCTGCTGTTGTCTATACTTGAACTCTGCTAACCTATTCATTGGTGATGATACTCGCCACTCTCGATTCTCCGTAAAAATTGCATATTATTCAGATTAAATTTCCCCTCATCAACGCTAAAATAACCACCAAAGCGAACCATACACGTGAGCAACCAAAGCCTGCTCGCCCTCAACAGCTCCCGCTGCTGCCCTTCTCAGCACCATGCTGTGGTATCGCATGATTTCATCATCGTTTTACATGATTTATTTCAATTGTTGGCATACGTCGACTCCACGCCGATAACTGTCCAGGCCTCCGATATAATATTCCGCACCGCGAGGAGCAAGCAACTCATGAGTTACCATCGAAATAGCCCACTGCCACCAAAATCCAGTCTGCCACCGCCACATTCTACATATTCAAATGCAGAGAATTCAATTTACCAGCGGCAGCACCAACACTCCTTTGTCTCACCTCTTCTCATGCATACTATACTGTGGGGGTTTCGGAAGTCGCTGGTGGTTTATGGAGAAAGCGCCATAGCGACCAACCAACTTCCATTTGGACATATCATGAGATGTTCCGTAGGACGATTTCAGCTTTTACAGATAAGCATATTCCATATTCAATGTAACAACAAAAACAACAACAACAACAGCAGAAGCAACAGCAACAATATGTAAATTATTCTTATGAAACGCCAAGGCATTCAAGAAATTGTAGATTCTGTAAGAAAAGACAAAAAGAAAATGGAACTTTGGGAGGTACGAGAATGCACATGTATGTATGTACCATATGTAAGTGTGTGTGTATGCATATGGTAATATGTGTTTGGGTAAAAAATATTGAAAGTTACATAAATCATAAAGGAAAAATTGAATTGTGTATGAATGGGCGCTGGTACCGTTATGCATATTTTGAAAGCGAAAAAAAAAACACGTAAATCGAAGGAAATAAAAGATTGCGACAGGCAACGACGATTAAATGCCGAATTATTGGGGCTATTTTGGGGAGAAAGATGTTTTCTTCCATTTTTTGCTCTTTAAAGATAAGGAAGACTGGTCGGAAAGGCAGTCAATGCTGGGAGAAAACTATCCGAAATGCGTAATTTCTACAAGAAAAGCGCTGATTGTCGTCTATACATGGGGAAGGGGCTCAAGTAAACGCAGTGAAAGTGTCGCTCGATGGGTATTTGCAAAGCTGCGATTTCTCTTGGATACTTCTTGAACCAGATATTCATTCCCTCAATAATTGAAACCAAAAAAAAGCATCAACAACAACAAAACAGCTATGGCAAAAGAACACCAGTCATGAGAACGCTTTGTACTTTAGGACCAATCACTAAGGAACGTTATGAAAAACCGGTCCAAGAAGCCGAAAGTGATGAGAACCAGTCGACCATAACAGCAACTATGCAGCCAATACAGTGCCCAGGGATCTGCTTTAAAAGTCCCAAATCTACTCTACATTATCGGCTATCATACAGAAGATATAATTGAAGATCGACGTCAGCTTATCGGACCCTCAGGAGAAAAATTTGCCAATGTAAAGGAAAGTAACAGTTATCAGCTATCAGTTGATGGTGCTCCGTTCGAAAACCAGCGTTCAAATAGCTTTACATATAACTATTTAACTGAATTATTAGAAGCAACCACAATTTCCATGTAAATTATGAAGGTCTTTAATATTTTCATGATGTTCCTGAAGGAAAAACGTAGCTGTAGACGACGTTCTTCAAAAAAGCAGTTTTGGTTTGTAATTTACGTGGAAAATTTGAGGCTAAAAGCTCGGATCATTCTAAATTCAGGTGGACCAAATCACTTTCGCGTTAAAGAGCTTGAGCAACTGCATCGAAAGAGTATATCGCGAAGAAACTTTCAAGCTTTCCTTTAAAATTATCTTTTTCGTACAAATATCTAAGCTCCTCAGCAATTTTTAACTCCACAACGAGTCAAACGACCACAAAGTTCGTAATACCTCAACCTCACAGATAAGATTAAGCCTGTAAATTCTATTCTCTCTCTGCGCTTTTCTCTAAAATTCATTGAAGCAATTCATAAATTGCCCATAACGACCGGGATTTGGTTATTAAAAACTGAAATGACAACCGTTTTACAATACAACTGACTACCGAAAGCCAACAACCCTTAAATACCCGTACATACATTTCCGCAATTCATTCATTTGATATTCTTGTGATCAGTTAATGATGAACATGAAATGAGCTGCTGCAATTGCCGAAGCGTTCAAAATTATACAAATTACAATAACAAAGCGCAGCATACACGTATGAAGTGGAAGTGGTAGCTAGTGACTGCTTGGTGCCCGAAGAACTGCGCATGCGTTCCCTACTTCGCTGACTTGTCATTGTTCACTCAGAATTGAGTTTTTTTTTCACATACACGTATTCTCTCATTACAAAGCATTTGCAAAAGTCAATTGGGAAAATTAATTTACGAAGTAAACAAAAAAGAAATCCTGGGAGTTAATCCAAAGGACACTGGCATTGTTGAATGAGTTGCTCTGACTGGTTGACTGGCTGACTGGCTCGTTGATGAGGGACTGACAGCGCATGAAAGGTAATTTGTGCCAGCTAATTCGCTTTGTTGGCTAGATGTCATTAGGGGAGGTGAATGATATCGCGAGTACCATACATACATACATACATGAGTTTCATGGTGTAATTTATTCTATTTGGGCTATAATTGAGCGAAATGATGAGTAATAAGGGGTGGTAATTAGGAATACACTGAAAAAAATAAGGGATTAATTTAATGGAAGCGTAAAAAATACTTCTTTGCTATTTTAAAAAATTAGGAGTTTTCGGAGCTAAGTCTCAAAAGTCCGCAAAGTGACGTGTAGAGGTTTATAGTAGGTTAAGTGAGAAGAAAGTTGTGGTCATCAGTATTCCGAGTAGAGTTGAAATTAATTCGAATAATATCTCTCAGACCAGTTGCTCAGCTCGTATCGTAGTTTTCCTTCCGAGTGTTACATTATCTAAAAGTTAATAACGTAATCTCCCTGTGGAGATTTATTTGATAAAAATAGTAGAGCTTAGGATCAGTGGCGGGTAGAACTGTTCTGATATTCCGAAATTCCTATTCCTTCAAATGAATTTTCTGCCATTACTTAGAAATTTTAAACTTCACCATATTTTCTCACAGTGTACACTCATAAAATTGTCTGTTTTCATCTTTTTGTCACCAAATAGAATTAACTGCATTTTCATTACGCACACACTTTCCACCTTTTAGCTTGTCAAATGCTTCGATCCGGACAGTAGTTGTGCACTGCCAACTGTTACTCAGGCTACGAGCTCTACTTTCATGAGACCTAATTAGTCGATGGTGATCCATCAAAAAATCGCGGCAGGCGTTACTACTCGCTACTAGTCATACGCTCGCTGTTACGCTTAAGTATTTTGCCAAAGCAATCCTGCCGCATCCTCGACGTGGTAACACCTTTAGTGGCGAGGACCAATTTTTCTTCCTCCCTATCTCTCTCTCTCTCTCTCTCTCTCTCTCTCTCCCTCTCCCTCTCTCTCTCTTTCGTTCGCAATCTGCGCGTAGGACTTTGTAACCGGTTTTACCCTCATCGCTCGGGCTCAGTGCATTTGTACATACCTATAATATTTAATTGAACCAGATTGCTCGCTTCGCTGCGTAGTTTGGTCTTTTATTTCCGCATAATTCACAAATTCCGACAAACAATTGAATTTTACTGAACGTGTAATGAAACCGGGTGAGCGCCTGAGTTGATGGTTTTGTTGCTTTTAATTGGCTTTATCTCTGCTAATTTCGCACCTCAATAGGTTTTTGTACATAGAAAGTATAGTGAAGACGGTAGCGAGTCGGAGTGGTAGAAAGAGTGTCAGACAGAGTGCCCTTAAACGCCTAACTGTCAGTTTGGTTGTACATATCTATGTATGTTTGTATGTACACGTATGTTTGTGATTTATGCATTTTTAAAATCCCAACATTAAGTATTTATGAATCGGCGCTTCACTTTTCCAAAGTGTTCCTTTTTATCCCAACGTTCTTCCTTCCCTACGGTTCTTTCTTTCTCACTTTCAATTGCTGCTCAATTATTTTACTGTTATTTTTGTAATTAATTTTGTCGCAAATGATTTGAGTAATTGATATTTTATTTATCTTATGCTTGCATCTTATGTGCGTGCGTGTGTGTGTGTGTGTGTGTGTATTAGACTCCGAACTGGTTGCACGAGTTTGTTGGCTGCTGAAATCACCCGAGGCGACTCGGTGTTGATGAGGAAAAACACATTTTGTAGATTTCCAATTTCGATAGTGTCTGTTTGTTGACTTTGTGGATTAATTGTGTTAGAAATTATGAACTTTTTGTTTGCATTATGGATTTTCATATACATGTACATACATACATACTCGTACTCGTATGTGCATATGCCTTTAGAGCAAGCAGCTGCCCTGAACTACTTTCAGTAATTGGATTTTTGTAACGATTTTTAAGAAAATGCTAGCAAAGATCTATTTTGCACGCGGCGTATGTAGCAAGGGAGTTTGAATTAGGGCTTCTATGATGACTAGGCTCACTTTGAAAAGGGCAAAGAAGCCTAAAGATCTAAAGTTCCCTATTTAAGACACAACTCCGTCGGTCCTCTCTAAAACTACAATAAATGTTTCTAAATTGTAGATAGGTAATCCGCATCGGTCTCGAGTGGTTGACTTCTTTCAAAAACAGTTAGGTGGCTAAGAAAAGCGTAGAATTCTTCTCTAGAACGAACCGTCGGAAAGCTCTCACTTTATCTGTGAATACTCGATTATTCATCATTAGATCGCGAGCGTCTGCCACATTGAATATTTATTGGAATATGTCGTTCTTTAATGTTTTGAGTGGTGCAACAAGTAGTTCCGTAAATGTTGTTACCGTAGAATCAATAAAGTTAAAGACCTCAACTGAGATCATACATTGTAAATTTTTCAAAGAACGGACGATGCGATGGACGTTCGAGTTTATATTCAAGTAGGGATATATTCTAAAAAGTTTTGTAATGGAATCCAAGTCCCATGAAGGGTGATAGGTTTAGGCAACAACTTTTGTAGAACGCCGTCAACAGTATAAAATTCTTTTTATTTAATGGTGTGGTATGCAATTCATTCTTCCCGGTCCTTCTTCACCTGATCTCGCCAAAGGAGTACAGATTCTCCATTAAAAACTGCATTGAAAACTTTCCAAGCTGGAGTGTTTTCATCCTTTCGGACCATAAAACCAAGCCAGCGTACAAACATTTAGTAATATTTCCGAGAAAAACAACCAAACAAAGATGCTCTTTAACAGCCATGCAACTTGGGGAGATAGTCCTCACAAGCATTCATCTCTACATTGTCTCATAAATCCATGCATTCGGTAGAATATCCTTATTTGGATAAAGGAAACTGAAATATGTAAGTGAATCTCGCATGACATAAAAGTCATTTATTTTATGGACTTTTAATTTAATGGGTCGGGCTGCGATGCGAGTAATTTTGGTCATGCCGTTGAGCTCATACGAGTACATCTGATGGGTTGGGCGCAAGAGAACGCACATACTTACTATACATACCAACAAACGTGCATTAAGTGCTCGAAAATTAACGCCTCATATAAACACGCACACTAACACACATACATACGTGTATATATGGTACATACATATGTACGTGCATACACGCATTTGTGCAAATATGAGTTAATGACACATCGTTGGCTGTGGAACAGAAGAAATGATGGCACATTCATGAAATTATTGCATTTCAGTTGCAATTTTTGTCCGAATGGCAAACTCATAAAAGGGGATAGTGCTAATGCCAGCAATGGCTAAGGTAGGGTCACACGAATGCATGTGGCGCGGGGGATAAATATTCAATTATGAGTATGAGCGTAGTTAGGTAGGTAGTTAAGTAGTTGAGTTCCCATTTAATTGCGCCTATAAAGATACGCATAAACTACTAAGAGATTTGATATTTGTTGTTTTGTTGGCTAAACGGTGGCAAACAGACAGTTAATTATATTAGACATGCTGCCTTTGTTGTAAATACCGGCGGTATATTCTTCGGAATGCCATGAAAATATGTTGCACACGCATGCATATACATATGTATGTATCAGTCAGTTAATTCTTTTATTTTAATTTCTATTATTATTTATTATTTTTTATTTGTCTTTTTTTATTTGTTTCATTTGATTTGGTTTTAATATATTTATTTTTTTATTTTAATTTGTTTTAATCTATTTTATTTTAATTAATTTTATTTTAAATTATTTTATTTTATTCCATTTCAGTAATTTATTTTTTTATGTAGTTTAATTTGATTTTTTTTAATTGTTTCATTTGATTTGGCATTTATTTTTTTTTATTTTAATTTTTTTTCCATTTCAGTAATTTACTTTTTTTATTTTATTTGTTTGTTTTTTCTTGTTTCATTTGATTGGATTTTAATGTACATTTTTATTTTAATTTGTTTTAATATATTTTATATTAATTTTTTTATTTTAAATTATTTTATTTTATTCAATTTCAGTAACTTTTTTATTTAATTTTATTTGTATCATTTGATTTGGTCTTAATATATAATGCTTTATTTTTTTATTTTATTTTAAAGTATTTTATTTTTTTCCAATTAGGTAATATATTCTTTTTCTTTCATTTAGTTTAGTTTATATGCTTTATATTAATTTGTTTCATTTAATTTATATAATATAATTTAATTTTTTTTTTACTTGTTTCATTTGATATGAATTTAATATACTTAATTTTTTATTTTTATTTGTTTTATTATATTTTATTTTAATATATTTTTTTTATTCTATTTCGATAATTTAATATTTTTATTTCATTTTATTTGTTCTTTTTTTATTTGCTCCATTCGATTTGATTTTAATATACTTTATTTTTTAATTTTAGTTTTTATTATTTTATTTATTATTATTTTTTATTTGTTCTAGTTGATTTGGGTTAATAAAGTAATTTTATTTTAGTTTATTTTATATTATATTATTTTATTTTATTCCATTTCATTAATTTAATTTTTTTATTTCAATTAGTATAGTTTTAATATGATTTATTTTGGTTTTTATATTATTTTATATTATTTCATTTAATTAATTTAATTTAATTTAATTTTACCATTTATTATTCTGTTTTAATTCAATTTGTTATATTTTAATTTATAATTTTGTATTTTACTTTACTTTATTATTTTTAAGCATACAAATCCTTTTTGAACATATTTTATTATGTAAGTTTGTTTTTGTTGCGATTTTGCTCCTTTTTCCCCATATTCAATTATCTTTCTTTCCTCGTGTAAATTTTCCGCATTAAATCATAAAAAATGCACCCTAAAGTATAAAGATATATAGTTCATAAAAAACTATAAACAATAATAGCAACAAAAAAGTCGAATGCATAAAATTCAATTGATTTTCATAAAGTGCGACACTTTTTATTGCTTTCTCTACAATTGAGGGTTTTTTGTGCATCAAATAAGGGGAAAATTATTTGCAACACATTTCGGTATATCCTCCATTGCTTTCATATGTGTGCATATATTTGTACACGTATGTAAGTGTAATGTTAATTTTTTGCCTGTCTATTTGGAAACTGTGACACCACTCGGTTCATGCGAGGATTAATTGCAGATGTTCGAAATTTTATGCTTATATCGTTGACTTTCCATTCAGTGCACTTGTACTGACTTGTATACATACATACACGTATATATATGCATGTATGAGATATATTGTACATTCTGGATGACAATGATGAAAATTATGCACAAAAAGATTTACAAAATGTTTTACGCTCCATTTGCTCGGTTTCGAAATTGATTTTCATATATGTACATACATACATATGTACATGCATACGTACATACATACATATGTATGTGTGTGTACTTATGCATAATATTATTATTATTTCTTTGTTGCTTTTTAAAACATTTCTAATCGCATTACACAGAACACATTTCCCAACCTTCAGGCAACTTTGGGTGTTTTTCTTTCTTTTTTAGCGGCTTTAATATTTTAATTTTATTTTTGATTTCGAAAATCCGAAAATGCATTAATACAAAGTAATTTGGTTTTAGAAAATGGTTTTTATCGAAGACGTAGCTAACTTCTAGATTTTTAATACAAATGTATGGATATAAATATGTATGTCTCATATGTACACAAATTCACATACCAGTGTTCATATGTAAATACTGGAGAAAGACCACGGAAAACTACCCAACGAGATGACCTATTGATCAAAATGAACATTTAACACGACCTAGCAGTTTCTTTTGGCCAAATTAAGAAAAAGTTAGAGTTACCAGTTAGCGAAATTGAAGCAGTGTTGTTCAGTCGGCGGCCGGCACAGAAACCATTCATTTCACCAAAAAATAGAAAATCCAGAATCGAATTTGTCAAAGATCATTTCGATTGGACGGTTCAAAAATGGAAGACGGTTTTATTTTCGGTTGAGTCGGTGTACAATATATATGATTCCGATGCTATTAGACGTGTGAGAATACCGAAAGGCCAGAGACTCAATCCTAAGTATTGCATTGCAACCACTAAATACGGCGGTGGTAATGTAATGGTCTTGTTTGGTGTTGTTCTCTGGGCAAGGTATCGGACCAATTCATCAAATAATAGCAATAATGAATCGTTTCATATATATCGACATTTTAGAAAATGTGATGCGGTCATATGCTGAGGAGGTCCTAAGCATACCTCGAAGCAATGTAAAACTTGGTTGAGACGTAAGGGCATAGACGTTTTAAATACGCCTCCTCAGTCCCCTGATCTCAACCCTATGAGAACTTATGGGTGATCATAAATATGTATGAAAATTAATAGGGAACACTGTCGAATCAAGGACGAATTGTTTAAAGCTGTAAAATTGGCTGACATATCTTAGGATGTTATCGATAATTTGTTTTTTTCAATGCCTAAAAGATGTGCTTCAGTTATCCAAAGTAAGGGATTTGCTACAAAATATTAGCCTAGAGACGTTTTTTTTGTTACACCAATGAAGGGGTGCTTAAGTTTTGACCATCGAATTTTGGACTACTGTAAACTCTTTTATGTTAAACTTTTTAAATTAAAAAAAAATATGCAAAAAGTATTATGCCTTACTAAAAATGAATACATAAACATAAATAAAATGCAAAAAACAAAAAAAAAAAAAATCATTTCCAATAAATTTAATTATTGGAAATCAGCACCAGAAAAAATTGCACTAGGGGGGCTGCTTAAGTTTTGGCCAATACTGTATATACATACATACATGTATAGAAATACTAAGTGAGGAAACAAGTTTATTTTTTGGTTGGCTAAATAAGCTTTGACACTTGATATATTACTAAATAAATCTCTTGAAAGCGAGTGCATCTTTTTTTTTAACAAAAATATGTACGAGGGTATTAACAAAAGTTGGGTAAGTTGACCAGTAAAATATAAACAAAAATATTATTTTTGTATTTATTCGTAACTTTGTCGTTTTTATCTTCCCTACTTAATCGCCATCGATTCCAATGCATTTCTTAAGCCTATAGATCCACTGCTGAAAACAGTCTTTAAAATCTTGCTTTTAAAGCTTATTAAGTTCAGCATTAATTGTCTCTTCGTTGCTATTGAAGACCTTTTCTTTTAAATTATTTTTAATTTTTGGAAATAACCAGAAATCACAAGGTGCTATATCCGGGGAATATGGTGCTGGACGTATTTCTTCGATCCCCGAGATTCTAATAAAATTACTCGTTATTTTAGCTGTAAAAATTGGAGCCGCAAACAAATTTTTAAAAACTTTTGGTAAGCACTCTTCGGTGTATCATTTTGCAGTTACCGTCTGACCCTTTTCCAGTGGAACAGCAGCTATGACTTTAGATCGGGTGAAGTAAACTGACAGCATTATTTTTGCTGCTGATTTTTGTCGCTTAGATTTTACGGGTGGGCTTGCTACTGTAAGACTCCATACCATGGACTGCTGTTTGGTTTCTGAAACGTACTTATAGAAGAACCAAGATTCGTCACCAGTAACGACTTTACTAAAGTTGCTAGACTAACCAATTTCGAATTTGTTTCTTCTTGTATTCCAGATGATAATATTCGCGATACAGCCATGTCATTCAAGCTCAATACATTAGCAATAATTTCTTGAGTCAATCGTGGGACTTCGTCAATTTTTGACTTGAATAGAGCTACAGTGACGTCATCAGTGGAAGATTTTAGTCGACCTACTCGGGGCTGGTCTTCTATGGAAAAATGTTCGGTCTGGAATCTTCGGAACCACTTAGAAATAGTCTTTAAAGACGGTGCAATCGTTCCATATGCAATTTGGCATTCACTGAATATTTTTATTGACTGTAAATTACGCCGAAACCCGAAGAGAATCATATGGCAAATTTTTGTTTGCGTTGGTTGTGGAATTTCGTCTGACCTATCTTTAGCTATTTTACGGTTTCTCGCCTCCATTTTAGCCGATCGTTCTAAAATTATAAAGGAAGAGTAATAAAGTAAATGCAAAGGCTTTGGTATTTTTAGATTTTACAAAAACAAATTGAAAGTCGCCAACTCACCGAATTTTTTTAATCCCCTCGTATATTTGTACACATATGTACATACATATATATTCACGTAGGTATGTTTGCCTATATTTTAATAATACAGTTTTAAAACTTACATAATTTTATATGTTTATAAGTATCTTTGTATGTATATTCATATGTATAAACGTCTTCGCCATGTAAGATAGTTGCAATAAAATTACCAAAACCAAAATATAAAGAAAGGAAAGAAAGAGAGTTATTAAAAGCCAAATAAAACAAATACAAGCATACGCACATATATATGTATGTTTATATGTATATATTAATACAGCAACTACCTACATATATAAAAAATAACAAATATACGCCAACAAGCACGAAATAACAATAACAACAAACAGCAACAACAACAACAACAGCAAAGCGAGCAACACGAAAACATATAAAATGTTCAAATCATCAAACAATAAACTCAAAATGGACTCCATCGTCGCTGGGCATGTTGTTGTAGTCTTTGTTATTGCTGTTGATATAGCAAATGTGTGGTCGTTGCCACTAGTACCACTACTACTACTGCAACTATTGTAATATGGCTTACATATGCTTGTTGTTGTACTTTTATTGCATGCAACTCTGCAACTCTTGCTGATATTATTATTATTATTATTGTTGTTGTTGTTGTTGTTACACATTTTATGCTCATTTTCATGCACAAATTGTCTCGCATTCCCCTTCCAATTAAAATTATACTATTAACAAAAAACTCACACAGAAATTACAACAAAAGCAAACTTTAGCAACAACAACTACAAAGCTAACCATGCGCAGTACTACCTGTGCGAGCTCACGAAAGTCTTAGCTGGCTAGCGACGGAGATACTTGAGCGAGTCATAGGAATGCATTGACAACGGAACACTTGGCAGACCTGCGCAGCAAGAATTTTGTTTTATTTTTTTTCGTTTGCCTGCGCGGCCATGGCATTTAAAGTGAGGCGTGGTCTCAAGTCAGCAGTCATTCACTCGACTCAAATTCGTTGAGTTGTACTCAACTTAAATGAATTGAAATCACTCTGCAATATTTTTGTTGTTCTTTCGATTGTTCCGTACCACCGCACTCTCGGACAGTGCTTTACATATTAGTTTTTTTTTTTGTCGCCAGCATTCTATGAGCTTGCATTATTGCTGCCTGATGTCCTGCTGTTTCTCAATCCACTGCTCCAGTGGTGTGGTGAATTATTTTATAGCCTTCTGGTTACTCCAAGCAGTTCATGGCTGACGGCGATTTCGTCGGTAGTTATGGACTCGCCATATTCATACTTATGGGAACATACATACATACATATGTATGTATGTAAGTACTTATGCGACTCTGTGGGCATATGGCTGGGGTGTTCTTTTTGGAGTGTTTCATTTTGAACTTATTGTCAGCACTTTTAATGTCACTTGTCTGTTGACTGTGAGCGGTATAGGAGAGGCAGATTGTTAGACAGGTCGGCATACTTATATACATACTCGTATGGATTTATGTACTCGTATCTATAATATCGAATTGATAAACCTCGAAGTGGTAAATTGGTTGCTTTACTTTGTATCTATTAAAATACAATACTTTATAAATCGATATAACCTCAGAAATTTAGATATTATAGCATGTTGTTGCAGATAGTCTTCGTTGTTATTCATAGAAGGAAGTTTTTATTATATATCAAAGTTAGTAGATTTTGGCGTTCTTATTGAGTCCCTACTTACTTCGCTCGGCAGGGAATTTCAGGCCCCCGAGTATACATATTTCTGATATGAAATAAAGGATCCGCCTTACAGAGGCGGCTTAGAATTTACTGTAGGTTACTCCATTCATTCAAAAATATCAAGACGCGGATTACAAATTGCAGTAGGAGTTCGGCCGAAAAACGTTTCAGCGGTTCAGTACTGTGAGGCAGCTCATTAAAATCAATATATTGCTTAGCAACCAATTTTGGACCTCACCCACGCCACAGCACGACAAAAAGGGAAGTACTTCTCCGTGCTCGTCCTCGATGGAAATATGATCGAACTTCAAATTCCATACAACTTGACTTTCCTTGAACATTCTCACATTACGTCGGAGGCCAAAGTGAAGCGATGGAGTGTTTAATTTCATTTTTAAAAGTATTTAGGTACGATGAGTATTTCACGCAAAAAATAAATCACATTGTAGAATAATTTCAAACAGCTGATCGCTGCGTTGCCAACTACTAAAAAATTATCAACTAGATTGACTAGTAATTTTTTAGCTAATAAATAATAAAAGTCGGGAACATTTAAGCACTATTTTTATGTGATTAAAATTTATATAAAATCTAAATCTATACTTATATGTTTATATACACATACATACATATATTGTATATAACATTTTAGTTTATAGTCAATAAAAATACAACAATAAAATTCGCAAAATCCAAGTTTTAATAGAGTAAATATATGAAAATAAATACGTTTAATATAGAAACTACATTTGAAGTGGAAAAGGAAAAAGTTCTATTTGAAAAGCAATAAAACGCTGATAGGATAATAAAATACAAAAACAAAATATAACTTTTTCAGATGACAAACAAACATAGAATCTGAAAGCCATAAAAATCCGTTTTTTCTAATATACCATTATATAGTACTATAAAACATACCATACATATACATATGTATGTACATATATAGAGTATAACTTGGTTGTCGAACATTCTAATCATTGAACAAGGGCGCACTTAAAACTATATAGTAAAACATATGTACGTACAGGCATGCTTAAATAAATACATATGTATGTGCCCTTCCAAATCTATTGGACTTGACTATCCACTCGCTACTTTATCCGAATAAATGGCATCCATACTCAATATTTCAAAACTTATCCACCCCGAACGAGTTATTGCCAAACCAGAGCAGGAGCAGTAGCTACAACAACAAATACAATACAAAGCACAAGCAACCAACGGACAGTATGTACCATATATGGCATGTAGTGGGGCTAAAAGCTATTTTCAACAATAGCAACAACAACAGTGACAAACAGAGTATCGGAGAGTATACATATATATGTATCTATTGTTTGAACATTTGTGCGAAGTAAACGAGAAAATGGCGTCAAAAGCGCCATATACTCGTATATATGTACGTACATACTAGGTTAAGTTTCAAGATATATGCGAATGCGGCGATAAATTGTAACAGTAAGTAAGACGATTGGAAATGTTTGTATGTATATACCTCCAACTACAACTAACTGTAAAACTGGTTTAACTGAGCGTGAGTATATGAAGTGTCCTGCCGCCTCTGCCGTTGCGTCTGCTGCTATTGCCCATACTGTTGCTATATTCGCTGATTGTGTCGCAGACTATCAAACGCTTCATGATTGCGCGCACGGCTCGTACATACATACATATGTATGAGTATATATACTCGTATAAACTCTGTCAGACAAGCATGAAGTTTTGTTGATTTTTATCATTTATCGATTTCGAATTTGCTGTTTCCTTACAGCGTGGTCCGCAGTGCTCCCCTATCAGTTGATTATGAATAGGGATGTAATGAAGGTTCGATTTCGGTTCCGAAAGGCATACGAAGCGGTTGATTGATTGTATTTGATAACCTAAAGCTTGTTGTAAATAGCGGTGGAGCCGTCTAAATTGGGTTTATATACGTACGAGTATGCTCATATGAAAAAAAAAGTTGAAAATATCCTGGCATTCTCTGAGTTAAGTCTCACTAGATTTTTAGTCGAATTTGCAACAACTTCTAACTAGTTTTACGGCACTCACTGCCGGAGTAGTGCAGTGCAAATCCAATTTAATTTCGTTGTGTGGTTTTGTCGCTTGTTATTGTCAGATAAATTCAGCTCAATCGCTTCGAAAGTGCTGTGAAGTGTTAGCTATGGAAATTTACGATGGAAATTTCACTTCTTCAATCTTTTCTGCCGTTCGATGCGCGCATGAGTGCGCTACAACGCATGTACATACATACCATACATAGGTACACACATATGTAAGTACGAAAACTAAAATACCCATCCTCCAGCTCGCTGTCAGTCAGTTGATCGACTAAGCTAATAGACTCACTAGCGAAATATAGTGCAGCAGCAACGCTCATGATTATTGTGCTTGTTTTTGTTGTGTTGGCATGGATATTTATGTATGTGTAGTGGAACATTGCCATTTCTTACTTCTCTTTTTGCAAACACGCATGGGGAATCCGCACTTACTAGCTTCCGCTTTCATGTAGTTGGGTTTTTGTGGATTATCGATTTTCGACTTTCGATAAATTCGGTAATTTACATTCATTTTCTTTTGGGGGAAAATTGCGATGAAAGCGAATTTATATTGGGTTGTATTATTTAATAATTTCAAACAATGATGAGAAGTTATGAGTGTAATAAGTTTGTTGTATTTATGATAACATACATACCATACATACATATGTATGTACATACATACAGTGAGCTCAAAAAATGTTCGCGTATAGTGAAAAATACCGCACTACAGCTGTTCTTTAGAAAAATAAACATCCAAATGAATTTTTTTTTGAACGAAAAGTAAAGTATGTTTAATTAAAAACTTTTTAACATAAACAATTATTTCATTTAAAAATCTCTTGGAGCTATAGTACATATAAAGAATAATACAATTCATATGAACAATATTTGAATTTAGAGGTAAAGTAGCTATTGAAGTTCAATAACTACATAATAATTTGTTGAACCTCCTTTAGCTTTTAAGACTGCTTTACTTCGATCAGGCATAGATTAAATTAAATTAAATTATCTAAAATATCTGGAGAAAAACTTTTCCAAACTCGTTCAACTTGAGTCCAGAGTTTATCCATGAAATGTGAGTTTCCTTTGAGCAATTAATAGTTGTTTTACATTCGCCAAGAATTTTTCTATGGGATTCATATCGGGTGACTGAGCTGGCCACTTCAACATCCGAATTCCGTTATTTGCCAATAAAGATTTTGTAATGCGGGCGGTATGTTTATGATCATTATCTTGCATGTATAACAAATCACCGGGTTCGCATCCAAAAATATCAAGGCTGGGAATATGTGAATGCTTTAGTCTACAGCTCACATTATTCCCACCTTTCCGCTAAAAATCAACCCCACACCGTAAGTGAACCACCTCTTCTTCATTACTTTAACATGAAGAAAAGTGTTACCGAAAGCTAAAAGTGGCAATTTCGACATAGACGACGGACAGCCAAAAAAATTTCAAGACGAAGAATTGGAGACATTGCTCAACGCAGATGCATGCCAGACGCAAGAAGAACTTGCAAAAGTATTAGGAGTTGATCAAGCAACCGTTTCCAGAGGATTAAAATCACTAGGATTCATCCAGAAGCTTGGAAATTGGGTTCTTATGAATTAAAGCCAAGAGACGTCGAACGTCGATTCTGCATTTCGGAAATGTTGCTTCAACGCCTCCAAAAGAAGTCATTTTTGCATCGGATTGTCACTGGCGATGAAAAATGGATTCATTATGATAACCCAAAGCCCGGCCAACCATCGACATCCACGGCAAAGCCGAATATCCATGGTGCCAAGGTTATGCTATGTATTTGGTGGGACCATTATGAGCTATTGAAATCGGGTCAGACGATCAATGGGGACCTCTACCGAAAACAATTGATTCGTTTGAAAAGGGGCATCACGGAAAAACGACCAGAATATGCGACCAGACACGACTCAATAATTTTTCAACATGACAACGCTCGGCCACTTGTTGCAAGGCCAGTTAAAAACTATTTGGAAAACTGTGGTTGGGAAGTTTTACCTCACCCGCCTTATAGCCCAGACATAGCACCTTCCGATTACCACTTGTTCAGATCAATGCAAAATGCCCTCACCGGAGTACGCTTCACTTCAGAACAGGATATCAGAAACTGGCTCGATTCTTTCTTGATCTCAAAGCCGGAGAAGTTCTTTCGGGACGGGATCCACAAACTGCCAGAAAGATGGGAAAACATCGTAGCTTCCGATGGGCAATACTTTGAACATTAAATGTATAACAATTTTTTCACAATAATAATGATTTTCGAAAAAAACGCACGAATTAATGCATACAATTAATTTTCGTTTCTTAGTCATGTTTGAAAATTGAACAGATTTGTTAAATTACCAATTTTTCGTTGTTTAATTTTTGTTACAAACCTTGGTAATTTCAAAATCCTTCGCACAATACAAATATTAAAAAATGCTGATGAATTATTTTTTTTTGCAAAAACGAAATTATTTACACATCCGTTCACGTGCTCTTATGGACGGGAACAAAATTCATTAAAATTTAGATTTTTTTAAATAATCATGGAAATTAACCAAAGTAGGGTTTGAAAACTAGAATACTGATGTCATATAACAGTAGAAAATATTTCATGAAGTGTTGCCATATTTGCGTGAAATTCAATGAGAAAAGTAAAATGTTCATTATGTGAACACTTTTTGAACTCACTGTATGTATGGTATATGGGAATGGGATTAGAATGCTGATAAAAATAATGAAAATACAATTCCATGAAATGTGAGTTTCCTTTCTGTAAGCTAAGTTATGTTACAATATGTCAGTGGTGGAGTGGTTGGCAGTGCGTACTACCAAACGGAGGGTAGTAGGTTCAAACATTGACCAACTTACAAAATTATGTAAAATGAACAAAAAATAAATTTTCTAATTGGGGTCGCCCCCGAGGCAGGAATGTAAAGTCCTCCGAGTATGTTTCTGACAATGAGTAGAAGCTCCTCATAATCGTTGGAAAAATATCAAGACGCACATTACCAATTATAGGAGTATTTTCCTGAGAAGTGGCGTCGCGTGACACTTGGGACTGGACAGTGACAGAGGTGGTGATCGACGGACTCTTCCACTTCTACGTCCCAAGTGGTATTATTATTCTAGTTGTTGGACTATTGGAGACTAAGTCTATAAGTAAATATCTCATCCTTTTAGCAAGCTACACTGTTCAGATCTACCTACCTACCTTCTTGTTTAATACCAGATGTACGAATTTTTGTGTATAGAGATATCAAGTGCATAGTTCGCTTGTCCACCAGGCAACTGCTTGGTAGATCCTTACATCCGTGCATCCGGTAGGTGCTGTTGCCTTATTTCGATTGTCTGCTCGAAGTGCTTCTACATTTTATCTCAACTTTTGACATAGTTTAGTTGCTTTGTAAAGATCTAAAAACATCTTGGCCGTAAGAGTGGTATATTAGTGGATTGATTCACTACGACTGCAGATTCGGTGGCTTTCGTGATTGAATTATGTTCCGCTTGGAGAACTCTTCGACTGACTCGACGAACAAAGACCAAACTCTACAAGTCTCTCATCATTCTCGTCCTGCTATGTATATGGTGTGGAGGTATGTACGATGGCAGCAGCTGAAGAGTCGGCGCTACGAGAGAAATTTCGAGGAAAGGGTTTGCGAACACCGCAGCCGATGGAACGATGAGCTATATGAGATATACGGCAAGAACGCTATAGTCGCTAGCTTATGTCGCCCGAATGGATGAATGCACTCCAGCTTTAAAAGTTCGATGTAGTACCCGCTGGTGGAAGCAGTGGAAGAGGAAGACCTCTGCTCCATTGGGAAGATCAGGTGGCGAGCTATCTGGTTTCATTTGGTACTTCCAACTGGCGCCAGAGAGCGAAGATAAGAAAGGAACGGCGCTTTCTTGATTCGGCTATAATCGCGTAAGCGGTGTCTACACCCATGAAGAAAAAGAAGAAGGTAAGGGTCTCGAGATTTCGAAGGTATGTGTTTTCACCTAAAAACTATCAATCGTTGGTTGATCTGAGGGTGCAAAGGATACCGAAGATATCTTCTTTAAATAATTGTTTATGCAATTTCTGCGAAATTCTATTTTCATACTTTTCGGCAATGTGCTCAATGGGCCAGTAATTCTCGAAATCCGCTTAACAAATTACGATACTCCTTCCTCATATCCCTACATACCTACATATGTAAAATAAAATAAAAATTGTATATGTATCTATATGTCTAATCTTCTGACTTTCCGATGATCCATACAGATTAGTGTCAACAGAGAATGCAAATTAACAATAAAAACAATTAAATGTAATTAATCAAAAATTTTCAAATGAATACACAAATAAACGACACACACATACGCACATATGCACATACATCTATACAAGAAAAAGGTAGACAAAATACTAAAAATTAACTAATCCAAACTAAAACCCAAAAAAGGCACAACACAGCACCGACATCCAGCTGAGGGCAGCGAGGAAATCGCAAAAAAAAAATTGCAAAAACACACACACATGGAGGGAATTACGAGTTGAAAAACCAAAATAAATCCCAAAATCTGAACTGAAATTTTGCAGCAGTTAATTGCAGCTCGAAACTCAGCCTACAGTTGAGATGAGCCGAGTTTTGGCAAATTGCTGATGTGTGTGGACTGCTCACAATGGACTTTTTGACTTTTCACAAGCGTTATTGATCGCCTCAACCCTGTATACCGCTCATTGTGTGCGTCAAATCTCTCGGGAGGCACGCACGAGCGCTGTTGCCACAGACGCACTGAGAATTCGCACCTTTTCTATGTACACAGAGCTATGTGCTGAGTGGCGGCGTGTTAGTGCTGCAGCTGGCCTCCTAGCAATTTTCCAACCAATTTACAAGCGACTGCAAATTGTTGTCCGTCCGTCCATTAAGCGCTTAGATTCTTACATTCCATTTATCTGCCTAATTTTTTCCAGTTCATTAGATACTCGCTCCGACAACGTGTTTATATGCTCCCACTTGGATGTCCCGCTGCGTTCTACGAGTTCAGGAAAAAGGAAGTGACAGGAAATTGGTAATAGAAATCATTTCATGTACGGGAAGATAGTGTCTGTGAGAATGAAGGCAGTAATGAAAGAATGAATGAAATTTTGCAAAATCATTGACAGAGCACGTTGCTGTAGTGACTGTAGTTAAAGGTGAGTATACACGTATGTATGTGTGTGTGTGGGTACTTACAAGAGATTGCATGTTTCTAAGGCATTATTTGCAATTTGTTTTGGTTTTCTCTCATGGAGCATCGCCGCATGCGCAACGTGCTGGACAATTTGTAGAATTGGATTAATTGATTTTTGAATGTTCAATACGAGTTTTAATTGATCTGGGAATCTCGTTATTTAATGTGATCCAATTTTAATTGCTGGGACAATAAATATATATATATATATATATATGTATCTACTTTAATATTCAGGTGGGTGGTCAGAGAATGCTGTGAATTTCATATTTCTCACGTGCAAATAGTGAATCTCCTCTTAGTGGGCTGCGGGATGGTTCCTTTTCGACGAGTGTTCTGAGAGTCAGTGTTGAATAGACATTTTTTTAGATGTCATCTGGGCTGGAGCTTTGCTTGAGTTTGGTGAAAAGATGAATTGAAGAGGATACCTTAGGACTGGTATGGTGTTTCTGCTCTCCCGACCTCCGCAACTATTTGCTACTAATGAGTAGAACTCATAGAGAAAGGAGTATGTATACTAATGGGAGTATAAATTAATTCAACAAAGTGTTTTCCAATGGAAAAATTCAAAAATACATCTTTCAATGTTTTGTTCTTCGAAATTGACAACTTTTTCTCAACTCTCTGATAATTTTCGAATACCATATCCCTGTCTTCCATCCAATCGTCCGTCGAAAATGCCATCTTAGGGAGGAGCAAGGTCTGGAGAATACGTCATCTTATGAGAACGGACCGAATTGATTTGAACCCTCAATAATTAAAGTTTGAGGGCTTCCCAGAGCTTTCTGTTATCTCTTCTACTCTCTTATGAATACAAAAAATTTCACTTATGGTCTCATCTAGTGGGTGCGCATAGTTCTATTTAAAGAAATGAAGAATATGTGACAACATAGTTGCATAAATTCCCTGGACGCAGATCAGCCACAGCGCAATCTTCTTCGAAAACCTGTTCTTCAAAACAATTAACCACCGGAAATCTGCTTTGGTAAAGTCAAAAAGGATTAAGTCGAAGAGAAAAAGTTAATCCTTAGTGAGAAAGATAGGTGAAAGAAAGAAAGAAAGAAGTACAAAGAAGAAATGCAACAATCAAAGTAACAAGGTGTAAAGGGATTTCACCAAAACATTAGGAGCACCAAATACAATAACAAAAGTTAAACTGAAAGTGTTTAAATCCCGTAACAGACTAGCCAACTTAAGATTGATTGAATGTCAATCATATGAATGAGGCAAGCAAGCAGGTCTATGAATGAGTGAAGTAATGAATGAATGGATTTTGAGCGATCAATGAATAGTATGCAGGCGAAAAAGAATGGATGAAATGAATTGTAATGAATGAAGTTGGTTTTGGACAACAAAACAATATACATACATTCATATATGACACAAACATACAAACAGACATACATACGTGTACATATATACATACAAATGTGTCTTCGTATGTATGTATGGAAAAGCGTAATCGATTACTCGTTATTTGAATTGGAATGTGGGTAAAAGTGGTTAGAAATCTTGATAGACTTTGTGGAGCCAGCATTAATATTCAAAACCCTACGCTGTCTGTGTAATAACAATTGCTATACCAACAACAATCAATAATAATATTATTATTAACAAACATAATCAACGAATTATTAATAATGCGCTTGACATTTGGCTACGCCTGTCAAACAGCAGCCAAGTCAAAGACGTAGAGTGAAAAGGGCTAAATGTCAGCCAACTTCATGCCACCAAAGTAGCAGAGAAATACATTTTTTTCTTGAAAAAATATTAACAAATACCATAACAAGGCAAAAAAAAGTGTGGGAGGCATTTATTTACTAAATGCTATAATTAAAAAAAAAATATTTGTATATATAATCTTCAAGTACTCGTGTAACACTCACTACCGGTTGGTTAGTTGATAGGCGAAAAAGCTGTTGGCAAATAATTTTAAGCTACACCAAAAAGCGAAAATGCTACTTAAGTCGTTTTTACTATTATTTGTGTAGTCTTGAAGCTATAAATATGTATGTATGTATGTACCCGTAACAGCCAAGCGCGCACATTTGATGGACATTAATCATTCTGGTATAGTTTTGCGCAACGAAATACGCGTCCGTCCGGTAGCAAGCGAACAATGGCCGCAAAGGTTGGTTGCTTCTGCGCGGATATATATATATTTATTTTTTTTGCTGTCTTTTTAACAATTCTTTTTCACTTTTCGTGTTTGGTATATTTGCCTAAAGCTATTATCACGGCATAAATACCAACTTGGTAGACCCGGTGTCTTTTCTTTGCTTCTTTACTGTCTTCTAATGTTTTTTTTTTCATTTTTTCATTACTCTCAACTACTGTTTGGAGCGGGCGGTGAAGAATTCAAATACGCATGCCATTAGCATGTTTGTGGTAATTATCTGCGATTGGCGATGAGCATGTACAGCGTGGAGTTAATGACTAATGCGTGGGTGAGTAAATAAAGAAGTGTATAAAACGTGTTTGAATATCAGATAATTTTGCTTTAAAGAGCGCTGCCTGTACTCCATCAAAATAATGCTTTAATCATGAAATAAGTCAACAATCCCCAGCAGGGCCTTCGGTAGTGTGTACATATGTAAGTAGTCTCATTCTCGATGTACATATTATATTAAGACCAGAAAGATTCCGGAAATTATCATTTAAACTGCCAGCGCTGAATATTTTTCAGAGTGAAGGTAGCACTGTCCTTAATTACTATGGCAAAAATGATGAATTTAGTCGACCTCAGTTCCCTCTGCGAATTTTCATTTACGGCCTCAACCAAATCGAAACGGATTCCACGGAGTGGTAACTTGAGTTTGGGAAACAAAAAAAAAACGCCTCAAAATGCTCAAATAATACTTTTTATAGACCGTCTGTCCCGTTGAAACGAATTCATGATAATAATAATAATAATAATGATAATAATAATAATAATAATAATAATAATAATAATAATAATAATAATAATATTTAATAATAATAATCATAATAAGCCCAACAAATACCCTCCACCCGCCCAACCGATCCGAGAGGCGTACGTAATATGCCGAGTCATGATTTACAACTGTTCAGCTAAAGAAAAAATAATTATTCAACAGCTGAAATTTAGTAAATATGGAATTTTAAAATTTAATTGTTGAGAGAAGTGAGAATTATGAACCAAATCGCGAACATAAAAAAAACAGTTTCCGGAAACTTTCTGGTCTTAATGTACATATGTATTTTAGTCACCACCCTGATATAGAAATTGGTCCAGAGGGAATAGTCCATTGAACTTGCTGTTGGCGAATTCGAATTTCGAATTCGAGATGGTTGAACAAAGCTTTATGCCATAGTTCTGGGTTTTTAGAAAATGTCCAAAGTTTACGCCTGCAATGTTTTCATAATCGGCTTCAAACCAATGTTCAACGTTTTCTTGGTAATAAGTCGCCATCATTTGGTAGTAATCTCGGAACTCACAGTTGCACATACCATAACTTCGAGTATCTAACCATCCAAGTATCAAATTATCGGGAGTACGCTCAGCAGAACACCGTGTTTGCATTTCATCACGTTTGTGCAAACGTTGCAACTCGTTTGCTCTTTTGAGTTTATATTTTATGATATTTTGGTGTAAGATTGTGGTCTTTGCCTGTGGTTGCTTGTAAACACAGACAACTGCCATTGATGTGAATCTCACATAGTTGGCAATATCGGTTTGACAGATGTGAGTAGTGTTGTGTAGTTGGCAACCCATCAATCAAAGCCACACAGTGATTTAAAGTACATTTCAGTCGGCTTTAGAAAGGCAAGTTTTGATAAGAAAATGTTTAATTCTCAAAACATTCGTAATTACTACAGCATAAATTAAGTTCCGGCTCGAATACAATGGACAATATATCCAAAACGGAAATATTTCAATACTTCTGTGAGGAATTCCATTCGAAATTAAACCTAACCTCACCTCGCTTTTGAATTTTGTTTTTTCTTTGACCATTAAATACGCAATTATTTAATTTTTATATGCGTTTATTTTATTTATTTACTCGTGTTTGCATTTAATACATAATTTTTGTTTCCATTTTTAAATCGATTAAATTCTAATTATTTCAAATAGTTACATATACGCATAAATTTAATAAAGTTTTATATTACATAAAGTTTATATAATTATTAATTAGCATAGCTATAAATAAAAAAAGGAATGGAATATATACATACAGACATACGAAGAACAAAAAATTTCAAAATAAAACAATATAGAAGGAGACTAATTACAGAAAATATTTGAAGAAAAAAGTATTCATAAGAGCTAATTCACTTCCAAGACGCCTGTAATACAGCTCTTTCCACAGCAAAAATGCTATAATTTTATGTTTGATTGATTTTTGGAATTCAAAGACAAATTTCGAACTTCGAAAACTGTCTTGGAAATACCTCAATATTTATTTAAAATAATAAAGAGTTCAATTTTCTGCCTTGCCTTCATCGTCTATGTGTGTACTTCTTAGATACTAAGCGGCATTGCTAATAATTTTTATTTAAATTCATTATTTTTATATTTAATTCTTAAATTAATAAAATTTAAATTCTTACGATTTTCAATGCATATTTATTTAGCTATACAAATATATAATTTACAATTTTTAAAGTTATTCAAAATATATGCAGAAATATTTACAAGCGCGAAAAAATCTTTGTTTATCCTGTTTTTTGTTTGTTTACAGTTACAATACATTGCTAAGTTAAAGTAAATAAATACAAAAATTATTTGGAAAATTGCAAAAGTTTGGGCCTAACCTAGAGTACGCCTTCAAAAGGCTACATTAAAACTTATAATTTTTCCTAAAACATATTTATGTATCACCAAGAGGCGCGGTTAAGTAAATGAAATATTAACTATTAATTTATATTGTATTTTAATGTTATTATTTTTTCCTGTTTTCAGATTTCAGAGGGTGCTTAGAGGTGGAGTTCAATGGAGCATCTAACGGTAATTATCACCCATACGACAACGTTTGCTCTGCGCCGGATTTTCGCCCATATCCAAACTCTCATTGTCACTATCCATTGTCTCGCTGCAATCGCCGTCCGGTTCGCCGCCGCCCATAATGTCCTGTTTCCGCTTGGCGGTGGCCATTTCAGCGGCATGTTTCTTGCGCCATTTGGTGCGACGATTCTGGAACCAAACCTGCAAAGACAACAAAAAGGTAAGAAATTAGTGAAATTAGTAAAAGTTAGATGATAAAGTAAGTTAAAGAGTGACGTAACATGTGTGAGGTAAACTTTAATTTTCACTTATTTAATTACTGCATACTAAAGTATGTATGTACCATACATATGTACATGTGTGGTGAGGGGTCAGCGCAAAAACGATGCTGCTCGCCCAATTCAGAAATGGAATATATTTAAACTTTATAAAACTCTTTGCTATTAATTAAAAGTGGGCAAGTGGGCGTAAGTTGAAAATGAAATGGCATTTATTGTGTGTCTAAATATCGTACACCCAATGCTCCGGCTGTAATTCTCAACTTTAATATCCGAGAAACTACATGACAAACCCGATGATGATGTTGGGCCACGTTTAGTGCCAAATAAGCTGAAGTGAGTGTGAGTCCTTCGCAATGACGACGTCAATGATGGTAACATGTGTAAAGTCATTAAGTCGCTGTTGGCATTAAGGCGGTCACAGACCTATAAGTATACGCAAAATAATGCCCTTGGTATGCACACACACACACACACACACAGCAGAGAATGATTTTTTGCTTTCGTGACGTGCTCGCCTGCAACACAAGTGGCACAGTTGGCCTTGCGGCAAGCGGCAGGCAGCAGTCAGCAGTCACCACCCCATAAGCAGCATCATCAACGCCGGTTAACCCTCAATTAAGAGAAAATAAAGCACCAACAGACCGGTTTGCGTGGCAAAAAAGTGGGTGCTGCTTCAGTAGGCAGTTCATAGAGCAGCGAGGAGTGGGTGGATCATACTTATATGTATGCAAGTAGGTTGACGAAGGCTTAGCACAAAACCATGACTAACAACCTTCGTTGCGCTGCCGTCGGAATTGAAAGCAGTAGAAACAACAACGACGCACTGAATAGTGCGTCTAGCATGCAATATATGTTCCCAGCTTTACCATACATACACATCCATAAGCAGTCGTAACGAGTAACCAAAATTCCGGTTCACATCCGAATATCAAGTCTCATTGTCTCTTGCAAAGCAGTCCGAAATACGTTTTTGTATGGTCGCCACAATGAGCTCAAAAACAGTAACTCAAGCATAAGCATGCGAGTCTATACGAAGCACATTTTCGAGCTCATTGAGCTGCTTCGAATGACAGCGTTGACGACATAATTTGCCACAAGCTAAGGACGGGCTTAACAATGGTTCGACTATCCAGGTTTTTTTTTCACTTTGTTGTGAGGAAGCTCGTTTCCCTATGAGCGCTCATTCATTTGCATGTTGTAAGCTCTTGTGTGACTTGTTGGTTGCTGGGCCGGCTTCATTTTTGTGAGTCGTTTTTGACTCTACTTGCTTTTGGCGGTCATTAACACACTTTTGCGCCAGACAATTCACTGTCCATTGTGTCATTAGGCAGAGTAGCAACGGCTGTGAGCGTTGCTCATTCCTTTCCATGCCACCGAGTCCTCTCAACTCATTCATTGGCTACTGTTTGTTTGGCTTGCTGCCCTCACTGCTTGGTGGCCACGAGTTTATGCCGACCAGCTGTTGCCTGTTGTGATGTGGTTAGAATGCAACGGTTAATTACTTTTCCAAGTTGGTTTTTTATTCAGTTTGATTTTCATGTCCGCTACTTGGAGAAGCTATTCGGTTCCTCTCTCTACAAGAATTACATGGAAATTTTATGAAGGTAAGCAAAGTGAAGGTCGGTGATAGTGAGCAGGCTCTCGACGAACCAACACCCAACTCTACAAGTCCCTTAATATTCCCATCCTGTTATGTGATGGAGAAGCTGTGACGGTCGACATAAGCAGACCTTGAGAGTCTTCGAAAAAAAAGTTTTACAAAACATTTATGGTCTTTTGTACATTGGCAACGGCGAATACTGCAGTCGATGGACAGATGAGCTGTACGAGTTATACAGTGTCAATGACATATTTCAGCTTATCAAGAGATAACGGTTATGCTCCAGCTTTGAAAGTTTTCCAAACAGCATCCGCTGGCGAAAGCAGAGGACGAGAGAAGAATTTGAATACCTTGGAAGGATCAGTTGGAGAGCTAAATAATTAGGCTATAGTCGCCCAAGCGGTGCCTACGCCAATGAAGAAGAAGAAGAACCAGATGTGAAGACAAAAGACTCTGACCCCCTACAGGTTAGGAGCTCAAGAATTTACTCGTGATAAGACATGCCTGTCGTAAGAGGCGACTAAAATTCAATAATTTCCGCGATAGTCGGGTCTTTATACTGGAACAATTCAAATTTTTATCCGACCAAGGACTGTCACTCCTGCAATATTCCCCGATAACCGATTCGGGAAATATTTCGCAGTTACAACAACAACACAAAAGACTCTGCTGAGTTATTCAAAAATCTCTTTCGAGCGCGAAATCCTTTGGGGCATCTCTTTATTATTAGATTTTTCAAAAAAAGTTGCTGGTCTGCATAGAGACTGCAGCACATAAACACACTTACTAAATAGAATAGATGATAAGTCTATAAGTTTCCTACGAATGAAGCGAGCAACATCTTCTGTGGAATAAATACATATGTAAAAATACATATATCAGCGCTTGCGTGTGTATTTCCTCGGAGAATTTTTGGCCACAGCTGTTGCTACAAAATAATGACCATGAAAAGCATCCTTAATGATGCTATCTAATGGTGTGTTGGCTGCAAAGTCAGTACGTTGCTACTGTGATTTGCTATAACCTCGTTACAGCTGCTGCAACCAACCTTTCCAGGCCAAGTGTCTGGCTAACTTGGTCCGTTGGTGGGTGGTGTTGCCTTTATGGTATATGAAATTATTTTCGTAGCCAGCAGCATGTTCTTCCTGCTTATGAGTAAATGTGTGAGTATGGATGCATGTAAAAATCGGAAAACAGCATTTTGTGGCTATTTCACACATATTTTTTGCTTCTTTGTAACCACTCACCACTTACATACATAAGTAGTACAATATATACAATCTACATGTTTGAATGTCTACATATGCCGCCGCGTAGTCTCAGCCAAAGCCAACTGGCCTTGGTTATATCCACTTCATTTTGTTGTATTTATTTTTGCCATAAAGAAAAATTAATTACATTTTTATTTGCACATAATACCACATATAATAATTACACGCGTACAAATGTGCAAATGAAGTTATAAATTATGTAATGAATGTGTTACAATGGCTAATTACAGACGCACAGATTGCTTTGCTCTTAAGTCTGGAAATGGTAGTTTTGCTAGTGGAATGTTTGGAATGTGAGAATGTCACTATGAAGATTATCTGTTTCCTCAGTGAGGGAGAGAGGCGATTCAATTTTACATTCATTTCAATTCATTTAGTTATTCAGTCAATGATTTACAAATCTTACATGCTCGAAGTACAAATTAATTAAAACAAACTTAAAACTATACCTATACCATAAGTATACTAAGAATAAAAAGCATCAAGGATAGAGCCAAAATGATATCTCAGGAATGCGATATCAAGATCAAGGCTTCTAGAGATTGTATTAAATTCAGAGAGTGCTCTAACAATAGGGTCGTAATTATGATGATTGGCTTTAACTACATCTAAAAATAACGAATAATGAGGAATATTAAAGCTGATTTGCTCCAGCTGCTCTGGACAGTCCAACCAAGCCATTGATGATGTCATAAAAAGTACTAACAACTGGATAGATCGTCGAAGAGTAAGAAATTTTAGATTTATTTGCATACATTGAGAAGTATAAGAAGGTAGAAGGAATAAACCTGCGTTGTACGGTTTCAAGATTAGAGGAATGCGTAGAATAAATTGGATTCCAAATTAAGCTAGCATATTCCAGCTTTGAACGAAACAAAGAATTATATATACAATTTTATACGTGTAGGGATCTTTAAAATCACCACCATACCGCCGTAAGAAAGCAAGGTTAGAATAAGCTTTAGGAATGATGCAATTGATGTGATTAATGAAGGTAAATCCCACATCAAAGAACACACCAAAATCCAAAAATTCATTTACAAAAGTTAGCTTATCAAATAGATAATAAGTCGACCTGAGCACATATGAACACTTTAAAAAAGTAATGTTAAAAAAAATTTGGCTAAATTGTTAAGATCCTCCTGTAAAAGTAAAGCATCTGAAAAACATCGAATGCATTTAAATAGTTTCAGATCGTCTGCATAAAGCAGGAAGTTTGATTTCCTAAAGCAAGATCTAATCTCATAAATAATAAAGGACCAAGAATGCTACCTTGAGGTACCCCAGAGGTGGCCTCAAAGGCATAAGATCTCGCATTTTCCAATTCAACAAAAAATAATCTATCGGAGTGATATCATCTACGCCAAGATAGAAAAGAAGAGTGAAAACCTATACACTCTAGCTTCCGTAATAAAATGCTATGTGGGACAGTAAAAAGTACAAAGGCTTTGGAAAAATCGGTACAGGCGACATCAACTTGATATCCCTTCTTAAAAGATGCAATACAATAACGAAAAAGACAGGCTAGCTTAGTGACAGTAGAACGACCGTTGACAAAACGACGGGCTAATGGAGCCTTTAACCGCAAAAAAACAATTTATCCTTTACTACTTTCTTGAGAAGTTTCGAACAAGTCGATAATTTAGATAAACGTAGGTCTATAACAACGGAGAGATAGAAGCAATTTTCCAACGATTAACGAAAACGCCAGACGACAACGAAAGATTAAAAATGTATTTTAAGGGAGCGGAAATAGAAGAACTGCACTTTTTAAGTACATAAGAAGAAAGTCCGTCCAAATTGCTACTCAAAGAGAGTTGAAAAGCAGCAATCCTATGCAGAACATCCAATTGATTGACTGAAAGACTACCGAAATCTAAAGTCTGCGAAATTTCCAGGACATTACAGACGGAAGTATTAGCATTCCCGCCTTAGTTATATTTGAAAAATTCGACAAAGAGATTTACGGTATCCAAAGTGCTTTCAGAACTCCTCCCATAGTAAGACATGCAAGAGGGAATATTGAAACAATCTTTTTTAGAGCGGCTATATTCCAAAAGGCTTCATTTTTAACTTTTCCACAAGTCGGTAAATATATTGCGTATAAAGAAACTTATCTAGCACGTTAAATAAAATATAAAATTTGTTCCTAAGATTTTTTAACATTCTGCGCGATTTTTATAGAAAATACAGCTTACGACATATGTAAATCTTATAGGCTATTTGTTTGGGAGTTATAGCTGCTAGGCCCTAAGCTAAATACTTATTTACATATTTACTTATCATACATATTTACATTTTAAGTTTAGATTTCTTTTGTTTAAGTCCTATGAAAATTGTTTGCTCTTTTAAGAAAATTGGTTATTAAGATGATTGAAGGAACTGAGAGGTAAGAAATTGAGTTTGTGTTAGTAAAAATTCATTCTCTATGGGTGGCATATAATGGACAGCTCAGTAGAAAGTGGTTAACTGTTGGTGGTCATGACATTTGCGTTGCAAGTACAGTACTATATAGGGAATTAGTTGTTCATAAAATGCCCGCGAGATTACTTAGAAATGCTCCTGCTCTGTTCCAATAAACTGAAGGAAAGTGGCCGTTGGTGGTGATTTTAGTCCATGCTCCCTAACTGATGGCCATCTAACCCAGGATGTTTTTTGTACACTGAAGTTTGTGACTGTTAAGTTCGCTTGACTCTAAGCGCTGCTGTCAAGTACGTTTCAGTTATTATATATAGTTGGCAACGCGTGTGCTATCAATTAGTTCGGTTATCACCATTATAATTTTTGTTGATGAAAAAGTGTCAAATAAAAGTATAAAAAATATAATGGCTGCCTGAATTAAGATGTGTTTATTTTTTCGTGATCGCTTCCATCAGCAGCTGGTTCTCGGGAACTCAACATAACAAACAGGTTAAACATTTTTGATACTTCGCTTCTACCCGATATATTCGTTTTAAATCTTATAGAAGAGCTGTGCCTTGGAGATAATGCACTGCTTATACCAACTAAGAAGAAAAACAGTTCTATATAAAATAGAGGCACCATAATATTTATAATTTTATAAAAGATTTCACTAAGAAACCACAATATTCACTGAAGGTACATACATATATGTATGTATACACTAGGTGGGGTGAGATGTAACCTCCTTGACTGCCAGAATGTGCTGCTACTGCAAAAAAGGCTATAGTGGCTTGTGGTCCGTTCATATTTAGGCAAACATGCCAAATTTCCGTGTTTAGTTTTGTTATGACAGCTGATTGTTGTTGACGTGTTTGGCAACATGTTGAGTATGGACAAGTATTTTGCACACCTTCCGGAAAATTACTTTTTGGACGGGATCAAGAAGTTGGAAAATCGCTGGAATAAGTGTATCGAGCTAAAAGGGATTACATTGAAAAAAATAAAAAATAAAAACAGTTTAATAAATTTTTTTTTTCGTTCCCAAGGAGGTTACTTTTCACCCCACCTAGTACATATATTTTTTTCCTCACATAAAATACATATATATGTATGTACATATGTTTATACATAAATCTATCTATGTGCATTTGGCCACTTTAATGCATTTCTAACAATACGCACCGCACAGTTGCCTTCTTTTTTTTCTTTTTTTTTTTGGGTCTCTAAGTCATTTTATGACAGCAACATGTCAAAGTCAATCAAACATTGTCGCCGACTGCTGCAATCAATTCGTTGCGCTGCCATTTCAAGCGAATCAAAAGTAACGAATTTCGATAGATTTATGGCCAATGAATACAAAAGCAACGAACGAGAAGTTAAAAAGGACCACATGGACGGCTAGTTGGCATTGAGTGCATGGTGGATACCTGGAATGAATGGAATGGCTAACCAGCAAACAGAGTAGATAAAAAGTAGTAAAAAGAAAAAAGAATGAATTATTCAAATTTTTATTGCTTTGCGGTGAACGAGATGCAGTTGGTGGTGTGGTGTGTGAAATAAAGTCAAAATATTGTTTGTTGGTTATCTTGTTAAGCATTTTTTCTGTTTTTCTTTTCTTTTTCTTTTGCATTTAAAATGAGTTGAGCGCATGCGTCGTAAATACGGCTAAGCCAAGGGTGGCATGTGTTTTGAGAAATCAGTCAACACAAACGAAATGGCTGACGAAATGTCGTCGTCAGGTGGTAGAAGGAGTCCCTGTTTTGGGTTGGGCAGAGATGCCAACAGCGATGGTAGTACTATTTGTTATTTTACATTGACGTATGAAGATAAAAAAAGACACATACACATGCTCCACCATGTGCTGATATGTAAATTCGCTTGAAAGCGACACGCCAACGTTTATTTATAAAGGTAAAAATATCTATGTATGTATATGTATGTACGATGTGCGGCAATGGCACTAAATAAAATTCGTAAATTTATTTATTTTTATGTACCTATACCCCCCTTTGTGGTGCGAATATAAACAGACATAATGGCGAATACGCTCACACCTAGTAAGGCGTACGGTCGCAGGGGAGATTTTATGTGGAAACCATGAAATTTATAATACTTAACCAATAGATATTCAAATTTTATACTATGCCTACCTTAAGTTGTTCAAAAATATAACATAATATATCACGTAGGGATCAATAGGAGCCGAAGTTGCGGTTTAAAAAAATGTTTTTGAAGAATTTTTAGTGTCAGAACGGCATTTTTTTTACTTAGCTTGAACAGAGAGTAAATTCAGAGCAAAGTAAATAGTATAACTAATAAAATATTTTTGGTATCGATTCAATCTTATGATGTAAAAAACAGTCAGATTGGGCCACTGGTATAAATTGACATTTTTCTTTTTCGCATAAAACACTGCCAAAGGGTTTAACTGTGGATTGTTTTCTAAATATTATATTTTTAAGCATTTAATAATGAGAAAATAGTTACAAATTTTCAAAAATTCAAATAATAATTTTTGCAAATAAAATGGGCATTTTTTATTGTTGTTGTTTCTGAGGCAAAATACTACGAAAGTCTAACTAAATACAAACAAATTTTTTCATTAAGAAACAAATTAATTGCCAAAAATTTTACTTTTAGATCTAATAAACTTAAGTTTAGTTAAATAAATATATTATAAGTAATAATAATTTTCTTTTGAAAAATAATTTTTTTTAGATTTTGTGAATGCAAAAAAAAATAATATATTTTTGAAAAATATTTTTTTTTAGATCTTGAGAATGCAAAAAAATTATTATTCCTTATATATCTTATCCTTTCCACTATAGTTACCATAAAATAAAATAAAAATCCGTATTTAAACGATTAGATGCTTAATACTCATCTGTCGGTGATGTGATAATACGCAATAAAGTGCCAACTAATATTTGTTATGGTGGCCTTCAGTCTGCTTTTACGTATAGTCCTTTTACTATGTGCTCACTCTTAGCTTCTATCTGTATTTGCATGTGCGACGCGCATAAAAATCATTGAATTGAATAGTAAAAGGTTATTTTGCCTTATGTTGGCCACAAACTTGATATACAAATATACATAAATATTGGTACGTCAGCCCCATACTTATGTATACCATCACACATATTTACATAAGTAAAACCTCTGCTGCAGTTTTGACTGATTTATTACGGTTTTTTGAGGTTATAAACATCATGGAAAAATCATAAAAATTGACAGCAGTTGACTAATTTTTCAACGTAATTTTCTCAGTAGGTGATATATAGTATATAATTCGCTTTTGGTTTAGCTTGTATATAATAAAATTCCAGTTAAATTGGTAAGCAAGCGAAATTTAGTCATGGAGTTATTAAAGTGAAAAATTGCAAATAAAATAAATAAATGAGTGACAGTTGAATTTAGAGTGGAGTTGTTTTGGTGTTACTTCATTAAGCTCTCTTCATTTATTACGGCTGATTTCCGCTCAACTCTTAATTTAACAGCGTTACCAATCTGTACCAAATTCGTTGCTAATCAAACTCTCTAATAGTTACTAAATGTTATATATATATATTTTTTTTAATTTTAATTTTTTTTTAAATTTAGTTTTTTTATTTTAATTTTCTTTAGTTTAAATACCAAAAAATTGTAATATTTGAAAAAATTATTAATTCAACCTTCGTTTATAAGAGTTCTCTCCTCATTCAGTCGAATTGAAAAAAAGCTCAATCAAAACTTTCATAATTCACAATTAAGCTTTACGCCTGAGCAGATAGCACAGCGGTTAATCAACATTTTGTGCATTCAAAACGTGCTCGAAATTCATATCATCAACACAACTCCCGACAGTCATTAATAATAACGGAGCAAAAACAAGGCGAAATACTCAAATACACAGGGCTGCTGCCCGATTCTTCACATACTCCCTATATACACATTTGTATATGCTATCCTTTATGGCGCGCAACAAATCTCAGTCACTACTACAACTGAGTACATATAGTAAAACAAACTCAACCAACCAACAACAACAATAATAATAAAATCTCAACGTTATGACTGTCATTATTTTCATTGCGTAGCGCTTTAGTACATTTTACGTATGGATGTGTTTACATTTGTTGTTGTTGTTGTTGTTATTATTATTATTATTGTATTGTGTAACTGCTGTTGGCTGTATATACATATGTACGAGTATGTTGATATGTCTTCATACATTTATAAATGGTTTTAATTATGCTAACATGCAATTATTCTTGTCAAGATCATTTCTCATATTATGAAAATGCTGTTCCATATATACATACATACATATGTATATAGTGAGGAGTTGCCCATAACCAATGCGAAATTTGGGTATAACTGTGGATGCGGATGTCAAATTACACGGCCAACTCGCCGCTTTTGCTCATGTACTCGCTTTGTTAGTTCGCCGATTTGTTCGTAGAGCATCATCGTAGCATCGTAGGTGCATGTCCGTTTATGCCATTCGTGTCATTTCAACTAATTTGCATTTTCAAGCTGTCTATCTATGTATGTATGTACGTGAATGTGTGCAAAAGCCAGCCAGCCAGACGATTGATGCCTTCAATTGCTATTGTTTTTGCAGCAAATTTGCATACCATCGCTTGCAACATGCCACCGACTCATAGAGTATTAGTACATATGTATCATACATACAGATGTATGTATATATACAGATACATACATCCATTAATATAGAGACAAATAGCAATTATGAACATCATTTTACCTCTGAAGCTTCATCACAATTTCTTTCTGTTGCAGTTTCGGTTCTCTGTCACTCATTCACTCAATCGGTGAGCTAATTGAATATGTATGAAGAAATTTCGCACTTGGCGCATCAAAATTCTGTACATACATAGATATATGTACGAGTATGTATATAAGCAGTGCGTGCAAGGACATTCCGGATTTTTTTAATTTACAGTCGTATGCATATATACTATGTACAAATGTATGTATGTATGTATATATGTTCGTGTATTAACGACTAAAAAATCATTTGTCGTTGCAGTTGTCGCCATTCTCCAACCATTATTGCCATTTGCTCGAGTCTACTCGACTTCACTCTGATTCCGACTTTCCGTTGTCCATTTAGCTCTTCATTCATTCACTCATGCAACTATCCATCAATTTAAATATACATACAAACGTACATAATTACAAATAGACATTCGCTGTGCTCATTTGTGTCATTCGTTTTGTGCAACTGTCGCTTCAATTCAATCCCTCATAAAATCATAAACATTCGTCCTCCTCATTCTTGGGCAATTAATCATTTCTTCATCATAATCGCTAAGTCTTTGTATGTATGTATGTATGTATGTATGTATGTTGGGGTAGTATGAAAATAGCTCACACAATGTGACGACTGATGTTATTCGTAAGTTTTTAATATCCCTTTTGAAGGTAGTTGGAACCAGAGCTTGTCGGTTTTGATTCAAAAACCATCATTTTGGTATTGAAAATTAGAAAAAAATATTTTTTTTTCAATTGAGAAATTGCATTGCATCTCATTAGATGATCAATTCCAGGAAATATTTAAAAATTGAAATATTTTCATTTCTTCATGGTTGCTCTTTTCTATCAGAATGAATTGAAATTATTGTCTTGAAAGTCAGTGTATCACGAAATGTTGTCAGACTGATTTTTTTTTTAATTTCTGACTTAAGTTTTAAACTAACTATTGAACAACTTTTTGAAATAACGCTTTTTTATTTACGTAATTCCGAAAATTTCCCAAAAAGCGAAGTAAACCTTTTCGGCTTAGTTTAAAATTGAATCTGAAATTATTAGACTTTGAACTTGGTCTTGGTTTATATAAAAAAAAATAAAAATTAATTTTTAAAATATATTTTCGAGTAAAAATTCACACCAATGGATCATAGGAAACTCAACATACCAAATTAACACAAATTTATGCAATTTTTATTATTCACGTCATAAATTATATAATATATTAAATGATCAAAAAAAGCTTTTAGCCTAATGTTAAAAGATTTTAAGCAAATTTGTTAATGAATATTTAGAAAATTAACGCAAACGCATAATTTTAATTGCTTACGCTTATTTTTCGTATTTACATTTTATACTCAATTATCTATTATTTATTTTATCACTTCTGCAATCGGCATTAGCTAAGCTATTTCACTTTTTTCTTTGTCCTTCGAGTAATAACGAAAATCTGTTGCGTTAAATAACTAATGAATGCCTATTATAAATTTTATTTAACTTTTTTCATAAGAAAGTTGGAAGAATTTATTGCTTTCAATTGCAAAAGCACAACGGAGTTCAAAAATTATATGGCAATCAAGCGAATATTGTTTATTGACAGCCATTAACAGTTAAATATTAGAATTTAATGGAAGTTTGGAAAATTTTCAAAATACACGAGAGTTAGAGGGAAACGCAGATTGTAGATTGCGAGTGTTTAAAAAGCATGAAATTTATGAAAAAACTGTAACTTAGAAATTCTTGTAATTGTATGTAGCAAAATATGTTCTCACACACAACTTGCTCCGAGAAATAAAATAATTATTTAAAGAGTACTGAAATTAATGCAATATTAAATTTTTTTAATGATTTTTGTTTTTCAATTAAATAAAATAAAATTTTTATTTATTTTTATTCGATAGAAACACATACCATTTCTTTTTTGTGTACGCGTTGCCAACTATTTACTTTACAATATGTTTTCCTTCGTACACTTGACAGTTACCTACGCCTACTCTCGTTCCAATCAGCGAGTGATTGTGTTTGAAACTGTCAATTGGTACAAGAATCAATAAAAAATTGACGTGTAAAAGTGCATTGCAATGAATTTTCTATAAAAAAAAATCTTTATTTTTCTTATTTTGATACAAGCCACACACCCAAAAGAGCGCGCATAACCAATTAAATATGCGGATTAGGACCAATTTAAATAATATTTCCATTTAGTTGCGGGAACAAAGCGAGTGACAACCGCAAATAAAGCAAACGAGGTAACAACAAAAGGTAACAGAAAAAAACGACACAACACATGTGAGGCAATAAACAAACATGTTATATACAAAGTCTATATGTACATTAATTTTGTACGTGTATCAGCGCGACAACTCTCCACAAATCACCAACATTTCCAAGGCGACTTGCCACACGCGTGCGGGTGTACGCGCAAATGTATTGTACATAGTCATATAATAATGTCACGACAAATTTGATGACAAAAGGATTTGTGTTTAACGGTATAAAATGAGGGGCTATGTCGTAGGAACAATGAAAAGGCGAATCAAAAAAAAAAATAAACATAAAAAAAAAATCGAAATGAAATACATTAAAGCATTTTAAAAACAGCGCATTCATCAGCTAAAACCCAAAGCTTGCGGATTTCAACATTAAGTGGCAAGCGACGGGTATATTGTCTGCGTGGATTTTTAGATTTTGAGTTTTCAGTTAGCGATTTATACCTATGTACAATACATACATATAGAAAATGAAGAAGAATTGTGTTGTGGAAAAAAGTATTTTAGACATGCGACGAGTATTATGGGGTATTACGAGTTTAAAGCGCACACAAGCGTACACCAACAACCCAAATAATCCCAAGCGGCTGCGGCAGCTCAAAAAATAAAAAATAAAATAAAAGTAGAATAAAGAAATGAAGTATGCAATAAAATGCGCATATAAGGTTGCCACAAAATGAAACGTTCGAAAACGATGAAGCCAACAGCCAAGAGACTCGCCGCCTCTCAGCCACTATATGTGGGAAGTATGGGTGTTTAGGTAGGTAACTTGCCGTTATGACCGCCATTTTTATACCAAATGCTTGTGGCATGAGCGCTCGCCCACTTCTCGCTAGCAACATAAACTTTTACTCGCCGCATGCTTTATTTTCAAACTAAAATCCACTCGGATTTGCCTTTCAATAAAAATGCAAATTTTCAACGCCTTTCACGGCATCTCCTCTTTAGCTTGCACTTCTTTGTGAGCTTTTATCAGCGCTTTTCTATGTATGTTTGCATTTTTAAGGTTTTATTTTTAGTTTTTTTTTTTAGTTCATATTTAAGTTTCTGGTTTTATCTGTGTCTTATCTCTTTCAAATGTGAAATTCTCAACAAAAAATAAAAAGGACAGGGGTGTATAAAAATGTAGTTTCTATTTTTTTCCTAATACTTTGTATATTCATCTACAGCTAAACCTCAACACACCCTTTTGCTATATTTTAGCTAAATTTTTATTTTGTACTCACCTTCACTTGTGATTCGGTCATCCCTAAGGCATAGGCGAGTTTCGCTCGTTCTGGTCCAGCCAGATATTTGGTTTGTTCGAATGTCTTCTCCAGCGCAAATATTTGCTGTCCACTAAATGTTGGGCGGGTATGCTTCTTCTTGCCATCCTTGTCGTTGCTTTGATGATGTTGATGCGCCTGTGAGAGACTGGCCGACACTGGAAAGGATAAGGGATATATGTAGAAGGTAAATTAAAGTTTATATAAAAGTATCTAAAATACAAAAGAAGAAATATCACAGATCCAAGATTCATTTTGAAGATCGATAGTACAGGGACGAATGGGCAAATTCCTTAACTGCTGAATATTTCTCTCCTTCGCCTCCTCTTCGCCGAGAATGAACTTCAACGGTCAAAGATAACAGTTCGCTTTGGGTATCTAAACACTCTGCTCCGTCTTAAACCAGGTCAGTCTTGAGCTGAGGCCTTCCCCTTCCTCTGCTTCCACCAGCGGGTTCTGCATTGACAACTTACAGAGCTGGAGTGCTTTCATCCATTCCGCGAAATCAGCGGATGATGCAGCACGACACGAACGATGAGGAACTTGTAGAGTTTGGTTTTGGTTCATCGAGAGAGGACTTTACGTTTCAATTGCCTACTCAATCCAAAGGTAGCACCTGTTGGCCATGCTGACTCTGCGTATAATAACTTAATTAATTGCTAACAATGCAAGAATTTCAGGAGCCCATACTATGTCCTTTGCTGCCTCATTTAAATAACTACGTTGAATATTTAATACTCCCCAACTAAAATCATTTCACATAATTAGGGATCATTTAATAATGGGGTGACATTAATTGGGCGAACAAAGGCAAGTCTGTGTGTGGGTGTATGTGTAGTGTGGAGGTAGCAATGTGCCCGTGAAATACGTCCACAAGGACTGCTGCACGGCAGTTAGAGGCAAACAAGTGTGTATGAGGTATTCAAAGAACACAACCACCGTTGTCACCACCAATGTTGTGAGTGTGTGTGGTTTAGCGACGCTAAAACAGACCTTTGAGATTTTCTCCGTCTCCGCGCGCACACTTTCACACTTTACCCCACCTAGTACTATTGAGCTGACTGGCGTTTAAAGCCCACTTGTAATGATTACAGCCCACCACGGGGAGTAGCACAGGTCGTTGAGTTTATGCTGCTATAAATGCTTGTGACGAGGGATTACGCTACGTGGATTGAGGAGTGAGGCTTGACAAAGGCACAGTACGACGGGCGTTTTATTTATACAAGTTTTATTGGTTTATACGCGTGCAGGAGTGTGGGCCTGACACAATGCGATACTCCCCACCTGCTTCTTCTTGCTTTGCTTGAACAGCGTGCTTGCATTGTTGTTGTTGTTGGTGGGATTTTTGCCTGTTTGGCTAATTGATTTTCATGTTATGTTCATGAAAACGAAAAGGAAAATGAAAATGGCGCCAGTGGACGATGCTTTAACAAATTACTAAAATTACTATGCACACACATACATACTCGTATGTACATGCTTCGGACATATTTGAGCGAGTAGAATAAATTGTATAATTAGTTGTAATTTTATTTCATTGTAAATATGTATGCATGTTTGTATGTATGGTGGTAATGTTTATTTTCTATGCTAGCAACGTAATTAATTTGCGGACAATTTGCGTTTGTTAATTTGATGGCCATTGGGCGGCCCTAAATGTGCTTGAATCGTTTGCTCCTTCCTTTTGGCTCGGGCTCCAAGCTCCAATCGTTGGTAGGCACACTCGTGCTCGTGCTCGTTTTCGGCCATTTGGGCTCTCATTATGCTAACTGTTGTGTTGTGCTTGTAATTGCCTTTACTGTTTTGTTATTGTTGTATGTTTTGTGACATTAAGGTACCCATTTGCATTGATTCGATTTACTACATGTAATTTTTTATTTTAAATGTCCAATTAGAATGTAATTATTAGTTTGGATTAAAGCAAACAAAAAAAGATGAAATTTATTTGAATTGTTATCGATAAATATTGGCACATTCATACCTACACATGTAAATATGTAAATGTTTATATTCGCGTGTGAGAGTGGGCATTTGACATGTGTTTTTTTCAGTTCACTATACATAAACTTATTATTATTATTTTTATATGAACTTTAATTTTGGGTGGCGGGCACATTTTGAGATTCCTGAACTAAGAATTTCCCTAATAAAAATTTTAGCTAATAAAAATCTTATAATCACATCATAAACTCTATTTTGCAGCCAAACTGATATTTTTCTTACATAAAAACACCATTAAAGTTGCCGTCTTAGTGCCACTGCCACTTAATTTTCATACTTCCATAAAATGGCTGTCTATGCTGGCTCTTGGCTCATTTACATACCGTATTTGGTATCTGTGTAGAGGGAAGGCTTCAAATTGTACTCGTAACAACCAGTTTCCAAATATTTCTACAACATTTTAACAAGTTTATCAATGTCTGCCTGTGTGTGCTGCTCGTATTTGTCGCTTTGACGCACGAATAAAACTTGTTTCCAACTTTGTAGTCCGTTTATTCAAGCCAGCAGCCTCATCGAGCAGACGTAGCGCGCAAAGAAACACTATTGGCGACATTATTAGCAAAGCACAATCACACACACACGCACATACGCTCTCATATATTCTCCAGTACTTCATCTACATTTGTCTATATTTCTCCTCTACTCCGTCACTCCACTCAAATTAGCAGCTGTGCGTCGCATTTATAAACAATTAATAAATGCCAAAACAAACGACAAACTTTTCACTCGCTTCATTTTGCTGTGCTCGCTGCCTTGCCGCTGCTATCGGTTGGTTGGTTGACAACTTGTAGATGTAGATATGTATGTACATACTGGTATGTACGAGTGTTTAATGCCGCGCCATCTTTCGTTCCGCTTAAACTTGCGCATAATAAAATTTATAATGAAATAATGACTTTGCGTGAAAATTTCATAAAGTTTTTAAGTAGCTTGTAAACATGGCCTTTAAAAGTCGGTAAGTGTGTAGGAGACGGTGATATTGGAAATGTTTTGGCAGTTGGACAATAAATGAAATCGAAATATATATGTATATAACATAAAAATATGTGGAAAATGCGAAAATACTGGATTTATGCAATTAGAAAAAAAAAATTATTGATGCTAATATGGTATAGGGAAGAGTAAAAGGTAATCGATTATTATTTTGGTAACTTGTCGCTGAATGAAGGCCGCAAGCGAAGCCATGTTATAATTCATCAGCTGGTCGGATGAAAGCATGCCCGACGATTGGAATTTAAGTATGCTCTGCCCAATCCATAAAAAAGTTGACACCAAAGTATACGCCAATTCTCTTGGGATAAGCCTCCTTAATATCGCACATAAGGCCCTGTTGAGCGTATTGTATGAAAGAGTAAAGCCCACCGTCAACAAACTGATTGGACCTTATCAGTGTGGCTTTAGATCTGGTAAGCCAATCTTCGTCGATTTTAAAGCCGTTTTCGACAGCTTGAATAGAAGCTGACGCCATGTCTGAATTCGATATCCCCGCAAAACTTAGACGGCTATGTAAACTGACCATAAGCAGCACTAAAAGCTCCGTCAGGATCGCGAAGGACCTCTCCAAGCCGTTCGATACCAAACGAGGATTCAGACAGGGTGATTGCTTATAGTGTGAAGAAGGAGAAAATAATATGAGCTGAATAGAGAAGATACAATAAGAGTGTACAGCTGCTGGCGTAAGCCGATGATATTGACATTATTGACCTCAACAACCGCCCCGTGAGTTCTGCTTTCTCCAGACTGGATAAGGAAGCGAAGGATATGGGTCTGGTAGTGAACAAAGGCAAGTCGAAATATCTCCTGCCATCACACAAACAGTCATCGTAATCGCGACTCGGTTCCCACGTCAATGTTGACAGCTATAATTCGAAGTCGCAGATAACATCGCCTATCTTAGAACCAGTATTAAAACCGACAACAATGTCAGCCTTGAAATTCAACGCAGAATCACTCTTGGCAACAGGTGCTACTTTGGACTGAGTATGCTATTGAAAAGTAAAGTCCTCTCTCAGTGAACGAAAACCAAACTCTACAAGTCGCTCAACGTTGCCGTCCTGCTATATGGCGCGGAAGCATGGACGATGGCAACATCCAATGAGTCCGCGTTAGGTGTTTTCAAGAGAAAGATTTACGGTCCTCTAGGAGTTAGTAACGGCGAATACCGCAGCCGATGGAATGATGAGCTGTATGAGATATACGCGACATTGACATAGTTCAGCAAATCAAGAAACAGCGGCTACGCCGGCTAGGTCATGTGCTGCGGATGGATAAGAATTCTTCAGCTTTGAAAGTTTTCGATGCTGTACCCGGCGGTGGAAGCAGAGGAAGAGGAAGACCACCACTCCGTTGGAAAGACCGGGTAGAGATGGACCTGGCTCTACTTGGTATCTGCAATTGGCGCCAAGCAGCGAGAAAAAGGAATGAATGGCGTGATGTAATAAATTCGGTTAAAATCGCGTAAGCGGTAAGTAAGTAATCTTCTCAGCAGGGTGGATGTCTTTCTTACTCACTGCTCCGACTAGCAGGTAAGAAGCTGCAGTGTTTTCATGCAACGCATTTCAGTGGTGCAGCTTCGACACCTTCGGGTAAGGAAAATAAGGTTATGCACTGGATATGGATATGGGACCCAACACATAAAAAACTGGTGATAATTAAAAGTTATTAGTATTTGCTAGAATATACAATACATATGAACACATACGAGTATAAGTATGTTTTTTTCTCATATAAGGTTTCAAGCAGCACAAACTCACTTGCGTAGCGAAGCTTGATTTACGTAAATGTGGTTAAAAAAGGTAAATATACCTACAAAGATATAGTAACCATACCTTATAAATCTCTGAGATGTGTACACACGTATTTGCTAGAATTTCCATATGCTTACGATGCAAGCATTTTCTAAGGGTATCTTAAATACGAACATATATATGTACCTACACCCGTTTATCGTAATTTTAAAATTAATTGACAACAATAATAATGAAATTTAACGTTGAGAGCAACAACAATGCCTTAATTGAATAAGGAATAAGGAGATGTAGGAAAATAATTTTTATTAAACATACAAACACATGCTCACAACACAAACTCCGTTAGAGCTAATGAATAGGCTCATGAAAATAACGTAAATGTAACACAACGGTACACAACGAGGTTAATTATGAACATATAATACACATTCATATATTTTTCTGCTAATGAAAACACTAAATTGAGTCCTTTTTAAGTAAAGGATACACGTATGCACGTAAATAACTTTATGAAAGTGAACATAAGCTTACAGCATGTACATATGTACGTATGTATGTTTACGTGAGTATAACCTAACTCTGCTTTCTTGCACATTCCACCAGTTTATCCACCAGCACTTTATCCCCAGCTCGTCTTAAACAACATTTCAAAAATATTTATTAGGTTTACGTGTTACACTTTCATTATAATTTTCGCAATTTTATTATATCACCAACATGGCTAATAAAAAGATAAAAATCATTTCAAACAGCCACACTTGAATTCATTTTCTTGGCACACGCAAATGTACATATGTTTGATTATTCGTGTCTCCTCTACGTGTTTGCTCATTTTCATGCGGTAGTTCAACTTTATGACTTATGTGCATACACATGTACGAATATGTTTTTCAGTCAAGTCAAGCCAAGCTTTATTTAACAACATACATACATACATATGTACGTTTATGCATTGCATGTGTATGTGTACCTTTTGCATATCATAAACATTTTAACGTTAATTGTGAGAATATAACAGGCACAAGGACCATGAGGTTGAAGAAATATTTTTAATGCAGCAAAAAATGTTAATTGGATCGCTGCGGGACGAGCACTGAATTGCCACTTTCATGAGCGACAAGCAAATAAATGAATAAGTTTATTATTTCCATTTATTTTATTGAGAGCAAAGAGGTTAATGAGTTGTAGTTGAGTGTGAGTATTTGGATGTGCGTTACGTATTTTATAACGCGCAAAGGATTTTATTTAATTTAACAAAATTATGATTCTTAATAAATGCGCAAAGTCATTGAATTTCGATCACGAAGTACTTTATGCTATCGATAAACAGTATAACGGCGCGCTTACGCTCTGACTGAAACTTAAGAGTAAGGCTGGGTTCACATGACAATAAGGCTAAGCAAAATATTTTAAGCAAATAAATAAAATATTATACAAACAAAACAAGAAAAAACAAATTAAAATAAAATAAAATAAGATAAAGAGAAAAACTAAAATCAGATAAAAAATAATAAATAAAATTAGTTAAAATAAAATAAAGAGAAAAAATAAAATCAGATAAAAAATAACGAATAAAATTAGTTAAAATAAAATAATATGAAATAAAGTAAATATAAATAAAATAAAAGAGGCTATAATAAATTAAAATAAAATAAATCAAATTGAAGAAAGAAGAGAAATAAAAAAGAGAAATTTAATATCAAATCAATTGCTCTGTTTTGTTTTTTGTGGGTCAAAAAAATTGTTGAAATATTTTCATAATTTCCGCATATAAATGCAACTATTTTTGTTAAATTTCTATTTTTCTCATTTTCAACTCAATATTTGCATATTCACGCATTTTAATTTGCATTTACCAACCCATCGCCACACATCGATTATTGTTTATCATTTTTATGGCAAATAATTATAATTTTATTTACTTGCACATTTGCGACAAAAGTGCTGATAATAAAATTCAATTAAATTGCAAATTAATATTAATAAAGACTGTTTATTATTTCGCTGCCATATTTCAATATTTAACAATTTTTTTTTGCGAAACTGCTGCATTTTGATTGACTTTCTCACCTGCAATCGACTGCCGCCGTCTGAGGCTCATCTCACACCATACATGCGGACAAAACTATTTACACACTCGTAAATCCAACAACGGTTATTGGCTGACTTTTAACACCCTGACGACCGCCGAGATTTCACGCACGCGTCGACACGTGCTGTCTGTGTTGCAGATATGTAAATAAATATATAAATTTATATTTTTTTATGCTTGCAATACCTGGGTGTGTGCGACAGTCGGTGTTTGTCTATAAATCTCATTGAAAAATGCAATTAATTGCATTACAATAAAAATTAAGTGCAATAAGCTTTGGGGAAAAATCGCAACTATTGCATTTTTGTACATTCATACATACATACAACAGGTATTTGCATGGAATTCAATCAGTTTTATCAATGAAATGTTGCACGAATCGCTGGGGCTTATGTGAGCTACCGGGAAAATCCTGGACGCGTGTTCATCAATTGGTGTTTAATAAAGCAAATTGTGTTGAAATGAAGATAATAATGAGTTCTTTATCAAGAGGAGCCACTGCATGCTAAAGTACAATTAAACCGTTCTATCGAGTTATTGTTAAAGAGTAAGCGCAATGAGTTTATTTAGAACGAGCCCTCAATCCTCGAGTGCTGTAAAAGTTCGGAGCTGGGTAGCCACCCAACTAAGCGACATGCTGGGAATGCTATATTCCCATTTAAACGCGCTAAAAGTATCCTAAAAAGTATAACTATGATCGTCAAATAACAACTCCGTTAAGTATGCGTCAAATTCTTCGACTTCAATCCTTCAATCAAAAATAATTTTGAAATGTATAAATATTAAGCTCATCCATATGCGCCTCCAAACATTATTCTGCTACAAAATGTTATGGTGTCTAACGGTATATCGATTTCAATTACGCCGCCAATATATTCAACAGCTCATAAAAATCTAAAGATACAAAATTTATGATTTTATTTACACGACAGCAAATGACAATAAAAGTACCAAAAAAAAAAGAGAAATATGAAACGCGTACAGTAACCAAGGCCAACGGCAAAATCAATAATTCACTTCCGCTTTGTAGAGAATGTTCACATACACATACATATATACGAGTTTATGCCGTTTTTTTTTTTTGGTTGAAAACCATGTGATGATACTCATGTAAGCGCCCGTGGCATTGTGGCATTGACAAAATGAGCTGGCGTTAAGTCGCCAAACGACCAAACGCTTCATCAACAGACCGGGTACACCCCACGCGGCAGCAAGTGCAGCACTCAATTGTCCTGTTGTCCTGTGAGCGCGAGCCACGTCGAAGGAAATGCGAAAAAATCATAATAAACGCTCTAACAAAGCTAATGCCATGCTAATAAAAAAATCTTTACCTTTTTCTCCATTTTATTTTTTATATTTCTCTGTGAATAAAAATATTACGGCGACACGCACAGCTGAGACTCAAATGAAATAAAAAAATTGAAAAAATGTTTGAGACTTTGCCAGCATCTCCCAATACGCTCGTAAATTATGGACAAATATGAAGCGCGTTTATTTGTGTTTATTTGTGCCGAGCAGTGGTAGCTGGAGATTGCGAGCTGGCTGTGCGTCTTTGTTTTGATAGAGTAGAATGCAGCTTCATCTGCCGCTCTATTCAGTACGCTGGCTATGCTTGTCTATCTGTCTATTTGTTTGTTCATTTGCACAGTTGCTGCTCATAATCGCATAAGTCACCCTGCTACTACATATAGGTATAACTACATATTGACTCATCCCGCTGCGCTGCTTATGCAGTTGTGGCCTTACCAATTTTTTTTTTATTTTTCATTTCAGAATAAGCGTTTCAACAATTTTCCGCCTTTTAATGGGTCTCAAATGTACGTAAATTATATTTTTTTTATATATATATACAAACGCACATATGTATATACATAAGCGCAACGAAATTTAGCCAACACTTAAGCGCATATTATTGATGTGTGTAAACAATGCTGTGACGCCTGTAAGTATGCTACGGTCTAGGCATAGTAAATTCGGTGGTGTTAAATTAACACCTCGCACTTTCTACAGCTGGGACACTCCTACGGTCGATTATTGAATATATTAAATACGCATTTGTTACATATTGTTTCATATTGATGATCAGCATCATGAAGTGAATATTATGTTTTTGTTTTCGGCTCAGTGATGGGAGAGGGAGAAAAATGGAGTTAAGGGCTGGAATACATTTTAAGTAAGACGGCACGGCACAGGTTATTTATTGTGAAGAGATGAGTAGTAGAATTACATACTGATAGTGAATAATTATTGTAGATTAAAAAGCAAAAATCTATGAAATTGGCATTTGAGTTTAGAGTAAAATTAAAAATTGCTCCAACATAAAATTTGTTAAAATGGAAAATTTAAATTTTCACAAAAATAAAAAAAAACAAGTTAGTAAATCAAAAAATAAAGTAAAAAATTAAATAAATTAAAATAAATAGAATTCAAAAAAAATAAAAAAAATGAAAATAATATAAAGTAAAATAAAATAAAAACAAATTAAAATAAAATAAAATTAATTAAAATAAAATAAAATGAAAAATAAAATAAAATAAAATAAAATAATATAAAATGAAAAAAAATAAAATAAAGCAAAATAAAATAAAATAAAGTAATATAAAATGAAAAAAAATTAAATAAAGTAATAAAATAAAAACAATTAAAATAAAATAAAATGAAAAAAAAAAATAAAATACAATAAAGTTAAATAAAATAATATAAAATGAAAAAAATAAAATAAAGCAAATTAAAATAAAATAAAATAACATAAAATAAAATAAAATAAAATGGAATAAAATGAATCAAAATAAAAAAAAATAATATAAAGTAAAATAAGATAATATCAAATAAATAAAATAAAATGAAATAAAATAAAATAAAATAAAAGAAATTATATTATATACATATATAAAAAAATAAAGTAACAGAGAAAATATTAAATAAATGAAAATTAAATAAAATAAAATAAATAAAATAAAATTGAACAAAATAAAATAAAATTAAATAAAATGAAAAAATAAAATAATATAAAATAAATTAAAATAAAATAAAATATATTAAAATAAATTAGAATAAAACAAAAGGAATTATATTATATATGGTACATATATAATAAAATAAAGTAACCCAAAAAAATAAAATTAAAATACATAAAATGAAATAAAATGCAATAAAAGAAAAGTAAATGTTATAAATAAGAAAAAAAAAATAAATAAATAAACTATATTATATACGTATATAATTGGCGCTTTCTACCCGCTGAAGCGATTTTCGACGGTTATATGGTTTTTCCAACAGTTTATACTAAGCCGCCTCTGAACGGCTGATGGTTTTTTATGAGAAGCCTTTATTTCATGTCAGAAATACACTCGGAGGGGTTGTCATTCCCTGCCCAGGGGCGACCGCAATTAGAAATTTTAATTTTATTTTTTATATTAAATTAATAAGCCCTGACCTTCCGAATGACAGTACGCAATGCCAACCACTCGACCGCAGCCGCCAAAATTATATTACAAAAAAAAAAGAATTTAAATAAAAAAACAATATAATATATAATATAAAGTAAAACAGAATTGAATAAATAAATTAAAATTAAGATAAAATAAACTGTTTTCCGAAATGTCAAACATAAAACAATTTTAAAATATTTTAATAATTAGGGTATTCACATGGTGTCATATTGTCCTATTTTTTATGACTATCATACTAACCCTGTTGTTGTTTGCCATAGAAAATTGAAATACGACAAATACAACATAGCGAGGTTTGTTTTTTGAGTGTGCTTGCTATTCTATAAGCCGTTTCTGTTTATTTTTTTATTGTTGACGTTAAAGTCAATCTATGATTTTCACATAAAGAAGCTATAATTTTCTTTTTCGCACTATCAAATTTAGAAATATTACGCAATATTACATACAAAACTTAAGGGGTGCTCACGAGTCTCGCATTTTTTAAGACTATTTAAATATGGCATAGGACATAAGATAAAGCTTGTGAATTGCCTAATATTTTTATTTTAGTTTAATAATTTAACAGGTGTAAAAAGCACACCGTTAACCCTCCAAGCCGTTTTAAAGATCATTGTTTCCTATTAATTCTTGAAAATAATAATAATAGTTAATTAAAAATAAAAACGGTTTTTAATTCAAATTAACAATAGCTTATAATCTTTTCAAATTTTAATTTTAAGTTATTTCTTGCGTAACAATCAAAAGCTTTAAATTTTAGCCAAAAAATTATTTTCTTTCCATTCTCTAAATTTTTTCCACCCCATTAGTGCACTTTATGCTTATTTGCTCATGAATATTTCCCGCAAAAAACTCATATATGTTTAAAAGTATATTTTATTTGCTGTTAAAATGATTTCATCATTGTTTCCACATCATTTTTCGTTAAATCGATTGGGTGACCTACATTTTGACACACTTTAAGGCAAGCCACAACTTAATATATATATGCAAACATACAAAAATATTTACATACGTTTATGTATCAAAGTAAGGGCAAGCAAATCACTATGTAAATGAGACTTTTATACATGAAGATATGTGAAAACAAATTTTTATTACAACAACTCATGAGTTATATGTGTATATTTGTATATATATTTGTATACATATATTTATTCAAAATGCGGTCATGCACCTCACTGTCTGAATATGCTTAAGAATATTCGCAATAACCGACTATTTTGCAAATTCATACGCGTCAGCTGTGATAAGAGATGCATGAGGGTATGTTCAACATTTATATATGAACACATCTTTATATGCATACATATATTGTATTTATATATTATGTATCTATGTATATATTATGTTTGCCTTTACACAACACTGTTCCATGTTTCATTACTTTCATCATCTTTCGGTATTTTAATAAACAAACTATGTAGTATATATGTAAATAAATGCGAAACAGACAAGGAACTCTGAATATATATCTAGAACGATGTAAGAGAATGGCAATAAGCGAAAAGTACGAAAATCTTTAACTTCTATACATATCCTTATATGTATACATACATACATATGTCTGTATATATATTTATGTGGCACTTTATTTTCATTTTCGGTTCCGTTTCCGTTTTATCACTACACTTTACTGTTATTTTCGCATTTTTCATTGCCAAGCAGCCAAAATCAGACAGCTCCATTCTCAGTCCAAAAATTTCGGCTGTGACACGAGTATAAAGTAAAAAAATAAAAAAATAAAATAAGAAGAAAATAACAACATTTTACCTAAGGAAAACCAAACAGCAAAAATAGCAATTTAAAGCGCTGCCAGCGAGTGCATTGTTACGCCTAGCGTATGAAACGAAATTTGTTGCCATATTATTATACAGAAGTACATGTTTAAGCGAGTGGATTCATATGTTTATTTACATATGTAGATATATATGCATGTACGTATGTATTAGTATTTCATATTACTCCTGTAGTTTCCCCACATTTTTATTTGCAATATTCCGTTCTGTTGTGCTCCATTTGGCAGACATTTTCACTTCTCTCCTTATAGTCTACTTTTAGGGGTTGCTCTCTATGGACTTTTCGACTTGCATAGTCTCCACTATACGCTGCCGTTTCCTTGCGTCTTCTCCTACCTACCACGCACCACGTTTATCTGTCAGTCAGCAAGTTTGGTCCTTCTTATTCTTAATGCCATCCATTTTCGTATAATAAATAAATCCGTAGACAAAGGGAGACTGCCTCGTATACAACAAGACTAATAAATATGTATTTTTTGGGTTATTCCCAGCAAACCTTTTGTTTGATTACAATTTGAGAGGATTTTGATGTTAAAAGCTTTTTCCGTAATATATTAGCCTAGGCAAGGAGCTTCCTATACACAAAATTTCAAGTAAATTGAATTATAAATATGATTCTTTCAGCTAGATGGGTCCCGAAAAAAACTTTCTTCACACATTGATATAACCAATAGGCCACATGAAAAGCAAACCCCAACGATCGAATCATCCCAGACTCACTTTCCGGAAGAAAAGTTTCGAAAAGATCGGTCTCAGGTCCACCTCCCGGAAAAAACTTTTCTATTCGGATGACTGTGGATGACGTAGAAAAGACGCCCTCCAAGTTTCAGATTTCTACGATCAGTGGTTTAGTCTATGAGTTTATCCGTCAGTCAATTTTCTTTACACAAGACCCTCATTTCATTAATTTTTTCAACTCTTTTGTCGACATAAAAGCATTCGTTTCACAGATGCTGCCAGATCTAGATATTTATAAATAAAGTAAGTTAGAAGTATTTGCTCAAACTCAACTTTAGAAACTAAACTTAAGAATTTGTTGTTGTTGTTGTAGTAGCGGCTACGTTAACCCCGCCACCGGGTTCAAGAAACGTGCCGTTTCGACGAGATCAGACCAGAGGGAGAGGGGGGTTAGATGTGTCGGCTTAAGGGGGCATGTGAAGAGGTGGTTAGTGTCGTGCGGAGACTCTCCACATGCTGGAACCTAAGAAATCTTTCTGCTTGCTGGGTTGCTGCGCATATTATTGCTTTAGAATGTATCCTTCCGCTGACTTCTGCCATTGTTTATGCGCATGTTGCTTGTCATGTTGTACATGATGCTAAACACACCATCACATAAACGTTTATCAAATTTGTTTAAATGTAAATACAATATTATATGTATTACATGCACTTGACGATGATTGCTTGCGAAAATGTGGAGCAATCCCAAATGGAAATGTGGGACATGCGAAATAGAAGATGAAATGATTTTGGAGAAATAATATGGATAATAAGGCACTGAATGAAGTTTTTACAGAAAAAATGGAATATAATATATATTAATGGAAAAACAGATGGCTGCCGGAGAGATACAATTTACAAAGAGCGAAGCCCACGGCGGGTAGCTCGATTATATCCACGCGCTGGTTGTTAGAGAAGTATTTACTTTTACCGAGAGTCTTAAGCGATTAAAAAATGTCAAATATAAACAAATTTTAATATGAATTTGCTGAATAAATTCTTAATAGTTTAATAATTTATTAACTCGCAGGAGGGAATAAAATAAAATCCCAAGTCGATAGTTATCGATTGGACTACACACAATTACGCGGGTTTTACAGTGGTGGCAAATTCATACAATACATACAAGAATTGCTGGTTTGAAGTAAAAATAAGTTAGATAAGTCAGATATCATAGACTTATCTTAGAACTCAACTTTAATGCCAATACTTTTAGTATTTTTCAGATGTTTTTCATATAATAATCGCTGGCAACAAAACCACACGTTGTTATTGAAGTCCCATAGTTGCCAAATGTTTTTGAAGCTAATATTTTAAGGTTACTGCTGAAAGCTTTAGTAGTTACTTTGAGCTTCAAGCTCATCAACTTACAGATTCTAGAACACATTGCTCGCAGAAGGAGATGCGTTAATAATACTTATTAATATTTAAAAGTAATCAGCCATTAAAAATCGATGTAATCAATTGTCAATTTGAGCATTTGTTATAATGAAACTAAAATTCACTGAGTCATACAAGTAAAAAAGGGTAAAACGCAATGGAAACAATCAATAAACCAGAAAATTTGAAGGCATTTCCTTTCATAGAAAAAATGTGACACGAACGTAATGATGAACCAGTTAAAGGTGAGAAGAAGAATAGCTGCTGCAGCAGCATCAACAACAATAATAATAGTTGGTAATGTAATAATGTCATTAATAACAATAACAACAATGTAATGTTGAACAATATAAGCAATAATTAAAAGTATATATGTACATACGCATACACATACCTACATTTAAAAATTTATATTATCGACATGTGTATGCCCATATGTACGACTATATTGCAACTACACACCTCTGATACACAAAAGTGACAATTGGTATTGCTAATGATCAACACCTGTCCAAAACAGTAAAATCATATTATTTTTCATATATGAATATGATTTTTGTTAAAGCCCCACTGTCCGGCAAGCATTGACTCGTTAATGCGTTGACGAGCTGTGTCCGATGTGAGGATGACTTTGCACTCGTTGCTTATGCAGCGCACAATATTTTTCAACGCTCTGCATATAAATCAATGAAAAGTGGACAAAATGACAATATCAACCGTTCGCACAGCAACAACAATATTGTTAACGTATTAACACGTTTGTTTGTTGTCTCTGACGCATCTCCAAAGTCTGCGTCTGTGCCTTTGTCGAAATCATTAAAAATGCCACAAATATATACTCGTGTAATCACAGAGGTACATATGTACATGCCCATACATATTTACAACTATTGAAAACAACTTCGACATGCGCGACCACCATAACTAAGAAAAAAAAAAAGATGAAAACCAAACAACAAAAACATCGGCACAACGGGAGCAGCACCAAATTATGCAGATCATCAACGTGCATTTGTTTGCTTTGGCAACACCAACAAAAACCAGCAAGTGCAATAACAAAAACATTAAGTGTAACAATAACAACAGTCACAGCAAACGGTGATTTCCGAATAATGCAAACTACGCTGAGAGTCAAGCGAGAGTCGCAATCAATGCGTTGGCAACGCGTTCGACACTTGTCAGTGATGCATTATGCCGTTGCTGCTACTTTACATGTTGTTGTTTTTGTTTTCTTTTCTCACTTCTGCTTGAACTTAAGCATGAACCACTCATTTGCTCGCATTCCGCTTCATTTGCTTGGAGTCATTGACAAGCATATGAAAAATTAATTTACTCCGGGGAACGTTTTTTATTAAAAAAAATATATTGACAATTGAATACTGAAATCTACAACAATAACAAAACACTTGTTAATGAACTTGTGGGCAGTGAAAAAATGTGTAGTAATTGTAGGAGTAGCAGCCACTGTTGGAGCATTATTCCTCAGAATTGCCTCAGAAGCATCAGTTTGTACCTGTAGTAACTATATGTATGCACATATCGCTTCATATATTATTTTGAAATAATTTTGTATATTCGAGCACGAGAGGACTTACTGAAATTAATTCATAACACGTCAACAATTGGTTTGCTCTGCTGGAGACGATTTTAGGACAATTTTTGTTATTTACGAAAAATCGTCCGGAAGCGAAATTGAATTTTTATAACTCTTCTTTAAAAAATACTGTGCTCCAGGCCACAGGGGCTGCTGGGATTGCCAAAAGTGGTATCCGTCTTGCTACCAAAACAGTACGGGGAAATACAGAAGCCACGACCTACCAGCATTCCATTCAAGCAGAATGGGCAGTGAAACATGTAAGATATCTACAGAGGATGGTATGATTAAGATGAACTAGTCTTAGATATCTCGGAGATTCGTAGTTCAAAGGACTAGAGGGGCTTTAAAATTTTAATTTCCAATTAAGACTCCCTTGAACTTCACGAAAAGAAAAGACCAACGGATCTATCTATGGACGTTTGTCGACCCGTTTACATTAAATGTTTTGGGTCTCAATTTTTCAGTCGAAAGAAATCAATCCATCTAAAGTCAACTTAATACATTCCATCCGGCTTATTCTTTTAAGGCACTTACAATAGATTATTGGAACTTTTATTTGAAAGAGTTTATTTAGAAAGGTCTCGTTAAATATTTACTATAGAAAAAATTATATTTAAGTTCTTATTGCATTTTATATTTTTGTTCTTGTTTTTGTTTGTATTTTGTACTCACTTGTATTCGACAGCCTCTCACGCCACGCTATTGGATTCGCTACCAATCCTTGCAGTCCCGGCCAATACAAATGTGTTCGCTCCACAATATGGCCAGCGTGTGTTTTCAAGGGCGCCCCTTGGCTTTGTGACAAGTACTGAGCCATGCCAGCAGCGGCGGCAGCAATTGAAAAACGTGGTATGCCACCTGAAAGAAGAGAATATTCGAATATCAGTAAGGATTTTATAAATATTATACCTACATAATCAAGGTTTATACATTGCCTAGTGCATTGAAGGGTCATAGAGACAGAAAATTGTAAGAACTCCCAAAACATACAACGGGAGGATCAAAAGACACACTGTAAGAGCGTGGATACTTTTAGAAATATTTATAAAAAATTTATTAGAAAGGCTTCACATCATAGATTGGGGAAGGTTTTTTGGGCGGAAAATTGTTGAAGTGACGACATGATGAATTATCTCTCTCGAAAAGTAATTAAGCACACTCAGTTTGTAGACTTTGGTAATAGTGATACAGCGATGTATGTATTTCTTAACTTCCTGCCACTTGGCTTGCTCGACAGCAGTAGCCTTCCGAACACTTTCCTAGCTAGCTACACGTTCTGTTGTTCCCAAAATAATTTACTTGAATCAATTTCAGTACTCGAGTCTCCATAAGAGTGGCTCGATAACTAATAGTTGACAGTTTCTACGCGGTTTTACCAAAGTTTTCGGGTAGAACTGTTTCGGTACTGTTTTCCCACAGTAGAACTCACTCAGGTTACCGAATCATAGCATATGGAAAAAAAATTTGTGATGAACCATCGCCGGTCTACATATCGAAATCTCTTAAATGAGTCCCTAAGCATAGGGATTTCAAAGGAAACTGTAAGGTCTAAATGAGATAAGAAAATATTATACAAAAATTACTCTTTAAAAATGAAGACATCTCTAAAGTGATAGGGGCTCTAACAAGCTGCTGTATGATAGCACGACTCGCAGAAAGACTAGAGACTCTTTGTGGTAGATGTGGCAGGAGCTGCAAAAATGCTGATGAGGAAGGAGAAAACGATCACTAGTTTACTACACAACTGATCTGATCTATCAAAGCTAGCTGACGCCAAGATAATTAATTAATTCAATAGGTGGATAGCGAAACTTCGAGGTCTGGAAAATATGGCAACATAACCCATCTCATTCTGACCTGGGTGAAATCGATGATCTTTTTAGCATAAGCCAGCTTTAGATTTCGATCTAATTTCTATGCTCACCCACAAGCTATTACATGCTCTTTTAATTGAAGCTTTGATTTATTCAACTACATAAAAAAATTAAAAAAAAACCAGTCACTGAACATGAACCCCTTCAATTAACTGTTAGAAGCCAATAAAATCATTTGCTTGTAATGAAATTAAAATCGAGGCAAAGCAATTAATTTTAATAAAGGCAAAAAACATATATGTACATATGTGTATGCGCTCAGACTCAAAATATTATGGCTGATTCGAAATGCAGTATATGTACGATCTTTATATAATAATGTTGTTGCTTATTTTTTCATGTTCATTCTGATGTAATCGATTTGATTTCCTTCGCTTCTTTTCAACTTCATTACTCATTTGTCGCATGTAATTTAATTTGTTGTCATTTATTTAATTAATTATGAGTTGTAATCAAAATAATATTGAAAATATTGTCAACGCATTGTCATGACGGCAGCTGACACACGAACACGACGGACACGAGGGACACGAGGTTAAAGCTTTAAATGATACAAACAAAATAAAAGAAAAACTCACTTCCCTTCACAACCCGCTCTCTAGCTCTCTCTTTCGCCCATACCACTCGGTGACACTCAATTACTCCACTTAATTACGTTACAATAATTTAGTGCTCAAATTTAACGAACTTGTTTGACGATTTAGGACTTAGACAATACACACATAAATATATTAGATAATAAATTTAAAAAATAATAATAATGACTTGTAGTTGTTGTTATTGAAGTAAGAAATATGAAATATCAAATAATTTAAGCTGGCAATACAATTGGTCGTAATTGAACGTTTAAAATTATTGATCTTAAAATTTTGGTTAATTTAGTTATTGTTGCTATTTATTGTTTATAATATATATAGGTAGATGCACACCCTTTCCTTCTTCATATCGGATTTGGAATGAAGATCGAATGAAGATGCCACATACATACATATGTGTACGTACATAGGTGTAGAATGTCAGAAGGCAGACTTTTTAGGCCGTGAAATCAGAAAGGTTTAGTTCATCTGTCATCGATATGATTCTGGGGACCAACCATAATACAAAGTTTTGAGATTTCTTTTGATCGGGATGGCGGAGTTCAAAGATATGGAAGTGTGTCGAACTACGAGATTCCTAGAGACCCTTTTTTTCTTTCCTTTTCCTCCTTTTCTCCTTAGGCTGATTATTCTTTAAGCCGCCCATGTGCCGCTCATACATTTTAGATTTCTAGCTACTTAAATACCTTAAAAGTATTTTATATCAGCAAAATTGTCAGCCTAGAAATTTCTGGAACACACATTAAAATAATTAGACGTGATTTCTAAGCCAAATAAGCATTTCTATATTCTAGTTTATGAGTGTGGAAATTTTAATCCGGTGTTAGAACCAACATCTGCAACTTCCTTACGGATTCCTTTAGGGAGGTAAAGGCTTCCTTAATCCCACGGAAACCCTAGTCTTCCTATACACCTTAACTTGAGAACTTCTTAACTTAACTAAAAGAATTTCGGTAATTTTCAACCACTGTTCTCTCTTACTCACCTCCCGTTAAAGCACTTAGACCCGCCGATGTAACCGGCGGTGGTTTCGACAATATCGTATCTATGCCATGCGGATTAGCCGCACCTTGCGTATGCGTTGTTGTCGTCGTTGTGATTGAGCCGGATATACCACTACCTACCACACCACTACTACCGTGCCGCTCACCCATTAAGTGCGACTGTTGACTATTCGCATAACCGTTCATCATGGCCGACGCACCGCCACCAGTCTTCATCTCAGTCATTGAGTGTAGAGCCGCTAATGGGGGTCCGAGAAAACTCAACGGCAACTTGTGTTCCAACATATTATTATTGTTGTTGTGATGCACACCCAAAGGATGCACACCACCAATGCTGTTGTTATTGTTATTGTTGTGATGTGTTGCCTGTAACGCGGATGCATATTTAGCACGACTGGCGGAAAGATTCTCCGGACTATAGTCGGGCGGTGGCGGACTTGATTCACTATTATTGCCCGCCTCTTCACCACCACTACCGCTACGTTGACTAACCGGATAGGATTTAGAGCTATCAACGCCTGGACTGGAGTTATTGTCATACCTATTGCGTTGGTGCATCGAATTGGCGCAGTTATCAGGCGACTCGGATTGCAGGCGGGACGAAGAAGCGATGGAGGAGTGATCAGCACCAACGCCACCGCCACTACTCGCCGAATGCAACGGCGGTGGTGTGGAGGAGTCTTCTGCGGAACGCGCCGACTTTGTACCGCACGCATCCAAGCTGTGCAATTGTTTCGTAGGCGCTTTCAGCAACATAAGCGGGCTGGTAAGATTATTGTTATTCGCAGCATATGCAGCTGCCGCCGCTGCACTATGATAGTCAAGCAAGTGTTCGCGACTCGCAGCAGCTGCAGCCAAATTCTGATAGTCGTGGTGAGCGGCAGCAGCTGCGGCGGCTGCCTCTGCGAAACCGTTCGTTAAGCCGGCGGCATTTGGTAGATGGTGATGCAAGGCAACGGCGCCGGTAGTTGGACTACGATTGGCCACCGACGCCATGGCCATAGCCGACGGTGAATTGCTCTGACTTGTGGCGAAACTGTGATGTCGCATATATGGGTTTATGAGATCCATGTTGTCTGTGTTTGACGATGCTAGAGGCGGCGGACGCAGCTGTTCACTGCCGTGGCTACTATATGTGGGTAGAGAGTAATCCGTTGATGAAGTGCTCGTCGTACACTCACCGGCGCTAGCGAAACTGTTAAGGCGTTGATAGAAAGCGGCGGCGTTGCTTGGAAAACCAGCGCCAGTTATGGCGGCGGCGGTGTGCCCGTGTCGAAAAGCGGCTAAGTTAAAAGCGGAGTTCTCTGAAAGCTGAAATTGTTTCTGTGGCAACAGCGGTTGATGAGCGCTTGGCGATGTGTTGTTGGTATTGTTGTTATAGGCATGTAATGTAGGCGGTAGCGGCTGCACGGCGTTGATATCGAAAGCTCGGTTCGGGCTTTCCGAGCCCGCGGGCGTTGTCGACAGGTAAGGACTACCCAGCGTGGATGAGGAGTGGAGTTAAGTTAGAGTTACAGAATTTCCAAGTGGTTTTTTAGTTTCACTTGATTATACTATGTTACTGGTCGCTCGCAATATTTTAACACAGTTAAGCACTGCACACTTTTACAAGAAAAATTTAAATTGATTTTGTACACTATACTGTAAGTTAAAATTTTTGACTTATCTAATGTGAAACGCGATGCAAAAACACTGGTTTTAATGGAAATTTTAATTCAGTTTTATAAAATTACTTTTCTTATTTTAGTAGTTTTCTTCTAAAATGAGCACTTTTCTTCTGTTATTAGTTGTCGCTAAAACCTTGAATTAGTTTCGAAGTCTAGAAACTCAAAATGTTAGATTTTTTACTTTAATAACTATATATGTAGTTTTTTTTTCGTTTGAAATTTTTGTGTTTTTTATTTCATTTATTAAATTTCACTTCAATTTTCTTCTCAAAGTCGCAAACACTTTAAGAAATCTTGCGTTCAACATTCCCGAGTTGCGAACTCTACCGACGATGTGCTCAAAATATTTTCTCACAAATATTTCTTAACCCGTTTCTGCTCTAATTCAATTAACATTATTTTTTAGCGATTTTTCATACACTTCCATGCGCGTTACCATTTACCGTCCGAATGATTAGGCCTAAGACTACAGAATGATTTTCAAAATTGACTACCGTAGATGTGTCGACGTCTGAGCGCCGTCGCTCCGTCCGCAGCAGCAGCTAAACTCGACAAACAAACACAATAAAAGAGACCAATAAGCCAAATTCCGAAATTCCGAAATTCCGCACAAACCAACAGCAAGAAATTGAAATCCCAGCACAGCAACAGCAGCAGCAGCAGACAAAACAACACCAAAACAGGCACTTACTCTCGATGGACAGATGTTCACTCACAGTTGAGGCGTTTTGTTTCCTCAAATCCGCTTTACCAAACACCTCCGTTTCCGCTCGGTTGCTTGCCAACCAACTGACTTTCTGCTGCATTGACTCAGTCAGCCAACTATTGTGGTTGTTGTTGTACAGTGTTGGTAAAATCTCTTTCGCTGCGTGTGTGTGTGTGTGTTGCCTAAATCAAGCTTTGCCTTTACAAGCGCGCGCGAGAGAGAGAGAGAGAGAGAGAACTGTAACTCCCTGTTGTTATTGTTGGTGTTGTTAACGAGTGCAGTTAATACAATTTTGCCGCTCATATGGGGCTGCTTGTTAGTGCTGTTGCTTTATTGCTCATGTTGAAGGGTTGTTCTTTTACAAACGTTTACTACAACAACAACGGCAACGTGGCCCGAGGTGGAGGCTTGCCAGTCAGCCAGCCCGCCAGCCACACACTCGCTTTTCAATGTACTTTGTAGTTCGAGTAAGTAAATCAGTGGAGAAATCAGTGTTTGAAAATCACTATAAACAGCAGTAGAAACAACAAAAGCAACAACAACAATGGGTGGTGTATATGGCAGACAAGAACAAGTTGGTCGAGTTGGAATTATATGGAATTGGCACAAAACGAATGGGAATTTTATTATGTACGTCATTAAAATACACTATATCGGATTGGAGGAGCAAAGGCAGGAACGGTTTGATGCAGTGTAGCGAATTGTCTAAGGAGCAGTAGAGGGGCGAGGAGAGAGGAGGTCATAATGGCAAAATTATATGTGTGCGAGACACTGAACAGTGAGACGAAAGTGAATAATAAATATTATTTTGTATTTTGAGTAAAATCTGAGCCCCAAATTGTTTCGATAGATGATTACATACATCTGGAAATAGTTCATTCCTTGAAGGGGTAGTTTCTAAATCTCTAGCTTTTCTTCTGAGCTCCAATATAATCAGGAATCTGTATTGTTTCAACAAGCTTAAACAGATTGCTTGTCAACTTTCATCTGAACTGGTCCTTCCTATGACCTAGAAGCTTAATCGATCTACGGTGCAGAGTTTGAGAGCCAATAAGGCATAGTGCACGTGTCGGGTCGGAAGGAACGCTATGTGACTCGGTAAAGGGCTCACTACACCTGACTTCCTCTTTTCCTTGTTGTGAGGGACACAATTGATTGACTTAGTTCAGCGAATGAAGAGAAAGCGGCTACGCTGGCTAGGCCATGTCGTTCGAATGGATGAAAACACTCCAGCTTTGAAAGTATTTGATGCAGTACCCGCTGATGGAAGCAGAGGAAGAGGAAGACCTCCACTCCGTTGGAAAGATCAAGTGGAGAGTGACCTGGGTGCACTTGGCATTTCCAACTGGCGCCAAACAGCGAAAAGAAGAGATGAATGGCGCGCTGTAATTGATTCGGCTATAATCGCGTAAGCGGTGCCTACGCCAAAAAAAACGAAGAAGAAGAGGGACACAATTGATAATAGTCGCAGTTTGGTTTCGTTAGATGGCAAAAGTGTTGCCCTGAACGAAATCCATGAGAGCTCACTATTTATATGTAAGTATTGGTCTTGGCGGCCGCGGTAGTCATAAAAAACCATCAGCGGTTCGGAGGCGGCTTAGAATAAACTGTAGGTTCCTCCATTTGTTGGAAAAACATTAAGAAGCAAAACCACAAATTGATAATTTTTTCCCTATAATCTTTTTACACACTGTGTTCACCCAACAGACACCACTGTAAGTCAATCGGCTCAAATGAAGTGCCTCAAATGGTTTGTGGCGCAAGTAGGTGCTTCCATATATACTTACATCCATATATACCTACTTACATACATACATACACATATGAATGAGTATTACCGGAATATAGGAATTGTTGTTTCTGCTAATGTGGCAACGATGAGAGTAAGCGATGGCGTGCAAGTGCGAAAGAGAGTAACCGCCGACTGCCGTTGTGTGCGAGTGAGAGCGAGTGTGTGTTTATTTGTTTAAAATGTAATAAATATTAAGTGAATTGTGCAATTTTTTTCATAACAACGACGGCGGAGCAGCAGCAGTGTATACCATGTAGGCAACAATAACAAAAAAAAGAGAGAAAAAAAATCAATTTGCCAGGTTTTTAATGAAGTTGATATAAACGAGTTGTATTGTTTGCCCTGGTTTTATTTTTTGCTATGCTAATATTTTATATAGTGTTGTACATTAAAAATGATTAACAACAACAATGCGTACCAGAGTAAGTAAATATTTGCGATTGATGGTGCGAAAAATAATTGCTAAATGAAAAATAATTAATAAAAATATTTTAAAAGGAATAAAATATAAATAAAGTATGATAATTTAAGTTATGTTAATAATGGAAAAATATTTTAATTTTTTTTACTCAATCAAAAACAAGTTTTATTTAAACTTAAGAAAATAAAACTCATAAACTTTATTCTGCCATAATTTAGCAATTTTTATTATCATATGCGTAACTATATTTTTTTGGTTTATCTCATTTTTTGAACTTAAGTATGTATGTACGCATATAAATATATCTCTGCATGTCCGACTTGTTTATGAGTCCATTATAACAATAATAATTATTACATTATTTTTACCCATTGGCGCATGCAGACACGAATGTATAATAAAAAGCGCAAAATAATCGACCAAATGATCCTACATTCACACACACACACACACAACCACACATGCGGGGTGAAAGCCAGTGAGCCAGCCAGTCAGTACGCCTCGGCACGGCATGGTATGGTGTGACTCTCCATTTATTAATAAACTACATACAAAAATTTTAATTTACTCAACCAAAAAACATCAACAGGCAATACACGCCTGTACACACAACCACATCCAAACACACACATGCATGTGAGCACATTCACACACTTTCCGCTTTAAATATCGCCTTCTTATTGGATTACTCTCTGCTTGAGCGTTTACATATGTGTGTGTGCGTGCGTGTATGAAAAGGTGCAGAGGAAATGGAAATTGAAACACGCTTTGGCCACACCTCTTTGGTGGCGTTATTACGGGTGACCGACGACATCTTGGACGCCATTGTTGAGTGCTTGTGATTGAGTAGAGCCAGAGATAGAGAGAGAGAGAGAGAAAGCGAGTGCATGGTTTGCCTAGAGTTGCTCGTCGAATGCTTAGAAAAACTCGTTTTTATTTCCACATGGTTGTTGTTTGAGTGAGAAATGTATAACTCAATTGCGGCTGAGTTCTTTTGTGAGTGTACTATGGTGAATAGCATATTTTCAACACGAAATATGTATTGTTCTTAATTTTTATGAGGTGCTGCTGGAAATGGATATAAGTATTTCGATCAAGAATTAAATTCTGATAAGTTGCATGAGGCAGTTTAGTATAAACCGCTTACAAGTTATGAAGAGAGATCGTCTTAGCAGGTCTGTCCTTACAATTGACTCGATAATTAATGAACCTTTTTCTATTATCATATAGAATTCTTTGGAATTAGTAGCAGACAGGGAAATTGAGTTTTTTTCTAAGCTCGCAAACCAAGATCCTTCCGCAAAATCTTCCATAAAGTGTATGAGCACAGCTCCAATTGTTGCTCGCAATAGCGGATGGACTTATTCGAGTCTTCTTCCAAACTCCTCTGCTCCACACCAACAACAGCGTCTTCGGCATTATCCACTAGAGTGAAGGTGGTGTGAAACCGAACCATGGTTGCTCGAATTACCAAATCTGCTGGACGATTATGTCTACTGTTCACTATGGAATGACCAACCAAGTAAAGGGTGGTTAAATTTTCAAGGGCCGATGTTGATTTTGAATAAAACACAAACTATTTAGGAAATTATTGAAATTTTATTTTATTATGATATATTGGTATTACTCAATTATGTATATAACAAAATATCGGCCAAATGAGCGCCGCGACCTCGGCGGCACACCTCCATACGATGGTCCAAATTTACGATGACGCTGAGGCATAATGGAGTTTCTTTGCCGTTAATGTGCCGAATTATCTCATCCTTTAGCTCTTGAATTGTTGCTGGCTTATCGACGTACACCTTTTCTTTTAAATAACCCCAGAGAAAAAAGTCCAACGGGGTCAAATCACATGATCTTGGGGGCCAATTGACATCGCCATTACGTGAGATAACACGGCCATTGAATTTGTTGCGCAAAAGAGCCATCGTTTCGTTAGCTGTGTGGCAAGTGGCACCGTCCTGCTGAAACCACATATCGTCCACATCCATATCTTCCAATTGTGGCCATAAAAAATTCGTTATCATCTCACGATAACGAACACCATTCACAGTAACTGCCTGATCGGCCTCATTTTGGAAAAAATACGGCCCGATGATGCCGCCAGCCCATAAACCGCACCAAACAGTCACTCTTTGTGGGTGCATTGGTTTTTCGACAATCACTCTTGGATTCTCATTCGCCCAAATGCGGCAATTCTGTTTATTGACGAATCCACTGAGGTGAAAATGTGCCTCATCACTGAAGGTGATTTTCTTCGAAAATTTTCATAATAAGTCTGGATAACTTTAACACGTTGTTGGATTGTGTATCTCTCCATGGTTCAAATTGAGTAAGTCTGAAATAGAGAAATGTCAAATTAAATTCGGAAAAAAACTTGGCGTTTAGGTGTGGTTCACATTCAACATCGGCCCTTACAATTTAACCACCCTTTAGTTACAGCAGTTAAAAATAGCAACTTCGATAAAAGTATTGAGTTATTGTAAACTTTTCTTCTTCTTCTTCTTTATTGGCGTTGGCACCGTTTACGCGATCATAGCCGAATCAATATTAGCGCGCTATTCATCCCTTCTTCTCGCTGTTTGGCGCCACTGAAGCCAGGTCGCTCTCCATCTGATCCTTCCAACGCAGTGGAGGTCTGCCGCTTCCTCTGCTTCCACCAGCGGGTACTGCATCGAATACTTTCGAAGCTGGAGTGCTTTCATCCATTCGGACGGCATGACCTAGCCAGCGCAGCCGCTGTCTCTTCATTCGCAAAGGGCCGTAAATCGTTCGAAAAGCATTTCTCTCGAAGACTGCTAGAGCCGTCTCATCAGATATTGATATCGTCCACACTTCTGTGCCATATAGGTATAGTCCGAGAGAGCACTTTACTTTTCAATTGCCTGCTCAGTCCAAAGTAGCACCTGTTGGCAAGAGTGATTCTCTGTTGGATTTCCTGGCTGACATTGTTGTTGGTGTTAATACTAGTTCCAAGATAGGCGAAGTTATCTACGACTTCAAAGTTATGACTGTCAACAGTGATGTGGGAGTCGAGTCGCGAATGCGATGACTGTTTGATGACAGGAGATATTTCGTCTTGCCTTCATTCACTACCAGACCCATTCGCTTCGCTTCTTTATCGGTTCTGGAGAAAGCAGAGCTAACGGTGCGGTTGTTTAGGCAAATAATGTCAATATCATCGGAGTACGCCGGCAGCTGTACACTCTTATAGAAGATTGTACCTTCTCTATTCAACTCTGCAGCTCTTTTTTCCAGCATTAAATTAAAAAAGTCACACTATAAAGAGTCTCCTTGTCTGAAACCTCGTTTGGTATCGAACGGCTCGAAGAGCTACTTCCCAATTCTGGCGGAGCTTAACGTCAGTTTACACAGCCGTATAAGTTTTGCGGGTATACCAAATTCAGACACAGCGGCGTAAAGGCAGCTACTTCTCGTGCTGTCGAAGGCTGCTTTAAAATCAACGAAGAAGTGATGTGTGCCAATTCTCTTTTCTCGGGTCGTATCCAAGGTTTGGCGCATGGTGAATGGCTTACCAAGTCTAAAGCCACGCTGATAAGGTCCAATCAGTTTGTAAACTACACGTACTAAAAACATTCTTTTTTTATTCCACAAAAAATGGTAGAAGTAATTACTCTTTCGGAGATCACTACGTGTTCTCAACAGAATGACTCATTAATTAAATAAATTTCAAAAATTATTTACTTCCTCTTTATGTATATTATAATACATAATTCACACATATTATATAAGTAGCAATTTATATTTACACAAAAGTTTCAACGGAAGCGGTTCCATTCCATTACTCGCCTATTGTAAACATGAAAACCAGTAGCCGAAAAGTGAGTTCTTATAATTTTTATTTAAAAAAAAATCATTCTTTTTCAGATTTGTTATTTTTACTGAAACCTCTAACCGCTGGACTTCATTGGTCGTGTGCTGTTTGACTTTCTAATTGACTCTTTGTGTGTTGCATAACCAAAAAAACCGAAAAAAGTGCTAATGCATTCTTGTTAGCATTGGTTTGTGCATGTCTATGCATAAGTACATAAAAACTATTGAGAGTAGGCAGTTAAAGGGATTTTAAGACTGTGTTTAACCAATTTATAACATTAATTTCCGCCATTGATGTTTGTGTTGTTTTTTGCTTTAGCGGATTTGATATGATTCCATTGGCGGCTGAAGAAAGGCTGAAGTAATATCTATATTGGTTACTTTAATCAAAAGCCGAGGAAGAAAGAGATTAACAAACAAACTCATATAGTAGTCCATTGACTCGAAGAATTCAATGCTGAATGGCATGTTAAATGCAAAATCTTACAATTGAAATTTCTTTGATTCCACTCACTGCATTTCAATCACAACTCATGCGCAAGGACGGCACTTTTGAAGTTCATTTCTTATTATTTGCAAGCAGCAAAATAATTACACTGAAATAATTACTCGTTAGTGTACAATTGTTTGCCCCATCCGCCCTTCGCTGCTACTTATATCGCTTTCGAAGGTAATTAACCTGATTTTACACGAAAGGCCGGCAACAATGGACACAAAGCTACCAGAAGAAGAAACGCTTTCAGCGGGCTGGAACCGAAGAAGCTACCGAACAATGAAGTCTGCTCATCTTCTTCTGTTTCGTGTTTTTTTTTTTGTTCTTTGTTTTTCTCCCATTGAGTGTGAAATGGGAACACGTACTACTTGCTTGTAACTGCTGAGATTTAATGAGGAAATTTTTCAAAATATAATTAATGATGGCGGCTAACAAGTGAATGGAAACGTATATATAGGTATATGAATTATATGTATGCACGTAGTTAAGCTTGTAAAAAAGTGGATTTAAAAATGATGTGAGTATGGCGTGTAAAGAGCGATGATTTCTTTTCTGAAATAATTGAAACAGTGGCGTTGAGAAGCATGAAAAGCAATGAGCGAAAGAAAGGTAGACAAAAAATTTATACAAATTTTTAAACAAATTCAAAAAGTATAAGAAAGGGATATTGAGAATTGTCGATGGCTTAAACTTAAAGTACATCTTTTGTGTGACCTTGCAAATTAATTTATATATACTTTTTTTATATATACAGGAATAACTTACTAAACACTCAAGATAGACTAATAATTTAGTTCAATAAAAATTTGTTATTCCTTGATTATTCGGCTAATAAGTGTACAATTAATGAGAACTTGAATTATAATAAATGACCATCAACAAACTGATTGGACCTTATCAGTGAGGCTTTAGACTTGGTAAGTTAACCAAGCGCAAATTTTGGAAAAGATCCGTGAAAAGAGAATCGACACCCACCACCTCTTCGTCGATCTTAAAGCCGCCTTCGACAGCACGAATAGGAGCTGCCTTTACGGCGCTATGTTTGAATTACGGCTATGTAAACGTATGTGAAGCAACACTAAAAGCTCCGTCAGGATCGGAAAGGACCCCTTCCGAGCCGTTCGATACCAAACGAGGTTTCAGACAAGATGACTCTTTATCGTGTGACTGAATAGAGTGTACAGCTGCTGGCGTACGCCGATGGTATCGACATTATTGGCCTCAACAACCGCGCCGTGAGTTATGCTTTCTTCAGCTTTGATAAAGAAGCGAAGCGAATGGGTCTGGTAGTGAATGAGGGGTGAATGAGGGCAAGACGAAATATCTCCTGTCATCAAACAAACAGTGATCGCATTCGCGACTCGGCTCCCACGTCACTGTTGACAGTTATAACTTCGAGGTCGTAGATAATTTCGTCTATCTAGGAACCAGCATTAACACCAACAACAATGTCAGCCAGGAAATCCGACGCAGAATCACTCTTGCCAACAGATGCTACTTTGGTCTGAGTAGGAAATTGAAAAGTAAAGTCCTCTCTCGGGGAACGAAAACCAAACTCTACAAGTCGCTCATCATACCCCTCCTACTATATGGCGCAGAAGCGTGGACGATATCAATATTTGATGACCTAGGAATATTCGAGAGAAAAGTTTTTTTTAACGATTTAAGTTTCTTTTCACATTGGCAACGGCGAATACCGCAGACGATGGAACGATGAGCTGTACGAGCTATATGATGACATTGACATAGTTCAGCGAATGAAGAGACAGCGGCTACGTTGGCTAGGTCATGTCGTCCGAATGGATGAAAGCACTCCATCTTTGAAAGTATTCGATGCAGTGCTCGCTGGAGGTAGCAGAGGAAGAGGAAGACCTCCACTCCGTTGGAAGGATCAGGTGGAGAGTGATCTGGCCTCACTTGGTATTTCCAACTGGCGCCAGACAGCGAAAAGAATATATGAATGGCGCGCTGTATTTGTTTCGGCTATAATCGCATAAGAGTTGCCAACGCCAATAAAGAATAAGAAGAAGAAAAAGAGGCGTCAACCGTCTCTGACTTATTTGCGCAGAAAAGCGATTTCACATAACTCCACAAAAAAATAGGCAGACTTAAGACGAGGGATGCCCCTTCAACCAGAAGTGAGGTTCGTCGTTGAACAAAATACTCTTGTTACACGCGATGACGTATAGACTTATTCGGGTCGGTTACATACTGGTTTGCATCTCTGACTATCCTCCAAACCATTATTTTGGTAATAATTTAGCCCAGTTTTCAAACGTTGTTCCGGATGAGTTCTGGGCGTTATGAAATGGTAAACCAAACTGAGTGTAAATCAAGTAACAGCTGTAAAAAACGCCAACCTTGAAAAAGTTATTGCGTCATTGAAAACCACACGTCCTTCAGATATATAAATCAATAAAATCACCGGTTAATCGATTAAAAAGTTCCCATTAATTACAATTCTGATCAAAGAAAATATAATTAATCAAATCAAAGATCAAGTCAATTAAAGAAGTTTCAATTGATCAAAATATGAAGATGCACCAACATTGACCAACATTACTATTTAAGATAAAATCTTTCCAATTGTTGTTTTATTTTATTTTTATTTTTTTAATTCTTTTTCTAAATTAATTTTATTACCTCCCTCCGAATAGGAAATTAACAATTATCCACTCATAAAAAAATACAATTTACTGGCATTTTCTATTAAATTCTTATCGCCATTTCTTCTTCACAATCACTTAAATCACATAATTTTTTGAAAGACAAAACATAAAACCAGAAAATTTCACAACAGGATGTGAATTTATTCAAACTCGAAATGCATAAATTGATTTATGGTTTGTTGGTGTAATTTTCAACCGAGAAGAAAATAATAACAACAGCAAGTCAAAGGCCTAGAAACTGTCAGCAGAGGAGAAGAGACACGCCAGTTGTGAAGATTAGATTAGAAATTCACGAATTTTTATGGAAAATGCATCAGTTGTGGACATACGCAAGAAATTTTCTACAAACTTACGATGTTGTAAATTATATACACGTATATATGCACATACATATGTAAATACAAACAGTGGAAGAACTCCAAAATGATGAACACAAAATGGTCGATTTAATGTTGATGGTTTTTATTTGGTTCGTCAACTACATATACCATATATGTATGTACACAATATATACACACACACATATATACATACATATATATATATATATACATACATAATCTTCTCTATATTTTTCTTTTAGCCTTTCATTCGTTGTTATTAAGAAATTGACCATATCAAATGAAAATCATTTATGACGGACGGACACATGGGCTGTCCGAGCGTCTTATGTCGCCTTTGGCCTGCTGTTAATACCCTCTTTTATGTGCGTCTGTCTGACAAATGGGTGTGAAACATTGTTAGCGACTTAAAACAAGTCACCTTTAATGGTAGTTAGGAAAAAAATTCAATAAAAAATATAAATAAATAATAAAAGATGAACATACGTAAGCATAAAGACGCAATTAATACACAATTTTCGTAGTTAGGAAGATAAACAAACAATCGAAGCTTAATGTCAAATTTTTCGGAGGGAAAAACTCAGTGTTTCAGTTTTCCTTTTTCCTCTTCCCTCAGTGGAAGTCTTGAAAATTTTTGTAGTAATTAAAATCAACTCTTCATTACTCTGGAACTTTTGAATTCGTATCTAGTATTCCTTACTGAAGGGAGCCTTCAACAATGACTTGTCGAAGTCAATATTTGACTCTCGATAGGATTTAAAGACCCCTTAATAGGACGAACTCAACTGCAACTAACTGTCGAAGCCAGATACCTAGAGGTCATTCTCAATAGAAAGTTGTCTTGTTTGCAAAAAATCGAGGAGAAAAATAAAATTTTTTAGCAAAGTTGGCTAAAAAGGCGATGTGATTTATAAACTAAAATAGTGTGCCAAGGGATATTTGTTTGGTAGAGTATACTGGAAACATACAATTTGAACAAAATAATGTTCTGCAGATCCTTCCTTCATTCCTGAATATAGTAGGGGGGTAGTGAAGTCGATATATTTTAGTAGCATTTCCCTAGGGGAGAGCGCCACATTTTAGTTAACAATGGTAACATTTACTCTATCAGCCAGGCGATTACCTTGGGTGCACCTTCTTGCGGACGCACTTATGATGGGCTCAAGGCTAGTATAACTGATCTCCATTTCTATAGTGTTGAGCTATTTCACTAAAAGGCTGATTTAAGTACCGGTACACAACGAAAAGCTGAATAATTTGCAAAATTAAGACAGTAGATGGGTGGTAATGCCTTAGGAAATCTCCAATATTCTACTGAATATGCAGATATTCATTAGCTGGCGAACGGTGGACAAATATCGTGATATGCGGGACCGTAAGATCATTTTGGCCTGCGGTGGATCCGTAGAGATCGAAAAAGTCTGAATATTTTTTTCTTATCCATTGGCACCGCTTAAGCGCCTATAGCCGTATTATAGCCAATATTGACTGGAGCTCAAACATACATAGGTGCAACCCCATGAGCCTGAAGTCTTTGAGTCTGGCGGAAAATTCGTGACTACAGGTTTCAATATTATTCATCCATGCAGACAATACTTTTTATATATTTGAAAATTATGGAAATGGAGTGGACACCATCAACCTTCTCTACATACTCTCCATGTAGACTATGTTTCATATAATTTTATAATTTAATTTGTTCAACAATCGTTTTTTTTCTTTTGTGTTTTCTTAACAATCAAATCTGTATTGATTGTCCAATCGATGAGGATTTGCATTTGATTAACAAATGACGCGTCCGCCCGAAGATGTTTTGATAAGTTTTACACATGTTACTCGCTCCCAAAGGATACAAAGGACGAGCAAGCAGAGGATCCACACCCTTACACGCGCCGCCCACCCTAACCTGAGGCTTTAAGTCGTCACGCACTAAACAAATAAACAAAGGTGTGAAATTGCTGGCAGTGACGCCACAAATGCTAGCAAACAGCCACAAAACGGAGGCGAGGACGAAAAATCCTTAACTAAACGAATACTTTTATCGTTACATACAAGCATATGTAGTACATATGTAAAAGAGCCTGCAAAAGGGTTACTCAGCTGCGACAGGTTGTAGGTTTATATGTGTAAATTGCTACATATTATATGTATGTAACTGTGCTCTTATCCTTCAGGGCGTATCCTGAGCCTGTCATAACTGATCCATTTGCATTTTGACTTGTTATAAATTGTTTGTTTATCCACATGATTTGAAGTATTGGCTTTTATTGCCATCATATATTTTTAACATATTTGTTGTTATATCAATTTTTCTCTTTTCTTTAGTTTTGCTTATTGGTTCGCTATATATGGATTTTATATCCTCCTAAATCCTCGCATATCGCATATCTCACCGAGTGGACGTGCATTTCGTTTTTATTTTGTTTGTTGCCTTGCAACTGATGCCATAAAATATGTTTTATAGCCAAATTGAACATCAACAACACTTTTTTATGCACACGCATACACACATGAGTATACACGCATACACACATACAGTGTGCTTAGCAGCATTAGATATGTATAACGCCTCCACCTTCGAAGTTGCGCTGATCTGCGCTGTCATAAATGTTTGATTGTACCTGCGTGTCCAGCATTGATAATTGGAGCCAATCCGTCCACAACAACAACAATAACAACGCTGGCCAAAGCGAGTTAAGAATATTTGCACCCCGCGGTGCGCATTCGTCGGAGCTGACTACAGCAAAACTCAATACGGTAAGCTTCGTTTGTAAATATGTATGTAAATACAAAATATATACATACACATATGCATATGTGTATATGTGTATCATATTCATATAGTATTTCATTCGAATTTTTTCATTTTAAATCTGCGCAATTTTTCATCGCTGGCGTTTTTTTGATTAATTGATTGCGCGCTTAGAAATCAATTTGTTGATTTGACAGTTTTGTTTTTTATTTTGGTGTTGATTTTTCGCATTGTATATGCAAAAAAAAAGGTAGAATAATTGAATTGGGTTAAAAATGGCAGCCATGATTTGTTTATGCGTGATCGGAATGCTATTTTTTCGAAATTTGATGATTGAAAAAGAGCATAGAAATTAAAAAAAAAAATAGGAATAAATTTTTATGCAATTTTTATTGAAGGTTTGGAAAACAATTTCAAAAATATTGGGTGTATGCATTAATTCGTGCGGTTTTTTTTTCGAAAATTAAAACTTTTTGTGAAAAAATTGTTATACAATTAATGTTCAAAGTATTGCCCATCGGAAGCTACGATGTTTGCCCATATTTCTGGCAGTTTGTGGATCCAATTCCAAAAGAACTTCTCCCGCTTGGAGGTCAAGAAAGAATCGAGCCAATTTCTGATACCTTGTTCTGAAGGGAAGTGTACTCCGGTGAGGGCATTCTGCATTGATCTGAACAAGTGGTAATCGGGCTATAAGGCGGGTGAGGTAGAACTTCTCACCCACAGTTTTCCAAATAGTTTTTAACTGGCCTTGCAACATGTCGCCGAGCGTTGTCGTGATGAAAAGTTATTGATTCGTCTCTGGTCGCATATTCTGGTCGTTTTTCCGCGATGGCCTTATTCAAACGAATCAATTGTTTCCGGTAGAGTTCCCCATTGATCGTTTGACCCGATTTCAATAGCTCATAATAGAGCACACCCTTGTGGTCCCACCAAATACATAGTATAACCTTGGCACCATGGATATTCGGCTTTGCCGTGGATGTCGATGGTTGGCCGGGCTTCACATACGATCTCTTGCGCTTTGGGTTATCATAATGAATCCATTTTTCATCGCCAGTGACAATCCGATGCAAAAATGACTTCTTTTGGTGGCGTTGAAGCAACATTTCCGACATGCAGAATCGACGTCTCTTGGCTTTAATTCATAAGGCACCCAATTTCCAAGCTTCTGGATGAATCCTAATGATTTTAATCATCTGGAAACAGTTGCTTGATCAACTTCTACTACTTTTGCAAGTTCTTCTTGCGTCTGGCATGCATCTGCGTCGAGCAATGTCTCCAAATCTTCATCTTGAAATTTTTTTGGCTGTCCGTCGTCTAAGTCGAAATTGTCACTTTTAAACCGTGCAAACCACTTTTGGCACATTCGTTCGACTAAAGCTTGGTCACCATTCACGTCCAGTAAAATATGATGGCTTTCGGTAGCACTTTTCTTCGTGTTAAAGTAATGAAGAAGAACTCCCCGAAATATACTTTATCTGGTATAAATTTCGACATTTTCAAATGAATGAAACAAATAGTTGTTCACGCTAAAACAAATGACATCTACTGAAAACGACGCGAAATGACAGTACCTTTGAAATGAATATAGCCACAGATGAACACGACGCAAAATAATACTAGTAGAGCCCTCTCTTAGAAAAACGCACGAATTAATGCATACACCCAATACTATGAGCATTTGTTTGATTTTAGTTATATCGGTAACCGATATGGGAGTCCCCAGTGGGTATTGCATCGAATATGTTGAAGACTGGGGCATTTTTGATGACTCAACCTATTCATGTACGCAGAGTATCTCACACACACTGTTCTACTGTTGCCACAAATCTTTAGCAAAATTTTTCTGTCGAACACTTTTCAAGCCGACTCATCAGATACTGTCAACGGCCAAAGAGCAAAATTTGGAGCTTATGTAGACCTTTGTCTTTGTTAGTCAAAAAAAAGGCTTCACTTTTCAATTCGTCCGAAATTTTTTCTCGACTGCCGCGGAATCCGGTATACAAGTACTTGGAAGACTTTGGGCAGGTTCTGTGCTCTATATTGAAAAAAAAGAACTTGCTGAAGGGGTTTTCCTTAGTTTACGGCTTTACGTACATCTGCACAGATAGTTCGTAAAATAAATTCAATATCGGGCAAATTTCTCCAACGACTTAGCGATAAGGCTTTTCCACGTAAGAACCATAATCTCTTAAGCTTTTTCAATCTATTCTTCCACTACTTGTCCCACCAATCCAATGTCCAGCATGTTCAACACCCAGTTAACGCCGTTAATCCGACCATTTTTTACGCTTTGATTGAAGTTTTTAAAATCACATATTTTCAACACAATCACACATACACACATACTATATGGTATATGCATTAACATATATATATATGTATAGCAATATTCAATAAATAGTTGAGGTTATAAATGTCCAAATGGCGTATCAATACTTACATACATGTGTACATATGTACATTACAACAATAACTGAAAAAAGAAAACCATTGTATGCTCAGGAAAAATGTCGCCGTCTGTACATTGCACCCTATTATTGTGTGATGTTCATTTTTTTTTTACTTTCTTATTAAAACCCATAGACTAAACAAAAGCCAGAAGGGTTAGCCGAAGTTTAAGTCGTCCAAAATGACCTTATCAATAGACCAGAGCAAAATGACCAAGAAAATGTAAATAACCAAATTCAATTACCGTTTAACTTTACGGCACTTGTTGTTGTTGTTGTTTCTGCTGCTGCGGTCAATGCGGTATTTTTTGCACCCTTTTATTGTATTACGTGAAGTCACTACATACGACGAATGTGTGTGTGTGTGTACATATGTATTTTTTGTGAATTTAATTTGTAAGTATTTGATTTTGGTTGCTGTAAAATGTGCGAAACGTGCGTTACAAATTTGATTTCTTTTCCATTTTTATTGCCTAATGCCAGAGCACACACACACACACACACACACACACACACACACACACACACACACACATACACACACACACACACACCTGCACACTTACTCTAGTGAATTAGGAGCACAAAAGGGTTAAAAATGGTTGGCTCGTTTTTTATTTTTATTTTATTATTTTTATATCCTTTTCCAACGCTTCATCGAGAAGGGTCCATCCAATGACCGCAACCGTCGTCCGACTGCTGCAGCAGCGTTTATTTGCCTTTTTGGCATTTTTTCGCCATAAAACAATCAATAGAGATGAAATTGCATTAAAATAAATAAAATTTCCTGTAACATTTGGCGATTTAGTCATGGTTTTATTGTAGCTTTTCTCGGTCAACACCCTGCCGTAATGGTTTTCGTTGAAATAGTCGTAATTTTGAGATTCTCTATGGCAAAGTAATTGAAAAGTATTTGTTTCAGATTTTTCTGTCACTTAGCAGACCATTTAGAGTGATTTTTATTGGTGTGTGATATGTGCAAAAGGGTATGGAAATTACTCTTTTTACCGAAGTATAAATTCCTCGGGATAATCTTAGACAGCAAGCCCAACTGAAGCCGAAATATGGTGGAGAGGTCGAGGAAAGCTATCACTGCTCTTTTGGCAAACCATTTACTGTTCATTGGATTTACACGTATGTAGCCGTTGTCAGACTCATTATATTCTATGGGACCACTGTCAGGTGATCAGCACTCGAAAACCCATTTTCAGGAGCAAATTGTTCAGAGTTCAGCGGTCGTCAGTTATTTTCATAATCGTAGCTCCTTCAAGGGCCCTGGAAATTTTTCTTAATTTTTTTCCCTTGGATCTGTATGGCAAAGTTCAAGCGATTCAAGCTATTAGACTGGACGCGGCACAGCGTTGGATTTATCGTGTAACAAGGGCACGCGCGGATATTGTTTTTTGCGCAGTCATACTACACCAGTCATATTACACCATTACTACCATATTTTCTCCACACAAGAATCCGGGTTAAGAATGAATAGAAAAATAAAAATGTTCCGTATCACACTTACATAGCCATATGGCTCTAAACTCGATGAAACTTTAAACAAGATCAAGGAATCTAATTTTACTAGACCGGTTTACCATCAATACAACAACTGGTGCACTAATTGGACACTGTTTAGTGGGACTTCACGATAGGAAAATGGAATACTTTCCAAATGACTTTTATCGAAGCTGCTGAGTCGAAGAAGAGGAAGAGTCTGTCGAGCATTACTTCTGCCAATGTCTAGCTCCAAGCATTATACGACATAAATACCTAGGATATCACTTTTTTGATTGCCTGGCTGACGTAGCACGACCACGAGGCATACAAATTGTTTTTGGAAATCTGGTAAAGGACTAGGTGAAGTATCAAAATTGGATATCAAGACTCTCTTAAGCTTCTTAACTCTTCTAAACTTTACAATCTGGCTTTACAAAGAACCAACAGGTCTATGTATGGAGTGACAGGCAGCCATTATAACCTAATATAACCTATGGCTGGGATCGAACCAACAAATCCTGTGTCTTACCAAGCGCAAGTGCTCTAAACACTCAGCCAAGGTCGGTCATGTAATCTGTTGTTGTAGTACTGTACTATTTCTCTGCTTTGGCGCCCCGATGCTGCACAACCGAATTGGCTCCATCCACTCGGAAATGGGCTGCATTTGTAATTTAGTTAATTGAACAAAAATCAAAAATGTGAAAATGAAATTTTAAAAAGTAATATGCTAAAATAAATACCACCGCATTGTATTAATTAATTAGAATGGTAGGAATGTAACAATTCGCCAATAAATTATGTCACATAAAATTGTCGAACGAACAGTTAGTTAGTTGTCAGTGTCAGCTGCACGCTGCGGCGAATATAATTTATAAGTGAAAGCGAAAAATCTAATTAAATTTTATAAATCGAATTAACACCACCCACCGAAGAGCAGCCCACCCGAGAGCCAAGCTGAAATTGAAAATATATCAATATATCAAAAGCAATAATAATAATAATAATAACAACACCTACACTACGAATCGACTTTGATAACGTTCAATGCCAATTAAGACGACTGTTGTAGTGAGTAGAGCAGAAAGAGCAAGAGAGAGAGAGGGTGAGGGAGAGAGAGGGTGATTGGTGAGGGAGAGAGAGAGAGAGAGGGGGGAAGAGAGAAAGGGGGAGAGACCTTGAGGGAGGAGGGAGACGTGGTGCACACAAAAAAAAAATCTTTTTTACCGGAGACAAATTTTTGCGCCAAGATTTTTAATTTGGATATTAACGGTAATAAATTGACTGTACGGCAAGGCAAAGGGAATAATAAACTTGCACATTATAATAAGTAATATTTTGCTGTAAAGCTTCTTGAAAATTCGTTTGTTTGGAATCAGAAAATAATTTTTTTTGGATTTTCGCTCACTGCTCTATTGGTTCAATAATCAATAAAATTTCAGTTATCAACATAGTGAGAGACGTTTGAGATGGGTGGTGATGTGCGCGTGGCAATACAAAACTTCCAAAGCCTCCTATGTTAGCAGAATATTCGTTGTTTCAGACTATTTTCGCTTGTGTCCCTGTTCTCTTGGATATTATAAAAGCGGTCAACGCCAAGATTAGTACTTTTTGCGTGGATCTGCTGTTTTAGCTTCAGGATATACATATACATACCTTCCGAAGTTCACTAAAACTGATTCCGGGCGCTGACGTTCGACCCTCTTTTAGGTCTCTATTACGATAGGTTCCGGTAGATGCAGTTTGTAGTGCGCGTTAAAGTTTTCTAAATCCAAATAGTTTTCGATTTTGAATAACACATCTAGGAATATTAAAGCGGCGTTTTGTTGGTGAATTATAACAGGTGACCTTCATCAATGTCTTACTCAAGACCCGGGATATCTCGTTTTGATAACACTTTCTCCCATCCAATTAAATTTTCTAATAATGACAGAGAGAGCTCAATTAAGAATTAAAAAGTGTACACCAGCAATGCGACAGAGGAGCAAACTTTTTCTGCAAAACATTTCCATTGTCAGATTTATTCCTGCTGTTTTACAACGTAGCTGTAATTGTTGTCGATTTTCGATTTGGACTTCATTGAACCCCACCAAAAAAAAAAAAATGTCCTATTACAACCATTCAAAATCTGGCGAATGCAATAAAAGCATGTAAATTCAGAGTTCAAAAATTAAAACATTTATGTTTTTCTAAGCCCAACCCAACGTGCACAACGAACGATTTGCTTCTTATGAGCTCCATAAAGGCAAAAAAAAAAAGCAGAAATTATTATGCCTTGGAAGAGACGCTGCGAAGAGTGGTAGTGCAAAAAAGTACTTGCTATCGATGGAAATAAAGTTTTTAAAAGCAATAAAAGCGAAATGTCGCATATTTTTATGACATTTGCGCGCACGGCAATCGACCAATGCCGTGAGACATTCACCCACCCACGTGCATAAGCACATAACCTCACATTTGTGAATACAGAAGGAAAAGTGCACCTCCACGCCAGTGCCAAGTGTTAGCGATTGGCATGCCAACGTGCGAGTGAGGAGCATTTTTTCTTTTTTCTGTTGTTTTTTTTTTATTTTTGCCCTAATAGTTGGCGATTTTCGATATTTCGATTAGATTTCGCTACATTTTTCGCTTTTTGTTCTGCCATTTGATTGCTCGTTCGCTGCTGCAATTCTTCTTGCTTTTTATATTATGTATTTGTATTTACTCGAAGTTAAGTTTCACCGTTTCACTTTGGCAGCGTCATTTTTGCCGCCATTTTAAAGTGGTGCTCAACACCACTCGCGTCATAGCAGCGCGCTCACCTTCTCTTCGCCTTTTTGTTGCTTTTCTTTGCCCATTGTCCTCGTTGGTATTGGCAGCGACGTCAATTTGAATTTGTTTGCAATTCGTGCCATGCAATCAAATTAGATTCGTTGCGGCAAATTTCTTTTGAACTTAATGCTAGAGAACGAGTTGGGGAAAAGTATGAAAAATGGCAATAAAAATAAAATGTAGAATAAGAAATCGGAAATTGGAAAATTACACAAATCGAATGACTAAATGAGCACGTTAAAAATGATTGAATTTCTATATGGACTTATGATATATGTATGTATATGTATGTATGTGTGTAAATATGTATGTATGTATATATAATTATGTACTTTTTTGCAGGAAATTAGAAAAACAGAATAGTGGTTGTTTGGATTATAAATACACAGTAATAAAGAAAAATTCAAGAAGTCGCAATATTCGCAAATGTTTACTTAAACTTACCGATATGTATATGTATATCAATGAACTTAATGTCTCAGCCTCGAAAACACAGTAATCTGCCATACAGCTTCTCTTTCAGAGATACATAACTTCTAGTGGAATCCGGCCAAAATCCAAAGCCTTACTGCGTAAGTTTCTTAATGAACTTAAAAGGGTGATAAGGAACATCTCTGCAGCTTGGAATAAAATCGAATCTCTTAGTCAAAGCGCTACTTTCGCCATGATAGACTTGTCCAACCACTACATATGATGTTAAGCACCAATGTTGAAGTAGTCCGTATGGTCTGTAAGGTCCGTAAGGTAATGGCTAACGACTTCTATATATAGATATATATATAATTGGCGCTTTAACCGCTGAAGCGATTTTCGGCCGAGCTCCTCCTCCAATTAGTGGTTTTGCGTCTGAACTTTTTTCCAAGAAATGGAGGGATCTATAGTTTATACCAAGCCGCCTCCGGAGGGCTGATGGGTTTTTTACGAGGAGGCTTTATTTCGAAATACACTCGGAGGGATGAACATTCCTGAGCCTTCCGAATGGCAAGTACGCAATGCTAACCACTCGTCTACCGCGGCTAACGACTTCTACCAAACGACAATTTCGTGAAACAAAGTGTGATCAACTATTATTATACAGAGTATTTGCGAATTCATCTCTAACCACGAGCGCCACATCATCGCCGTAGGCGTCAAACGAAGCTCTCAAACTACGGAGAGTACATAAATAGTTGAAAACTACGATCCAGTGAAGCAGAGGAAAGACAACACCTTGTGGGGGACTTACTCTGTTTATTGTAGTTCTGTCGCATTGAAGACCATAATTCAAATTCAATTAAAACTAAAAAAACAAATATTTATTGCTCTGTTAGTCCGAAAATCATAAGAATTCTTACATTAGTGAACGTCTACTCTCTGCCAACTAACTTAATGGACCAATATTTTGGCCCTTTTATGGCAACACTTAATAACATAATTCAAGTACGCACACAGTGTTCAAAGGAAGTATGTATGCAAGTATTGCGTAGTCAACTTGCAACAAAAGCTTTTACAGCCAACAGCAACAACTCATACCGCAGCATCGTAAAATGCGCAACCAACTCGCTCGGGCGTGATAAATGGCAATGCGACGTAAAGTCTGACGCATAAGACCAGCGAAGAAGACGGATACGAATATGAAGGGCAGGAAGACCGACAGCAGGTTGTGGTACATGAAATCAAGTTGGCTTGGGGAAGCGGTTCGTTGAAGCACTTACGAGCTCATATTCGCTAACAAGCTGCCAAATTATGCCTTGGATGTGTGGTATTATTGCTCAGAGAGGCCAGCACTTTGTCGCGTTGCGTGTATGAGAAATCATAAAACGAAATAAACGCCTGTTACAACAACAAAAACAATAAGAGCATTAAATAAATAAATAAAAGCATAAAATAATTTAAATGCGTCAAGTAAAAGAGGAAAAGGCGAGCAGCGCGATGGAAAGTGTTGGTTACAGTGTCAAAATGATGTAGAGGGATTTCAACACTCACACATACACACCATTTTACAGTAGCTTCGGCAATTATTCGTACAAAGTTTGTTGTTTGTTGTATATAGGTTTGTTCATCATACAAAAATTCTATAAGGTAGTTTCACTTCGAAATTTTGGACACTAAACGTGTTTGCTCAGAATTATTTGATCTTGCCACTTATTAAACTTTCAACTCGGAGATTTTTTAATTATTTTTGGGGTTATTCTCCAAGCAGATCTATAATATTGAATACACGTATGGATCTATTAAAATATATATTTCAAGCGGTAGAAATGAGAAAAGGATTTACTGGGTAGATAACTAAAAAGAAAAGAGTAAACATTTTTTTTTGCTTTTTTTCGAAACTTAGATTTATGGATTTTCTCAACTATATGCGTCCGTGGTGGTGATAGGGACACCAAGGGATCTGCAGGTTCGATGAGATGACCGGATAGGGATAGTCATAACCCCGGTAAACTCAACCGTTCGTTATTGAAATTTCGGAAATTTCTTTTTCGATAGCTTGGTATAGCTTGCATCTCTAGGGATCATTAATTTCCTGAAATTCGTAAAATACACCAAGTGGTTTGAGCAGCTGGAAAGGTGAGAGGAATCTTCTTTACATAACCAACTTAGGTATCATCAAGAGATCAGGGTTCCGTGATCGAGAAAGCTGTTTAACTCTAACTAACCGGCTAATATCAATATATTTAGCGGTTAGATTGAATTCAAAGTGGTTTAAGGTTTATTCGACTGAAACGACTATTAGCGTAATATATCGGGTTTTTATAATTAATTTGCACTGCTCTAAAAAACCACCATTTATAAATTTTCATTCAAACGTCGATATAGCAAATCAGTCAGCTCCTCATCTTCTTGAATTCGATTTAAATTTTGGAAATTTTTATGGGCGAATCTATTCCATTTCTGATACTTTCTAACAATTTATTAAAGTTGCAATACAACTATCATCCAAGGGAGTGTATGAAGTCCACTATCAGGGGTAGATAAATACAATATATCAAGTGATTTTTCAATGTTCAAAGATTTGGTAGATTTTGTTTTTAAGAGAAGAGGGTAGCACTAAAAAGCCGAAACACGTTTAATGTCAGATAGCTGCGAAGGCGACTGTGAAGAGAGAATGATCATGAGTTAGTTCGTGTTTAGAGCATGTGAGGTTTTTTGTAGAATTCTTCTTTAGTAGCTAAGCGGCTTTTACGGCACGAAACACATGGTTCGCTCATAGCTAGTTAAGGAATACCCAATATTATTCTCGATTCTTCCCAGTAAAGTTGCTTCTCGTTCAGACCCATTTTAGTTTTTGTGACTCTATGGATCACAAGATAATCTCGCGCTCTCGAAACCATAGTTCACTCATTTTTGGTAACGGTTTGCTTTTCAAAGCCTTGAGCCCAAAAACCTTGATTTAAAATAACTTGACGCCAGCATCAGAAAGGACTGAGATGAAAAATCGATTTTTGACCGACAGCTCGGAATATTGTTTTTAGAGTAATCTTACTGTAAGAAAATACATCATCCCCATAAGCAACAACGGCTGAGTATTGAGCCTGCACGGAAGAAGGTGAAACGTAGAGCTTTCAGCCAATTGAGACCACATATCATTTACCATTCTCCCAAAGATGAACACATTTGGATGTTTAATAAATTTTACGGACTGTTCGTAAACGCATAGTCGGAATGCCAAAGGGAGCATACTGAGCTTACTCAATAACTTAGGTGCGACTGCTTGCGGTCAGTTCCTTGAGCTCGCCTCTTAATCGACCAACCAACTAGTAATGTTCATGGAGCAAATACAAAGAGCGAAAATTTCTTGCACTCACTGTGCATCAAGAGGGACTCTCTCGCTCTCACACGCTTTCGAAATTATTTACCAGAAACTTTGGCATTTAAATACGGATGTTTTTTTTTTACATTTACATACATACATTTTTGTATTCATATTTTGTCAGCAACCCTTCCTAGCCACAACGAAAAAGAATGCTCGCGTTAATACCATACATACATACATATTAAAAATGTACCCTCGCGACCGGCATGAGTGCTGAGCTACAAACTGCTGGCATACCAAAGTCATTTACAAATATTTTAATTGCTCCCTGGATGAACATTTAGGAATAGCCAAAAATAATGATACCAAATGAAGTTCGGTTTAAGGAGATTGGGTTAAAGTTAGCAAGAGATTAATTGAATTTGGTAAAAATGAGAGAAACAAGAAAGAAAATAATGTAAATTTCATAAATTGATTTAGCAAAGTTGTAGAGGAGAGATTGGAGATAATGGATTAGAAGGTGCTTCTTCTTAATTTTAATATGTTGAGTTAAGGTGTTAAGGTCGTACTAACCAAGAGAGGTTGAGCTCGCAAGGAGCTGATAATAAGTGTGGTTCGTTGACACTTATTCGTCGCAAGGGTATGAGATTAGCGAAAAGTCACTTGAGCCGACATAGAAGTAATATATAACCGATTTTTTTGCATTTCGTATCCGGGCAAGAGTTGTTAGGTGGCAAGAAAGGTTTGTGTGGGGCTCAAGAAGAATTTTCAGTTGTAGTGGAAAGTATTTGAGATCCTCTTAGGGTCGTAGAAAGCGTATAGGAAGAATAAAATGAACATAACAAACTTAGAAAGCCTTACTTTTCCCAAAAAATTGTATTAAGGGGTTAGGGGTAGTCAGGATTTTCAAAAAAAAAAATTTTTTTTTTCGCATTTTCGTTAAGTATAATATCTTAAAAATAATCTCTGAAAATTTCAAGTTAATCCGATAATTCGTTTTTAAGTTATTCGACAAATAACAAAGAGAGCTCGGGCCTTTCAAAGCGCTAGTGTGAAACTTTAAACGCGTTTTTCTCAAAACTATGTATTTTGAACTGGTGACAACTGTAACTCGAAAACCGCTTAGTTGATTTTAATGAAATTTATGCAGCTTGTAGAATACATAATAAACTCGGGCCTGATCGAAGGATTTTTATTTTTTGAGAAATTTCGATTTTGTAAGACCATTTTTTTCCCAAAAATCTAGAAAAAAATTTCCTGAGGCCGCCATTTTGTTAATTTTTGAAAAAAAATAAAATCCTTCGATCAGGCCCAGGATTATTTATTTATAAAACTATTTTTTTTTATCCTATTGATTTCAGATGAATCTCCAAGGACTTATGATTGTCACCGCAAGGACCTTTTTTTGGAACTGGGTTAACACAGACAGCTGTAACTTCGGAAAAAAAATTTTTTTTTTTCGAAATTTTCGTGACTTCAAGTCAAAACATTGTTTAATAATACCATATCACTACTTTTGTAAAATAAAATTATTTAATAGCAAAAAAAAAAAACTGAAAATTCTCATTTTTTCGTGCCTCTGACTACCCCTAACCCCTTAAGTCATTTAAAAACTAACACTTATCGAACCTTACACTTCGCTGCAGCTCATTCCTTTCCTTTTCGGTATAAATATAACATTGAACAATAAATATGTATGTATGTATGTAGGTATGTATGTAAACAGCAAAGTACACTAAAACCAAAATAAATGATCATAAAATCCATTAAATGCATAATATTAATTATTATGAGTGCTGTTACCGTTATACTCATAAATACAAAAATAAATCTACCCCATCTGCGTAACTGTTTTAACCCAAACCACCTGCCGCCCGTAATAAGGTCACAAATACCAGGTTCATTTAATGTCAGTTACACCGCGTCGCAGAAGAGAAAGAGACGAGGAGTAAGCTAAAGAGCGTGCTGCATTCTTCGTTGACTCATTACCGTTAAATAAAAAGCATAAACTCTTTGCTTGTCTACCAAACGGCGCCACATTGCCACATTGCCACACACCACGAGCAAACGAACAATCGCTGCTTCCTTGCTACCTTTATGCTGGTTATTATTGCTTTTGTTCTTTTTGCCGTTGTTGTATGTGCGTACTGTTGTTTTGCTCGTTTATTTGGCAGCCAGCATTGCCAATTGTGTTGTATTCATTTGGCGTTGTCGGTAATTTTGATGCTCAATTAAAATGTTTTAATGGAAATAAATGCGCTTAATTAATAAACACACATTTTGCGGTAAATACGAATTTGAACGAAGCGAAACGAAATGCGGCAGTTAGCGGGAATGAAAGTGTTGCTCTATCGTGAATGTATTGTACATATATATATATATGTATGTGCATGTTTTCCATTTAACAACAATTGTGCATTGTTAATGATATTGTTTTTAATACTTTCATTGTGTTTCCGTTGCGGTGTCATTATTGTCATGTTGCCCGTTATTGCCGATTTAAATAAATGTCATTCGGTTCGTTCGTGTGGCATTGCCGGCGGCGTCAGCTGTTTATGTTGTGGTTAGCAATAATTATATAAATATATTGCATTTACCTAAAAGAATTTTTGCTATTCGAATTTGTTTTTTGGCATCATTTGAATAAATGTACGAATATTTCGCGTAATTAATGCATAATTTTAATGTTTTTCATAGTAATATGAGCAAAGAAATTAAAACGATTTTTTTTTCAGTTTCCTCTTCACTTCTTTTGCTTGCATTTCCGGTAGATTCTATATAAAATTACTTGCTTTTGGTTATACATAAATTTTCTTGCATACTTTTAGGCACTGCTCTAGATAGGTAAGGAGAAAATGTGCACAGTGGTGGCCACACCGTTTGACCAAGACGGTAGGTGGCCTATATGAGAGAGGAAAAAAGTTTATTTTTGTTTGCAGAAGTGCAAATATTTCTTTATTATTTGTGATTGTTTTTTAATATTACATTAATATTCCGCATATTAGATTGATAAGTTCTGAGAACTTAGGGAAGAAACTGAAATGTCAAACACATATTACACCATCCATAAACTAGATCTTCTAGGTTTTCAAACAAGATTTCTTCAATGGGTTTGCTCGGATCTCTGCAATAGAACACAACGTGTAACATTTAAAGACACTTTATCACAATTAATTAATGTATCATCAGGAGTTCCTCAAGGTAGCCATCTCCATTATTTTTAAACGATATATCTTCGGTAATAAAGCATTCAAATAATATCTTGTTATATGTCGATGATGTAAAACTTTTTATGTCATACGAGTATACTTCATTCGACGAAAGGCGTTTGTTACAAAACGGTATAGACAATTTAGCTAGTTAGTGTGATAACAACGACACGCAAGTCTTCAACTTTGTTGATTTGTGGTTTATGATGGACTCTAAACTCAACTTCCATCTTCATGTCTTAAAAGTTAAAAATGCTTTGTCTTTCTCAAAAAATGGTCAAAAGAATTTAAAGACCCTTTTGTAACTTAAGCACTTTACACGACTTTGGTGAAGCCAATATTAGAATATGGTTCACCGATAAGGAGTCCCAATTATCAGGTCAATTCCGATATGTTGGAGTCTGTTCAAAAACAATTTCTACTTTTTGCATTAAGACATTTTCGATTGAACTCTACGATATATCTTCCTCTTTTTACGTCCTGTTTAGAAGGTGTAAACACTTAGTTCGTTTTACCTCGATCAATGGCCAGGTTTTCTGGACACATTGCCTGTGGTTCCGCGCTGTCATCTGCAGATGGCGCTTCTGGTGAAGGCTAGTCTTAACAAAGCGGTATGCCCATGTCATGTGCAGAGTATACCATGGTTATGACTGGCTAGTTCGCCGGCTACGCAGTTCCCTTGAATGTGCCTTTTACCAGGGATGGAAACCACTGATTTTATTAGTAACCACTACCAGCTACACTGCTACCGCGGCTGAATTAGAAATACCTCAGCAGCCAAATCTCCCCGAACCATAGAGGGGAACAGGTGCGGTTTCGTTAAACTTTGCTAAATATTCCTTTCATATCTTCTCATTGGATATGTCTTGCACTAACTATTATGTTACATCATCCAAAGAGAGCACGATATCATCATTCGCAGTATGCAATCATAGAGCGAGCTTTCTGACAGACGTCATGATGGCATAATTCCTTACACCACAAAACTAGGTCTCAATAAAATGGTTTAAAAAAATATACATTTATCAGACGCAAACAACAATAACAACTGCATTCACACACATTTATTTAAGGATCTACATACATACATACGTGTATATATCACACTACGTACGAATAAATGAGCACAATCATCTGACTCACAATAAGAATAGACTGGAAAATCGTGACCCAAGCGAAATCAAAAATGCAAATTCCGGCCAGCCAACAACCGAACGCCAATTGCTGACGTCTCCTGAAGTGCTTCCTGGTTCGCGGCAGCGAGTCGGCGCAGGCATTAGAAAAAATTAGATACACTTGTTTCGTCGTCGAGTATCAGCATGGAGCAGGCACATATAATAAATGCAAACTACAATAAAACAACTACGATCGAATGTGAATTGAAATATGTATGTATGTAAGAGTATATATGTATGTATGCATAATGATAGGCGAGAGAAGTGTGCGGTCGCAGGGAGGAGTTGCACAGTGTGGCGACGATAGCAGCGTCGACTATTTATTGCAGTCAATTGAATTTGCGGTCAAGCAGTTTGTAAATAGGAAAAAAAAATTGCAATGAAAATATGCCTTTGTCGAGGGAGAGGTGTGGGGCTGGCTAAATGCAAAGAAATCGACCAGTAGGCCTAGGTTCTGACTTTGGCTTTGAGCACATTCGTGTACAGTGGAAAATGAGTAAGTGTGCTGGTGGAAAATGAGTAAGTATGCTGGTAGACTCACATTTATATAGCGGCCATAAGCGAATGTATTAGAAGAGCCACATAAGAAATTAGAACTTTGAAAACAATATGGTTGAATCCGAAAGTGACTGAAAGTAAAAAAATGATACTATAGTATGGTAAGTACTTAGGAGAGCTTCCACCCACAGAGCGTATGCTGTACGGGCATGTTGTAAGTCAAACCTTACCTTTAACAGTGCGCCTACACCTTATTTTGATAAGCTCCGACAGAGCTATGCTGATTCAACCGGCAGCCTCGGCGTTAACCGCAATCAGACAGAGATTGCTTAATTCTCAAGTAAGTATAATATTCCTCATGCGCAGCTCCCCTGAATGGGAAAGTATTCGACTAGATACCCAGGTGCTCTCTTCATCAAGAAAATGTTTGTGGGCCGAATATAAGGCAGAGTCTTCGGCATCTTAGGTACCTGTGGGTGTGATTGGATTAATTGTGATGGCATCTAATGGCGAGTATCAGTGATCAAGTTCAGAAGAAGGACTGGGGCTTGATAGAAGTGGAGTATTCTGACGGACGCACAGTATCGGTTTTGAATTCAGGTTTCCTGCCCAAGCAGACTTGGTTAAAAGTATAAAAATTTCCTACTGGGTTATCGTCCATCTGTGTATGTCATAGCCAAGCAAATTAAAAACGAGAAATTACATAAACTATTCGCCTAGACATACATGCACATACTCGTACAAAAGCACTTGTGCATTTTATATACATACATTTGCACGATGGATAACGAAATTTTGCAATTTCCCTAATGTATATACATACATATGCATTACACACATACGTGTAACTTTCGATGGCGCTATTGAACTTAGCAAAGCTCGAGTTACATGATTGCAATTGACACTAAATGAAATAATTGAAATTGTTGCAAAAATGCTGTAAAAAAGTGCAAAATATAGAAAGAAGTAAGAAAAAAGTACTTGTAGCAGTAAACACAGAAAAACATATAAACATGAGCATTTTTGAGGTGAAAGGAGTTTAATTTCTTTGTTTTGGGCAAATATACTATATTCTATATGTGGGGTGAATATTTTGGTAGATGACAACATTTCAAGCTCAAATTACGCAACGCTTAACATTTCCAATTGGACGCACTCCCATTCTCACCCTACTTAATAGGGGAAGGCGTCGCGTCATGCCTTTGGCTAGACTATATGTATTTATATATCACTGTTACACATACTCGTATATATGTATATGTCTGTATGCATGCGTAAAAGAAATTAACATGCCAAAATTTGCGACTTTCATTTGATTGCAATTATCTACTTGTCTATCATATGAAAAAATATATACATATACAAACATACATGTGGACGTAGGTATATATGACGGTGTTATTTTGAAACCGAATTGAATCGTATAACTTGTTGTTATTGTCATAGTATACTTTTATTGTCATTTGAGTCGCACCAATGCAAACCAATAATCATAATTGTTTATTTATTTCTTTACTTTATACATGTAATTATTAATAAATCAAAGTTTATTGCGCTCTTTTTTGCTATTTTTATATGTGTGTATGTAATAAATGTCAGTAAGTAAATAAAAATGTGCATTTAAAAATATATCAAATTTAATTCAAGTGATCGGTTGTTAAGTGGCGTTGACGCTGACGCCGACATCGACAGCGTTCAGTAAACACCGAAGTGTTGATTGTGCCATCATTTTGTTGCACTTTTTTGCCTCTATATAACTCGTGCATATATTGTATATACATATATTTTTTAATTTGCCTTTTGCATTTACATATGTGAGTATTTTGCTTATTTTATTATTATTATTTATTTTTTTTTATATTTAAATATTTAGGTCATTAAAGCGCGATATTTCCTCGGCCTCCTTTTGTTAATTTTTTTTAGCAATGCAATATTAAATTCTATTATGAATTAATTTTTTTCCATTTTCTAAATGCATGTACCCGCATTAACTATAATCTATTTTTCTTATCGAATAAATTCATACATACTTTCGTCCAAAAAAAATAAATATATACATATAGAAGTGCGCACATGCAAATTTCATGGTCAGGCAGCTATTTTAAGTAATTTTTTGTTTAAATTTTTTTTTTTAATTTAAAAATAGACTGCTTCCTTTCAAACAAATTCATTTAATATATAAAACACATATTAAATTTCGTACAAATAAAGTAATAGGAAACTTTTTTAAATTTTTTTGTTTGCTTTATTTTTTCAGTAGTAAAATTATTGCTTCTAATTAATAATTTCATTACGCGTGCAAGTGCGACCTTCATATTTTATAGCATAAATAATAATTATTTGATTGATTAAAATAAAAAAGCTTTAAACAAATACGAGGGTTGCCTTTTATACTTCAGTATTAGAGAACAAAAACTAATATTAATCATCGAAAATAGCTTTATCTTTTTTCAGAAAATCTTTATTAAAATCTATACACTTTTACATGTGTTTGAATCAATTGTCGAAATACTTTTAACACCCCAATTTAGGTAGCTCCAAAACATGTATTCTGAACACATCAACCACCTCTTCAGGTGCCGAAAAACGTTGACCTTTCAGTTTCTTTTTTACGTACGGGAATAAAAACATGGTACTTATTCCCGTCAAGTCACGACTCAAAACTGCAGTTGTTTCAGTCGACTGCCGGAGTGAAAAGTGATCCGTCTTCGGCGAAGGGTTTTCCTGATCTCTTGAAAGACAACTGGTTAACAAATGGTTGTATACCACTCAGAATTTACTGTTGCGATATGTTCATTTTTCCCAAGCAAATAGGCAACCATTCGCTTTGAAGAGCTTAATACATGAACAACTTTTGTTGGATTCGACTCATCTTCAAACACCCATACAATCCACTGCTGTTAATTTTCGGGCTCATACGCATACACGTTTCGTCTTCTGTCATGATGCCCAAGACGTGTTTCAAAGCACCGCTATAGTAATTTTTAACATTTCTCTCAACCAATCGACACGAGTTGTTTTTTAAGCGGTTGACAAGTTGTGTGCTTATTGAATGTATGCTGGTCCCACTAATGTCTATAGTTGTCTCAATCTCACGATAGGTCACATGACGATCTTGCAATATAATTTTGGGCACAGCATCAATAGTTTCCAGAGCAACGAAATTCCTCTTGGAGTGATCAACGACCTGGATTGAATTCATCATACCATCGATAACCACTGATCCTTGATGGAGTTTCATCCTCAAAAATTATATTAAGTTCATTAATGCACTATTGCTGAGTTAATCCATGCCGAAAAGAATTGTTCACGATTTAATTCCATTTTATGGCCGAGATTAATATTTGAAGTTAGTGTAAACAACATTAATAGCGCTCATGTCAAAACATTTCGAGTATGTATAACAACAAATATGTCAAACTTTACGATAAAGTTGTCAGTTACGATAATGCAATACTGGGGTTACCAAATCCCGAAATATTAAAAGCAGCCCTCGTACTACATTAGCCAAGGTAGACACATAATCGATTCCAAACAGCAAACATAAAAACATTACACAAATATTACTTAATTTTTTAAAACATAATTTAGTTCTCTTTTAATTTTTAATATATTCATGTCTTCTTAAAAAACTCTCTTAAAATATTTAGACATTTTTAAAGCATACACTCAACATTCCCATTCAATCTATTTTTCATTCATACATTATAATCATTACAGCTCACAAGTATAACAAATCTTCGATGATTTATGCGCGTAATTCATTTATTATCTACGCCCCGTTGTTAATTCACACCTCGCAGCTGAACTTTTGGCACAAGTCTGCAACGAGCCGTCACACCGGGCAAATTACGCCGCAATTTGAGCTGATAAGCAAAAATATACTTAAGAAAAAATCTAATCGCGCATACTTAAATTAATCCAAAGACCTCTTTATCAAATAAATCATAAAAATTTTGTAAATTTTACAATTGTAAATTGTAGACAAAAAATTGTTTTATTTTTTTTGTTAAATTTTATGATTTTCACACAATTATCGCTGATAAGCGTTAACTTTTATAATAATAAGTACTTGTTTTTGTAAACGTCAGCCAACACACTCCCTTGCATTCACTGCTTTGTATTTTTATTTGCTTAAGAAAAACACCGTTGAGCATATAGTAGTTGTCGATGCGGCCATATCAGTTGCCGTTTGCGGCAGCAATGGAAATATTTTTGGAGGTGAAGTTCAAGCTCAAGCGTTGATTTTAATGTCGCGATTTCTTGTTTGGATTTTTAATTTTCTTTATACTATGACATTCGGAAGGAGCGGGTTCAAATCCCGGTGCCACCAACATCCAAAAAAATTATGGAAAATTAATTTATATAAAAAATTAAGTTACCACCCCTTCGAGTGTGTATTTCGGACATGAAAAGGCTCCTCGTAAAAAAACCATCAGCCGTTCGGAGGCGGCTTAGTATAAACTGTAGGTCTCTCCATTTGTTGGAAAAACATCAAGACGCAAAACCAAAAATTGGAGAAGGAGCTCGGCCGAAAAATCGCTTAAGCGGTTACAAAGCGCCAATTACCATATATATTATATATATAGTAAGTGAGTTTGTATTTTTCGCTTTCCAAAAAACCCGCATTTTTTATTTCATGCTAGAAATGCTTTGACATTCGCTACCGAGGAGCAACCGCAATTAGAAAACTTATTTTTTTATAATCTTGGATGTTGGTCGAACCAGGACTCGAACTCTAACCTTCAGAATGGTAGTACGCAATGCTAACCACTCAACCATTTCGGCTGACCCTGCAAGAAGTGCACCAAGGATTTATCTTCCTCTGTCTGGGACCCGCTCATTGGGTCTATTTATCGGTGATATCAACCTTAATTTTTACGAAGATATAAACAAGCTCGGTAGTAACAACTTGCCAATTAAGGGACCGAGCATTCCAGTTGCAAGCAATGAAATCATATTCCTTAGTATGTTCGCCGTGGTCACCATTGAAATGGGCAGTTGAACCTTTCCTTTGGAGCTGATTTCAACGTGGAGAGTCCCAACTCCAGAAAGAGTTTCGATTACATGAGTTTTCAGGTGTTGGAGTTTAATTTGGTCCCTATTAGCTATAGAGGTTTCCTCTTCTCCAGTTTGAATGTTCCTTTTGCAAAATAGAAAACAACGTTCAAACTACTAAATATTGCAGCCCATAAGTCTTATTAAAAACTAGCGATTAAGCGGAAAAGTCTTACAAAAAGGGTACTCCTTAATATATTAAACAATGCCAGACAATCTGATGATTTCGTCACTGCCCTTACTCCATTCATCACTTCAATGATGAGTTTGTTAAAATATCAAACCAAAGATACCTGATACCTGAACTCTTGCACACACATTAATACGAAAAACACAAATTCTATATGTACTTACACAGACATATTCACATAGTTTGTAGTTCACTTTTTAATTCATATCACTTTTTGCACACCAGCCAGTGGCCACCGACATCAATATCTCCTTCCATACCTCTATGCCGTCAATACATATTGTTCGAGTGGCCGAGTTAAGTGACGGCACATTTCCAGCACAACGCCACCGCGCCACCACACCTACTGCTCCTCAAACGCGCCTCCTCCAGTCGTTGTGTTGTGTTGCTGTATTGTAATTATTTTCCTTGTTGTTATACCCCATTTTTTGTTTCATCTGCTAATATAGTACTCATTCACTAGTTATAATCTGAGCCTCCTTGCACACCTTACCCCAGTTTAAGTGGGCATCCTCATGCGGCCATCATCAATACAGCAACAAGTTTTTATTCGTTTTCTAAGCGCTGAGCAAGCACCGTAGCCTTATGGAGATCCCTTAGGTTGTGTTGCATTAGCAATGCTGCTCCACTTTATTTACAAGAAGAATAAGCAAAATGTAAAAGTCATAACAACAAGTGCAACATTTACGATCGTTCAAGTCGATGCAGAAGCACCAACAAGTTCAACAACGTTATCTCATCAGCAACATTTTGCACATCAAGGCTGCTGCTGCTGTAAGCTGTATAAAGAGTCGCTTCGGCATGGAGGTATGTAGGTATTGTAAAATTACTTTTTTAAGAGCTCAATCTCTTGGTGGCTCTCGTGCATTTATTTTGAAGTATTTTTTCTTATACCCAAACCATGTGTTTGTGAGGTTCATAGGTTTTCTACTTAATTCCCAAGGAAAATCTGTTTAAAATTTAGGCATATTTGTTTCACCGTAATCTAAGCGTACGAGTAGTTTCGATAGTAGTTTGCTCCGGTCATAATTTTTGCATCGAGAGTTTAAAAACAGTTTTCGAAGTTGGAAGAAGTCGTTGACTAGCTGCCGTAGCAAATTGTTATAAAACATTGCCTACATTTAGGAGCTCAATCCATTCTAGGGCTTTTATGATGGTAGTAAACTCTGCTTGGAAGTCAATAAATTGGTCTGGTTGTCTCAGGTTTATATCGCTTAAGATCGACGTCAAATACTTTCTGATTTAGTAGAGTTCTTCCTTTGTGATTATCCCCGAAACTGGTTTGCTTTGCGATACCAAAGTTCTAAGAATTGCAGCAGTGCAATTAGAAGAAATATATACTGACTTTAACTATGATTTAGCAAACGTTGGGTATAAACATAACTCCACACAACTCCAACAAAGAGATTTCCCTACTTTTATGTAGCATTGCTACATTTCTACTTTTCATAGGGTTTATTCCTTTTTTGTTGCGCTCGCAGTCTCTCAACGTGTGCTGATCGCGATCCGCGCGCAGTTACGACGCGTTGACGAGCTGTAAGTGATACTAATATAATAAACACCCGTCAAGTGAAGAGTGTGTAATAAAATTATTGTATATGTAGAATGTAAAATAAATGGGAAGATAATAAAAAGAGCGAAACAAACGAGACATAACGAAACAAAGTTGTTTAAAAATTAATACAATATAAAACAAGCGAATGTAATTCTGACCCAATGAACTAAGTAAGGTGGAGGCGCAGAAGTAATTTAATGAAGGGGGTGATCCCAACGGCATCAATATGAAGGAGTCTATAGATAAGATGGATTAGTCTGCAAAATTAACAAAGAAAAATTACATCAGTTTAAATTCGAAGGAATCAACCATCGAGTGTGAACAAATTGAGGTTAAGTTCATAATCTTAAGTTACTTTAAGCTGGAGTTTCGGATAACTTTTGTTTGCCAACCCCCCCTTAAAATTTAAGCCACTGTCAACTGCCGCAGCCATTTAAATTAGGCCACTTCTCATAATTGCCAATTGCGTTGATCATCCCAGCACGATGGAGGCTGTTGTGTTGTTGCGTTTAACAAGCGGATTCGCGTAATGCGTAGTGCCAATTCCAGAATTTCAAGGTCAATTTACTACGCAATTTACAAAACATACCATATACAAACATACACATGTATTACATATTGCAACATACCGTAACACATATTCATATTGAACTTGGAATTGAACTTGAAACAATTACATACATGACAATTACCAGTGTGACCTTGAGAAAATGGGAGACGTAAGGGTAGTCTGCAGACATACATATTGTACATACATACATACATATCAACAAGCAAATGAAAAATTTTCATGTACAATAGTGCTGAAATTATAAAGCTAAGAAATCAATATATATATGGTACATATGTGTGGAGGTATGTATAAATGCGCCACCGCTGCCACCAGCACGGCTTTGGCTGTCGTACTCGCGCGTCAGCCTGTCAGTCTGTCTGTCTGTCAGCGGAAACCAGTTCAGCAGTTCAATTGCTGATCAGTAGTACATAAACTGTGTTTCGTTAATTCCTGCAGGAGCTACTACTTGCTTTTGCCAGTGTTGTTGCTGCCCCAAACGCACTGACACTCAGCAAAACCTACTGCTCTAATTGATTTTTATTTCTTCTGTCTCACGATCAATGTGCCTCAACCGCAAAGAGATGCGCGTTGCAAGCAGCGGCGATAAAAGCAACAATGTGGCGACGCGTCGTGTTGCTGAGCCGCCTCAGCTCAGTCGTTGTCGAATGTTATTGGCGCGGCGTCGGGATAATTGTGGGATCCGTTGAAATTTAATTATTTATTCAATACATCGAACGCGCATAATAATCACTTATTAAGGCGCAAAGGATAAGATAAACAGCGACGCTTTGGACTGAGTCTGTGAGAAGTTAAGGCATAACAAGTCGGACAATCAATTGTGGGGCGGCACGTGAGCAGCAAGTCTGATGTGATCAACTCAAGCAAAGCAGTTCAAACTGAAAAATACTACAAAATACATAAACACATACCCATAAATACTATACAAGAAGTAAAGCTGGCTGTGTGTGCTGCAAAGGAAACACCAAAAAATAGGACCACCATCAGCTCAGCCACGGATATCAAATGATTGCCGCGCTAACATGGCTGATAAGTAGTAATTACAGCGACATCACACAGAGACTCAGAGCGCTGCCAACATGCCCGTAAACCTAGTTTGAGCGAGAGTGGCGTCGTAAAACCGAGGAAACCCACAGCTGGAGCGAAGATGTACTTTGATCGCATTTCTCAGCAGCAATGACGCCGCTGAGAGTAAGATCAGCGTTGGTTGTGTCGATTTTAGCATTACAACAACAAGCCATTGTAACAATTATCAGCAAAAAACTGGTTGGTAATCAATGATTACGACCAGCTGATTGAATTTGCAGCTGAACGCTATCAATGAAAGGGTGTATGGTAAATATGCGGAGAGACGGAGATTGAAAAATGTTTAAAAATTATTATTTTGTAAGCTTTCGTAAGCCATCCAATGGTATAAGGCTAAAGAAATTCTTCGAAATAAATTTAAGAATTTACAGAGTTTATCAAGCCCAAGTTTCAGCTATTATGGAGCTATAGATCACATTAAAGTTTATCACAAATTCAAAATTTTACTGGATCATCGACGACTACTATAGGAGATGGCTAAGCCAAAAAGAATATTTCTCTCTTGGGCTCTTGGCTACAGATGCATAGAGGGGAAGGCAGACGACTGTGGCAAACTTGGCCGAAATGGTATCGCAAAAGATCACGCGAAATGTACTATCTGAAAAGTGGACGACGAAATGTAGAAAGATAGTTTTCTTTTTGGATTTTTCTGCAGATAAAAAATAAAAAAAAAGAAAATTGGTCAGAGAGGGGATGGACAATGAAACTTAATTCAACATCGTCGTATCACCATGGAACCATTCCTACCCTCGTACGAACGTACCCACCTGTGCAACCTCACACTATTTGTTTACCTTTAACGCATGCAGCTATTTCTTATCACTTGCTCAGCTTCAAATGTAAACAATCGGTATCTTAATCGTGAACTCAACAACGTTGCACGCGTTCCAATCACGCTCCAGAACAGACAGATCTTACCGATAACACTTTCTCTCTCGGCAGCTCACTTACTCTCTTGCGCTCACGCACACCGCTACACTAAGCAGCGCGGCTGTCAGCATCATTTACCGACTAACACTATACTTAAAGGAGTAACAACAAAAATTGCGCAGCTCTATTACGATTATGACTGATTATGATGTTAACGCGCTGCTTTAAGACCATTAAACACACACACACGTTCACACGCAGACGGAAGCTACTCAGCCGCGTACACTTGACTCACTTGTTTGCTCGTTTGTTTATATATATTTTTTTGGAGGCTCCACTGCTCCACTGAGCAAACGGATTCAAACAGCTGGGCGCACGAACGACACACGCTCGGTGTCGTTGTTGCATTTTTTTGTGCTTTTGTTTTCGCTTTGGGCGCACTGATCGTCAGAACAACCACAATCGGTTCTGATCGGAATGGAACGCTGCTCTCGTCGTCGATGTTGTGGTCGCCGTCGTCATAGTCGGTGCCGGCACAAAAGTAGGCAGCAATACGCCGGCGAACTGCAGTCTTTGAGAAACGCGCGCAATTGAAGGTTTAGAAGGCGGCTAGCAACTAAGCGTCTGGTGATTAACTCTAAGAACGCACGGTCAATTGGTCGATCGGTCGGTTGGTCGGTGTAAAAAGTGATCAACAATAATAAATAAAGAAATAAACGGATATCAGTGTTAAAGAAAAGTTGAAATATTATTTTATGGAAATTAAAATTTTCAACGCTAAATAAAAATTTCAAAAATATTTATCACAAAGTGTGTCTTGGAGCCCAATAATAATTGTGCAATCAATAAAAAAATAAATATTCACAGTTATGCTTAAAGCAAATCCATTTATATAGTGTTTGATAAATAAATTGATGTGCTGTACACGAAAAACAAGCGATAAAAGGATCTAAGATCCATTGTAACAAAAGTTTTGAAATTTTTAAGAATTACGAATATATTGGCTTTGAAGAAACTACGTGAATTTAAGGCCTATTTTAATGGTGTTACAAAAACAATTCTTTTGGAGAAAAAATCTTACTACCAAATAGTAAATAAGGTAAATGCCGTGAAGTGAAAATAGTTTTTATTGTATTTGCGGTAAAAATTTGATTTAGCGTTACCAACCGTAAATTTCTTGGGAAATTCAGTCATAAGTTTGAAGGAAGTGCTTTTATGTTTCATATAAAAACTAAAAACTTTTTATTTAAAATTAAAGTTTTGCTTTTGATAAAATCATTTTTAGTTAGCTAAAAAAAATAAAATCATTTTAAGAAAACTGCTCCATCGTGATTTTATTATATACATTTTAACAAAAAAATATTCTGAATATTTTTGCTTTTCTTATAAAAATGTTTCATACATTCGACAAGCCAACAATCAAATCGATACTTCTGAATCTCATTATTTTCAGAACCTTCCTAACTTCAATAAAAATGTAGTGATTTTCGAACGAGCTTCTCCTCCAATTTTTGGTGTGCAACAATTGGAGGGACCAACAGTTTGTTCTTAGCCGCCACCGAACGTCTGGTGGGTGTTTAATGAACAGGGTTTTTCATATCTTAAATAGACTGGAAGGAGTTTACATTTCATTACCTCCTTCTGCGTATAGAAAGTGTGACTTTAAGGACTTTAGCATGACAGGATAAATTATAAATTATTGTATAAGAGCAAGAGAGGGTAGTCTAAGTCATCGAGGAAATCTAAAAGGAGCTACAGGAAACGAGCTCAGCCAGAGTTAAAGAAGGGTTAGATGGGTAGGTTTTAAGAAGAATGTAAAGAGGTGATTAGCGTCGTGCTGGGTCGATAAGTAGGAATTCAGTCGACTGGAATATGTAAATCTTAATTGTTCGTACGGCTCGGCCGTTCCTTTATTTTTGTTTTTTTTTCTACATAAATTAAAGCAAACCCCGTAGAGTTTCTAAGTTAGGATCGATCACTTCATATGCCCCGCAAAATATTTACTTCCAGACTAACTTAACTAACTTTTCTCTTTCTAACGCAGTTGGATTCTTACTTCTTTCCAATGAAGCTTTTACACACAATTAATGAAAATTCACTGGAACCAACGAACCATAAGTGAAGCAACTTCACTATTTATTTATTTATTTTTTATTTATCCTAATAAATAGGAGAAATATCTTATATAAAAATATAATTTCTAACTTCTTACCTTGATTTTTTAGCATCTAAGCGTCTAAATGGATGCGCTCTGTGGGCAAATTATGTAAACAAATCTAAGAAAAAAATTAATATTTATTAGCAAAATTGCCTATGCCACGCAATTGTTACGGCGATCGAGCGCGATCTCAAGTTATCGTCTAGAGGCTTAACTTTAGATATAAAATTGTGTATTCGTGTGTGTACACGTATGTGTGAGCATCTAAACATTTGTGCTTGATTATACAAACATCTATCTAATGTGGAAAACTGAAGAAAAACTATATGGAAAAGAAAAATAAAAAGCACGTGTAAGACAGACATAAGCTTTACATATAATGCTTATGTAGACATATTTTCATACATACCATACATACATACATACATATGTATGTATTTAAGTACGTGGAAAATTGCGATTATGAAAGAAAAATAGAAAAGCATAAGTTTATTGCACCACATAGTAAGTGAATGGATTTAATCATACATATGTAGGATATATGTACATACCATACACATAAAGGAAGGTATGTATGTGGCATTGGTAAAACAAACGAAAATACAACAACCATAAACAAAGAGCATATTATTAAAATTTTGCACAGAATAAATTTTAATTTCAATTAACCGATCAGAAAATACTCAACATATTTCGTTTTCAAGTTTCAAAACACTTTAAATTTTGGCATCTTCCCATCTCTCTGGTTGATTTTCGAATACCATATCTAAAAATTTTATCCCTTTAGCCATCAAAGGATAATTTTTTTTATAATAAAAAGGTTTAAGTAGTAAAAATAAAATAAAATATTTATTTTTAATTAATAAAAAATATTCATAAGCATATTTTTATACAAAATTTGTGAAATATCAAAACAAAAAACAATTAAGCACAGTGGGGCAAATGCTATTGAAATTGAATTCAAACATTTAATGTTTAAAGTTAAGATTTGAAAAACTTCATAGATATATATTTTTGAAGCAAATTTTTAGCTGATTCACTTATTTTTGGCAAAATTTATTATACTCAAATATCTAGAATGATTTGTGATAAGATTAGAATGATGACACGTGTTCTTCCACCTTCAAGCTGTAATAAAATTTATTTGCAAGATAAGGCATAACTATTGTTTAAAACTGTCGGACGTCTGGTAAATATGTGTTCTTTGTTGTTAAAAGATATTTTTAGAAGTCATAAAATGTACGAAAAATTGCGAAATACAATGAATTTTTCAAGGTTATACCAAAATATGTTTATTTAGCATGACTTGCTATATCAGAAGTTTTTCTGCAATATCAGGTTATCATGACTTGCTATATCAGAAGTTTTTCTGCAATATCAGGGTTGCTTAGAAAAATTAGAAATTTTATACAAATTATAAATGTGCATTCATTCGCGGAAGTTGTGCTTCTCAAACGTCTATTACAACAATAATTTAAATTTAGCTAAGGATTAACACCCTTAATGTTTAATATAAATATTATTATTACGCAACTTCACATTTTGTGAGAGAAAAAATAATTAAACGCTTTGTTATTGACTGTTTTCCTTTTCATCGCTTTTTTGCTTTCAGAATTGCATTATAAGCAATATTTATTTATTTATGTACATACTATACATTTATAAATTGTGCACTAATATTCTTGAAATTGAGGTTTAATTAAAGAAATCAATTGTATTTATTTACACATTTATGACACTACCAGAACAAAACGAGAACCAAAACATAAAGCGACTGTTATGGCATTTACTCATACAGATGGTTGATGATAATGATGTAATTTGAGCCAAATGAGTCTAAAAAGAAATTATAATAATTAAAATAAAAACATTACGGAAATAATTATTACTCATATAATATTGTACTTATGTACTTTAGTATATCTCTCTTAACACTCGTTATGCTCTCTTCACAGAACTCGTTAAATGCCTCGTGCACAAAATTTTTGAAATTAAATCCGTCATCACGTTATTTTGACAATGACTATGCAAGGGAATTAAAAAAGAAAAAAACATAATAAACAATAATTAATTAAAAAGGCCTAAACATTACCCAAATGGAGGATAGCAATTAAATTTTCAGTGAAGTCATCTATTAGGCCTACTTTATTATATATGTACATAGCACGCGTTAGTTCTAACCGGATAATTAAACCATGTGTGCGGCGGTATAATCGTGTTAATTTTTTAATTATTTTTTTTTTGCAGAGCTCATATTTCGCAAAGCGAATTTTGCTAATTACGTATTGATCACTTTGTTTAATTTTCTCTATAGCATTCATTTTTTTAAGCACAACTCAAGCATTTTTTTCTGGTGAATCATTGCAGAAGAGCTAATTCAATATGCTTAGCAGCGCACAGTCCAAACTAATAAGCGGTTGAGATTCCTACTGAGAGCCTCCTTTCAAGCGTAACTTATAACACTAGATCTACTCAGATTGGGGTTGTTCGATAATTATCTTCGATTTTGTTCTCGTAATTTCAAAAAAAAATTTTTTTTAAGGGAGTACAACTTATTTTCGGCGGTCCGTTTTTTTATGTTCAAAAAGGTGTTTTTTTAGTGAAAGAGAAAGAAAAAACACGTCATTCACACTATTGTCCGTCGGAAGAGACTACTTTTTCTCATCTTTCTGTTAATTTTCGAATACCATCTCTAAAAAATTAGTCTCTGTTCTCGATCCAATCATTAAACCATTCTTCGACTTCTTCATAAGACCCGAAACGGTGAGCACACCAAATCGAAAAAGTAAGTAGTCGGAAGAAGCAAGGTAGAGTTTCCAGTTAGTTTTTGACCATTACAGCCACGTGGGGCCGAGCGTTATCGTTCAGTCATCTCTGCCCGTTTGTCGCGCAATGATATTGATATTGATCCAGTAAAGTCTCTACATCCTCATCTTCAAACTCTAATCTCAGCAAGCTGTTTTTAAGCACCCATTATGTTCGTTTTTAGAAATGTGTTGATTTTCAAAGAATGGCATATGACTATACATTTACGGTGTGTTCCAAAAATAACCGAACTTTTTGCATATAAAATAGTAAAATACACATTATATTATCTTTGAAAGTTATTATTTATTCAAAATAGGTTCCATTTGACTCAACACAACGTTTGGAACGATCAACCAGCGCATGCATAGATTTTTATGTCATTTATAGAAATGTTCTTCAGTACCTCGGTTACGGCTATTTCATTTTTTTCAATTTTTTTTTTAATTTTTTAAACTTCAATTTCAATTTTTTTTTTTCAGTTTGACAAAAAATTTTATATTTGCTCTTTGTTCCATTTTTATTTTTGGAACCTTTAGCACACTTTTGGTTTTATTGAAATGGATGTCACTTTTACATCTGTCATCCGACTTACATGAAGTTAGGTGCGTTTGAAAGAGGATGAATGTATCTTTTTAATGTTGCAAATTTTCAATATATGGCGCTGTATGTTGTATGATTTAAATATAAAGTTCGGTTATTTTTGGGACACACCGTGTATGTTAACGCATATTAACCAGGCCCCTTAGTCTTAATTCTTTGTTCTAATGTCTCTATAGAGCTTTTTGTCTTTAAATTATGAGAATATGATTTGTTGATCTCTGATTATCCGATCAGGATGTTTATTATTTTTAGAATCGATGTTTTTTCTAGTGCGTTTTATAAAGTCAATTTGTAGAATATTTGGCGTTTCGGCAGTGTTGGCTGCAAAGTTCTTTCGATATTTAAATTTCTTTTCTTAAAGTGTTCTTAATTGGCTTACTTCATTCCATTTGTTCTTTTTTTTGTTTTGTTGTGCCGCCAGTCAAAGGTAAGCCACGAAACCGAAAATCTCCAAAATTATATAATTTCACCATAAAGTGAAATCAAAGTCATGTAATAACAACAACGAATATAAATTGTTTATGTTCAAATAAAGCGAGAGCGAAGTGAAAGGAACAACGCTTTGCTCCGTTCCTACACGTTTCGAAAAATAATACGTTCACAAAAATGTAAGAATAATCACAAACAAAATCCATTAAAAACAAGAAAAAATGATCAACGAATAACAAAAGAAAGGAAAAAACCTCTCCAAAAATGCTATTAATAAAATCGAAAAATTGTTATTTAAAATTCTTGACCGCCACGAAAGCTTGCCTCATTATTTATGTAAATCACTTTCTTACCTCAAGCCCCTCCACCAGCCTCTTAAGCCTACTCAAACCGCGGCCAATGATTAATTTTTTTTTTCCTACGCTAGTGGCTTTTTTAATTTTTTTTTTTGTCTTTTTAATGGTTTTGGTTAAATGTAATTTCGTTTTTCATTAACCTTACTCTTATTTCTTTCACCCCTCTGGCGTTGTTATTTATAAATTTAACGTTTTTGTTTTTGCTGTACTCTTACCAAATTCTTTCTCGGCCTTATTTGCTTTCAAATGACAAAATGCGCAGGCGTAGAAGTTGTTTTTGTTTAATTTTTCTAAAAACGCTTGTGTTGTTATAGTGTAAGCTAGCGAGTTTGCGCGCTGCTGCTCAAAGATTATGTCACGCCGCTGAGAAGTCGTTCTGCCGCTGCCGACGAAATCATTGTTACACACGTCCTGAGCCCGTGGCTACACAGCGGCTGTTCCCACCGCGAACCCAGCAGCTGTACACAAGTCATCCATTGCCAGCAGAGCCGCCAATTGTTGACGCAGAACTTCCACACCGCCGCTGTCATTGTCATGAACATGGCCATGGTCATTACGAAGTCGTATAGCGCCTCTGCCATTTCTCTATGCCTCAACTACGCTGGGACAACGCGGAAAAAAGTCGAACGTGCGGGAAGGGGCAGTTTTATCGGCAGCGCAGTTTCATTCAAAAGAGTGTTCATGTTGGAAGAGTTGGCGCTTCTAATGATAATTTTATTTACACTCTTTTTGATGTTGTTTTTGTTGCTTACTAGATTCCTGTTCCATTTCCATGAATAATATAGAAAACAAGAAGCAGCAGCGAAAAGCAACAACGAACACGAAGTAAAAGAAGAAGAAGAAGCATTGAAGCATTAGAAATGATGTATAAGTAGTACAATAACAACAAGTCTGCTTAATTCACTAGCGCAGAACAGGAAGCCGCGACTGCTTGACCAACAACCACTTTCAAAAGCCCAAATAACATCTACTAACCAAGTACAACAGCAACAACATCAAAAACGGACCAACAGTGAAGCAGCAACAACAATTCTAACGTCGTAATAACAAACGACCGGCGATCAACAAGCTCACAAATAAATAAACATCAACCAACAACAACAACAAAAACAACAACAACAAATACCACAATGATAATTATCACAAGACGGCTGCATAGTTGTTATTGTTGTAGTTGCTATTTGGCTGCTAATGCTGCTTTTTTTTTATCCATGTTAAACATTGAAAGTTGCCTATCTTGTGGCCTGAGCCAGTGGCGGACGCGGCGGAGGCAGCGACGGGCTAAGAATAATTCTCGATTTTAGCCACTCTTCGCTTAGCTACTTTGGCTTTTACTTCTAACGCCATTCTAACTCTCTGCCGGCGCTGAGCCGCTGGAAGCGCAGAAAAGTGAAAGACGTGGCCGTCAACTGACCGAGAAGGTGGTGGCGGGAAGATGGGACGAGGTAAATCGGTGCTGCGCAAATGGTCATTGGAAGTGAGGAATCTTGGTGTGTTGTCTATGGGCAAGAAGTAGTTGGTGCTGGTTGACTTGTTTACTGGAAGTTGTGCGCAAAAAAAAACACAAATTCGCTTGTTAAAACGAAAGAAATTCTTTGCCTGAAGAAGTAAACAAAAATAAAAACAAAAAATAGGAAATTATTGCCAAATTTTGGGTTGAAATAATTCTAGGTACACGCTTCTTAAGAAATGATCAAAAATTCAACATTCGTAGCTTTTATAATTCTGCAGAATTTTCTTATCTCTTACATGCTCTACTTGGTGTTTAAACAGATCTGCGCAGTTGTAATTCTTTTGAACCACCAAAAAGTGGTCAGAGTTAATCCCAAAAACGTGTACCGGTATTGCTGTTGTAAAAATATATTCATAAAGTTGAAGAGAGCAACATTTACAGATGGAAAGAGAAGGAGGCCGAAGTGTGGGTATGATTAGCATGTGAAGCCGCTTGCCCATGGTCTATGGGCTGAGCTATGTAAATATGGTGGCGTAGAACTTGCAAGGCACATTCATCAGCCGATGTCAAACCAAAAGTGGTCTGCTCTGCTCACAAATGATCAGATACTCATAGCTTTATAGCTGTTTTTCTCTATCAGAAACGGGAGGAATATTCCGGACTGTTTGATAACAAATGAGGTTTCTGACAACCCTTTTATTAGTTGCTTCATCAACCGCGGACATAATTTCGCTTTCTCCAGGACCAAAGAACCGTAAATCGTTCGCAAAACTTTTCTCTTGAAGACTCTTAGAGCCGACTCATCAGATGTTGGCATCGTCCACGCTTCTGTGCCATATAGTAGGACCGCTTTGATGAGCGACTTATAGAGTTTGGTTTTCGTTCGCCGAGAGAGGACTTTAATTTTCAAATGCCGACTTAGTCCAAAGTAGCACCTGTTGGCAAGAGTGATTCCGCGTTGGATTTCAAGGCTGACGTTATTATTGGTGTTAATGCTGGTCCCTAGATAGACGAATCGCGAATGAGATGACTGTTTGTTTGATGACAGGAGATATTTCGTCTTGCCCTCATTCACTACCAGACTCATTCGCTTCGCTTCTTTATCAAGTCGTGAGAAAGCTCATTGCGGCGCGGTTGTTGAGGTCAATAACGTCGATATCATCGGCGTACGCCAGCAGCTGTACACTCTATTCAGCTCTGCAGCTCGTATTATTTTCTCCAACAATAAGTTAAAAAAAGTCACAGGATAAAGGGTCATCTTGTCTGAAACCTCGTTTGGTATTGAACGGCTCGGAGAGGTCCTTCCCGATCCGGGCGGAGCTTTTAATGTTGCTTAAAGTTTACACAGCCGTATAAGTTTTGCGGGGATACCAAATTCAGAAACAGCGGCGTAGAGATAGCTCTTTTTCATGGTGTGTGTTTATCCTCTTTTCACGGGTCTTTTCCAAAATTTGGAATGTTCAATGGTGGACTTACGAGGTCTAAAGTGCAATACGCTCGATGCGATGTTAAGAAGGCTTATTCCACGGTAGTTGGCGCAGACTGTGGGATCGCCTTTTTGTGGATAGGGCAGAGCACACTTAGGTTCCAATCGTCGGGAATGCTTTCATCCGACCATATTTTGCAAAGAAGCTGATGCATGTACCTGATCAGTTCTTCACCGCCGTATTTGAATAGCTCGGCCGGTAATCTATCGGTCCCCGCCGCTTTGTTGATTTTTAAGTGGGCGACTGCTATTCTCCATAGTCGAGTAATGGAATAACTTTTCCATCGTAATCAATTAGAGTTTCGGGTTCACTTTCTCCGGGTGTTTCATTCTCACTGGCATTCAGTAGGCTGGAGAAGTATTCCCTCCATAGATTCAATATACTTTGGGCATCCATCACTAGCTCACCCCTCTGGGTCCTACAAGAGTTTTCATATCAACACTACATTTTAACACTTCGCACACACGATCCATTTGAACTTGAAACTATTTCAGAAGCGAGAAACGTAAACATTTGCGATTATTTAATCTATGCATTCACATAAACATGTACATATGTACATACACGTATGTACATGGTTTATTACTACGAAAACTTTATTTTCAATGTCAAGTTTATTTGCAACAACAATAACAACGTACGGATAATAAAAAAATTTGCAAACTTAAAAATGTTGTTAGTTTATGGTTGCTAATAAGTTAATTACACTTAACGATAACGATGCGTACACGTGTATGTACATCCACACATACATGGCAAGAGATAAGATTTTATTTATTAAAATCAAAACTACCGGGCAAGCAAATTAGAGAGAAATATGAAATATATGCGGGCTTGCATAACAAAGTATAAGTGTTTGTTTGAATGGCAAACATGCTACAAACATTTAAAAGCACAAACTCATTTACTATACGTATTTGCATGGCCTTATCTACCTTCAAATTACCGCTAACCTTGAAGACAATAAGAACTTTCATGTTTGAATACAGATCCATGAAAATCAAATACACACATATATATATATATATATATATATACACTTGCTAATTATTTGCGTAGTATAATTAAAACCCTTTTCTTTATTATTAATTTGCCACCACTGTGCTTCTTACGCGCATCATTAAATTGAAATTTTCGTTTGGCATACTACAAGGAGTTTTGCTGCTTGTTTTTGTTGCCATATTTGATTTGTGAAATTAAACTATGCACATATGTATAAATTAACATAAATTATTGATTAATGGAAAAAAAAATCGCCAATAAAGTTCGTTGAGCTTGCTGCTGCACGCTTAACACATTTGCTAAACATAAATTATATTTTTTGCTACGCTTCGCAATTTTTGTTCGCCAAACATATTATATAAATATCTAATTTCGCTATTTTTGTTATTGTTTACTACTTGGCTCACATTACAACAGTCACAAACAACAACCAACTAAATCGAAAGAAGACGCAATTAAATTATTACCATCACCAAAAAATAACAATGTTCGACATGTCGTCAGCTGCTGTCATATCTCTTCGTTCGAAGTCATCCAATATAAATTAATTAAATTTGAAAAAAAAATAATTAAATTCATTGGATTTTGTTTACAATTTCTGAAACTTAAAACTCTTAAATATAAAATATACATAAATAGACTTAGGCTTTTATAGCATGTGAGCACGCATTGATCTAATGCAAAAAGCCGGTTTTGCAAATTATTTTCAGTCAGTCAGTCGGTGAGTTGGACGCGCTTCGTGTTGATAATGCTTCCTCCCAGCGAAGAAAAAAACACAATAAGTAGCCGGCAGTCATAAGGTGAGACTTGAAAGCACGCACAACAACAATATTTGCAAACAACAATTAACGCAGTAACAACAATTAGAACTGACAATAGCAGAAATCGCTCGCTACCAACTCGTCAATACCGGCTTTTCACTACGCACAGAACCAATACTCGCTCACAGTTGGGCTGCCTGTTCTGTTCGCCTGTTAACTCGGCGTTGACGACAGCTTCAGCTTCTAATGCGCATGCGCGTTGCTTAGCTAATTCTAATGTTTGACGGTGCGATAATGGCGTTGGTGTGTTGGTGTATTAGGTTTGAGCGTTTGAAGTAATTATGAACTGGCTTGAATGCGCGCGTGCGCCTGGTGTTGAGCGGAGTTTACTAGGTATATACAAAACAATACATCTAATGACACTGGATTGTCGGTCGGCATATCACTTCCGAAACTATTTAAAAGAATTAAATATTAGTTGCGCTTGTACTTGAGATATGCTCGCATGCTCATACCTATGTAGACTATTTTAATGGCAGCTTAATTACCACAGAATCGCAAAGAAAGTGAATCTTAGCACAACCGGTTTCTTTTGCTTTGTTTTGTATTGCTAAGGGATTTCTTTATCGAAATCCCGTCGAAGTTAGGTAACTTCCTTTGCTTGCGCCTCATTTTGCATTTGTAAATTATAGAAAACGAGAAATGTGTGTTAGCCGAACGAAGGGATGTGGCCAAGCAACAGCACTAGTCAACATGATTCTTTCTAACTAACTTCTTCTATTCTTATTCTGCAATTAAGAAGTGATTTCATTTCACTTTTTCTTTTAAGCGGCGCCGGAAGTTTGCATATTAAGCCGAAGAGGAAGTATTTGTCTTATTTATTTATTGAAATGTGAAAATCGATTTATCTGAACGACAACTTAGGCAAATATTATTGAAGTCAGGAAAAACGTGTTTCTCAGGCTGACTTGATTTAGCACAGATATTTTTAGCCTGCTTAATTAATGCACAAATATTATATGCTTGAAGTATTTGCGAGCTTGTGGCTTAGAACAGAATAAAATTTAGGCTCAAGGTTAAGCAAAAATTAGCATTTGCTTAGATTTCAGTTCTGCACTAAAATTCGGTTTGGCAAAAGAAATGAATAATCCATTCTAAACTGAAGTACGCTCAAATATGAATAATGCCTATGGTATATTTCTTTTCGAAAAATATTAAGTATTTCTCCCCCTCTCTAGTTGATATAGCACTCCGTAAATGCTTTTAGTAAGATCAGTTGATCTTCCTAGTGAAGTAGAGGCATTACATTCCCTTTATAGCCGTGCTTGGCCTGGTTCCATACAAAATTGACTGCGTTTGTCGCCGAAGAATAATATAACCAGAGTTGCTATTTCCCATTCGTTTTTTTCCACAATAGCCGAGTAATTGGCAATACTTGCCGTATTTAAAATATGTCTGCCTAGCATCTCGGGTTTGTATTTCGGACAGATAATTGATATGCTACAGAAACAAAGTAGCGATCTACTTCTTTTTTTTACAAAAACTTCCCTCTCATCTCGAGCAAAGATAGTTTTTCTAGAAAATTCACCGCAGAAATGGACACACGTGAGCTCAGCTAATTTGATGCATCCCTTAGATGTTTTTGGGATATTCTATAATTAGGACAAAAATATTTATAAACAACTAGCTTGCCTCAGGCTATGAAGAAGTGTTTAAAAATATATATGTATATATTGTATATGTAAATGAAATGAAAAATTAATATTTCAAAAGCAAATACCATAATATGAGATCAGCATGTGATCTTTCGTCCAATATGTACACATACATATGTATAAGCATATAGGTTTGACACAGTTTGGTAATTTATATTGGCGTAATGAAAATGTATAAAAAGGATTTGTAGGCTGCAAAGAATTTTAGTGCTGGTGAGGTGGTGTTTGTTGTGTGTCTGGTTAAAACGGCAGTTCTGTTGCATAAACAAAAAAGGGTAAGCTAACAAAAGTTTTGTGATTTTAATAATAGAGTTCGGAAATTTTACAAAAAGAACTTAACTAAAAATTTCCAAATTTCATGTTTTCAAAGCTGTCAACTAAAAGAAGCGCGTAAATTTCCTTTTAACAAAAAAATATTTGCGTATGAATATTTCCATTAATCTATATACATACATCCATCTTGATTATTCAGTATAAATTACAAGCCCTAATTCATTTCATTCATTAATCCCCCATAGCATTTTTACGAATATACATACATATGTATGTACATACACATTCGTATTTGTATATGTATGAAAAATCACGAGATCGCTTTCTTTTCATGCCGAACTACGCTGATGTTGATAAGAAGCCGGCGATTGCCGTCATCACCGTTAACTTGCACATAATGCAAGTGGCCTACTGACATTGAAAATGTTGCCTTATACATACAATGTACATATATTTTTGTATGTATGTATGTGATAGGGTATTCCAGAAATACACTTTAAAAGGCAAAGCGGTGATAAGAGAATCTAATAGTGCAATTCTATAAATTATAGTAATATTTCAAAATTAATAATGAAGCAATATTAAATCAAAAATATTAGAAAAAATGGAATTAATTTGTTTAAAAAAAAATTAAATAAATAACATTAAAGAAAATTATAAAATAATCTTCCTAGCTTAAAATATGTAAGCGCATTTTCTTCAACTCCCTTTTTGTTCGTATAAATTTGTAAAGGGTTCGTAGAAGTGTAGCAGTGATACAAAAAAAAAGAAAAAAAAATAAAACAATAATTTTTATCAAAGTCACTTGCAAAGGTTAACAACAACAATATACAAACTTCAATAAATTTCCTGTTTAAAATAAAAGTGAATTCAATTTATTGCACGAACAAACAATTAATGTTATGAAAGAATGCGTATTCCCACACCTCCTTAAACACACACATACAAACTCACGATCAGTTATTCATGCAAACATAAATCAGCTGATCGCGAATAGTCTCGTGCGTGTAAATTCTCAAAAGCGTATGAAAATTTGAATGTGTCTACCAGATTTTGATCACGTACAAATCGCTTGTGATCACATCAACTTTTTGGCCACAACCATTCATACATACATATAAAAAAATGTCTTCGACGCCTAATCGGTTTGCTATTGCAGTTATTTCATTTATTAATATTTCTTGTTTATCGGCTTTTGTAAGTACTTTCATGCTGTTGACATTCTTGTTGTTCAAAATTTTTTAAAAATTTTGTATTGTTTTTCTTTTTTTATTTCTTCATTCCCTTTTTGTTATTGCCCCATTTTTGTTTGGTTTCTTTTCTTTTTATTTCGTATGTTTTTTAGGTTTTTGAACTTAAAAATGTTTACCATTGTCGATTTGGAGAAAGTTCGAAACCTTTAAATTTTTTGTTTTAAGAAAATATTGATTTTTTATTCAATGAAAATACGGAAGGACAATTCCTTGCAGCTTTTTTATGTCGCTCTTTCTTTATAGAGAGAGGACTTTACTTTTCAATTATTCATTCAGCCCTGGGTTCCACGGGTAACATAATTGTTGGTGTTTGGTATGAGACATCTCGTTTTGGCCTCGTTCACCACCAGACGACCAATTAGTTTCTTAAACAGAAATAACTCTTAAAGAATTTTGTATCTTTGTTTTACTCTGCAACTTGTATTTTTTCAGTAAATTTTAGGTTAAAGAAGACATGCGATATAGAGTAGCCTTATCATAAAAGTTGTTTAATAAAGAACAGCTTGGAAAGGTTCTTCCTGTTGTCGTCAGTTTACACAGCCATATTAGTTCTGCAATATTCAGATGCATAAAGCAAAGCATCGGTGTTGAGACAGCCTCTCTATGAGCTATCAATGCCAATTTTAAAATTTACAAAGATATAGAGGAGGTTTTTCGTGTATGTGTCGTTTCCAGAACTTGACGCATGTTGAATTTATCCGATCTAAGACCACCCTGTAATGTCCGCTTGGTTCGTTCACGGTGAGCTTAAGTCTTTCGACAGGTAGAAACTTTCGTTGTAAATTATGGCATCCCCTTTCTTTGGCCTATACTGGGCCAAACTCAGGTTATACCCGAATCGATTATATCTTTAGCGGCGTTCGATCACAGAGCTTATAAAATGTGTTTAAGATAATCAAATGAGCTTACCGCCCATTGATGTTGAACCACCCAATTTATTTACAATCTCCTACCCATTTTATTTGAATTTAAATTAAGAGCCGAGATTCAACACAGCATTTACATTAGGGTAGCTGGCAAAAGAAAAATAAATGCAAAATATTTTCTGGTAAGAAATATGTAAGGACAAAACTATCAAAACTATTCAAATCCGATTCAAGATGGCAGCGCCCTATTTTAATTTTTGTAACTTTTTTTTGATTAAATATAAATTGAATATTGTTTCCTTCTGCGGGCAATAATTTCATTATTAATATGTATGTAGGATTTAGTGAAGTTTCCTAATGTTGAAAATTTAGTTAGTCGTATTTAACAGCTGCAATTAACTACAGACTTTACAAAAGCAACACCAAAAGCAATTATTGCGTGTGAAATGAACAAAATCTTATCAAATACTGGTTTGACGTGGTTTTTAAAAGTAAAAAAATTTTAAACTAAATAAAAATATATATACAGCTTATGTGAAGTGGAAATTTGAGGCCACGAGGACACTTCAGTAGGTCGAGGCACAAAAATTGCTCATTTGATTTGGATTTCATAAATTTAACGGGTTTATTATGCTAATGATTACCTAATGTAATTGCACAACCATTCCAGAATGATTTCAATATGAAAATCATACTAAATGCTCATTCACTGCAAATAAACTTTTAATATCGAATCTTTTTCTCTAGCATTCTCTCATGGTTATGGCCGTGATTCTTTTGATCACAATCGCAATAATTTTGGCTCTTTATTGCAACATTGATTGGAAGAAAGCAGCCACGTTATATCTGAAACCGCTGCTAACACGCTGTCGTGATGCAAAGCTAGCCGCTGGTAGCGTTGCCAACTTAGGCAGTGCAACGGATGATTATTATCATGCCATGCAAATACGACGACGCGGTGTATGGGACATTCCAGGACCACTGACAATACCATTCCTCGGTACCAAATGGGTATTCTTCGTGTTCTTTCGAAAGTATAAAATGTCGCTGATGCACGAAGTGTACGCGGGTATGTAGAATACATAAAAAGTGTGATAGTGAAAAACTCTATATTAATTAATTAATTTTTTGTTCTCGACTTACAGATTTTCACCGAAAATATGGTCCAATTGCTTTAGAAGTAATGTCTTCTGGTTTACCAATTGTTCATTTATTTGATCGTACCGATTTGGAAAAGGTCTTGAAGTATCCCAGTCGTTATCCTTTCCGTCCGCCCACAGATATTGTCGTTATGTATCGTCAGTCGCGACCAGATCGTTATTCCAGTTTAGGCATTGTGAATGAGTAAGTATTTTAGGTATGTATTGTATGTATACATGTATGTAAAATACCATATATGTAAGTATATTTTTATAATAAGAAAATAATATTAGACATTTGTAAGTAGCAAAATATTTAACTTTCTCAAATGTTTGATTTTCTCATTTTCAATTTTTCTTCGAAACAATAAAATATAAGCAAGGCTTCCTTTACTCTCTGCTATATATACTTACACGTATCTAAAATCTCAACTGAATGCCCTCTAACAAACTTTCAGACAAGGTCTCACCTGGCAAAAACTGCGTACTTCGCTCACCTCATACATAACATCTCCTCGTATACTCTACAACTTTCTGCCGGCATTGAATGTTGTTTGTGATGATTTCATTGAGCTTTTGCGTCAGGAACGCGATCCCGCTACACTCGAGGTGCATAACTTCGAAGATATTGCCAATCTTATGGGTCTAGAAGCGGTTTGTACACTTATGCTAGGAAGACGTATGGGTTTCCTGGATAAGAGTGGGCAACAACCCGAAAGAATAAGGCAATTGGCGGTCGCGGTAAAGCAATTGTTCATCTCACAACGTGATTCCTACTACGGCATGGGTCTATGGAAATATTTTCCAACGAAAACTTATAGAGAGTTTGTGCGTGCCGAGGAGATTATCTATGAGTAAGTAGTGGAAAACGTGAGCTGAGTGGGAATGGTAAAGTCATTTATGTGTTTTCAGTGTTATTTCCGAAATGGTCGAAGTGGCACTGGAAGAGGACTACCTCACATCGGCAGGTGATGAGAGTGAGGCTGATTTGCGTAGCATATTCCTTAATATTCTGGAATTGAAGGATTTGGATATACGCGACAAGAAATCGGCGATAATTGACTTTATAGCGGCAGGCATTGAAACGGTCAGTTGATGCTATAATATCGGTCTAGAAATTATTTTTTTTTTATTTTCTGATATTTATAGCTTGCCAATACCGTACTTTTTGTGCTCAGCTCTGTGACCAATGATGAGCGTGTAATTTCTGGCATACTGGCCGATTTTTGTGAATATCGCGAGACGACTATAACGAAAGAAGCAATCGCAAAAGCGGACTACACCAAAGCTTGCGTGCAGGAATCGTACCGCATTCGACCAACAGCCTTCTGTTTAGCGCGTATACTCGAGGAGAATATGGAGCTATCAGGTTATCATCTGAAGTTGGGCGTAAGTATCTGATCTTTGATAAATAAATTTTCTCTACTTTAAATATATATTCAACTTGTTTTTCCCTTAAAGACTGTTGTGCTTTGCCAGAATATGATTGCTTGTCAAAATGATGCCAATTTTCCAAATGCCAAAGAATATCGGCCAGAACGTTGGCTGGATGAAAACGGGCACTTTACCGTAAACGTGCCCAATGCGTGTATTGTGGTGCCATTTGGTATTGGCAAACGTACATGTCCCGGCAAACGATTTGTCGAAATGGAGGTGATGCTGTTGTTAGCTAAGGTAATATTTTCTTTTAAGTTTTTAATATAAACACGTATTTTTGTGCATATTTATGTGAAAACATTTCGTTGTCATTCACAGTTGACCGTCTCTTTCGAAATTCAATTCAAGGAGCCACTGCAAACAGAATTTGAATTTCTGCTCGCGCCTAAAACCCCACTAACTTTAATTATGCGCGATCGTGTTTACTGAGATACACACTCTCAATACGCACACTTAACAGAGTTGAGAGTTAATTTGTGTGAGTTGGGTAAATAATCTGATATTCTCTCAGCTTTGGGCAAATTATTTAACAAAATGATAAATGTATGTTTTAAATAATTATATTTAATAAATTGACAATGGTTGTAAATATTTAAAATTTTATACACACAAACACAAATACATACATAAATAGTTAAAATTGTGAGCATTTTTGCGTAACGAAAGACTGTCTTAATTTTAATATATATTTATAATTTTAATGAGGAAATGTTGCAATATTTATCCAAAACTAAAAATATATATATACAAATTGTAAATATGTACATAATCATTGATATGTAGATTGTAATTTTAAATTTATTAAATTTAAGCAACAAGCCAGATGAACTTTACATATTAGAAAATATTTTATAAAAGCATGTAAATAAAAATGATTAAAAAAATTGTTAACATTAAAAAATATATAATAAACTTATTTTAAACCTTGAAATAAATGCAACTGTATTTATTATTAATATGCTTGAAACCAGCAACAGAATAATAATATTATGCCAATTTTGAGAAATCTTTTACAATGACGTCTGAGACGTTCTTTTCTCCAACAGTCAATTGTCAATCTGAATTCGGAGCAGAAATATGTAGGTAGATAAAAGAGAGTAACCATTAGTAATAAAAAAAGAGTTTAAATGCAATGTGTTCGAAATTGAATTCGAAATGAAGACAGCAACTGTACTACAGAAAAGAAGCTAAAAGCTAATAGAGTCACAAACCTAGCCTGAAAACTGGTCCAACTAACGAATTTACCAAGTTGACTCACTCTCTCTCACTTGCATTCGAAAAGGGCGTGTGTATGCTTGAAAGAGAACCAAATGTTTACAATACAAACACTCACTGGCATTTCGAATAACTCGCTAGCTGTTTACTAGGCGCCCACCAAACGCTTTGAGGGCTACTTGCTTACAAGTTGGCTACTGCTCAGCGTTGCTTGCATGCCAAAGTGGTTAAATATGAGCATTCGGTGTTCGCAGTTCGAATTGTACGGTACGGTAGGCGCTCAAACGAAGCCATAAAACGAAATTGGAAAATAAAATTGAAGAGTTTGAGTGTTGGATTTGTCTGGATGTAATATGTAAATACGCATAACGTCGCGTAAAGGAATTTGAATTCGAATCTCATTGGAATTCGTGTGTGCATAGCAAAACAAAGACCAAAAAAAGCTGACGTAGACAAACAAAAAAATCAAAAATAGTATTCTGGCGGGTGTTACGGTTTACTAAAATAAAATTCCCATTAATAAAAATTTATGATTTTTTTAGTGTATGAATTAAGAAACTTTTCGGCGGAATATAAAAAAAAATAAAAGTGGATTTTTCATCCTTTACATTAAACTCTGTGTTAGAAAATCAGTATATACTAAAAGTTTGTCGACTAACCAGTACAACAACTAACAGTCACGCTAATTATAGCGCACTTGTACAACAATAACAACAACACGAAACTCATACACCCACTGTGTTCAAGTCGCGCTCACATCGATACTTTTCCAAAAAAATGTGTGTAAATAATATTATTAGAAAATAAATATTTAAAATTAATTTTTCATGACAAAAGTTTTAATACGTATTATATAATTTTGAGTTAACATATACATATATAGTATGTGTGTAATTTGCATGAGCTTAACAAGTTGTGAATGCATTATATAATCATTACTTGAAGCGCTAGCGCGAAACCAGTTCTTTGGTACAAAGTAATATTTTAATGTGAAATATTACACAACAAAAATAGATGTTTTTATTTATTTATTATTAAATTTTAAGGTTCTAACTAGACGTACACCATGCAGAAGTAGGGAATAAAAGTACTCATAAGGCAAAAAAAAAACTTAGTTAAAATATAATATATGAAAATTAGATGAAAAAAATAATTTTTAATGCTTTAATGGTCCAATAAACTAAATAAGAAAATTTTGAGTGAGCAGGAATTTGATTTTTATTTAATTTCTCATTATTTAAATTTTTGTTGATGAAAATGTGTTAAAATATATACTTTTGAAATTAATTTCAAATTTGGTTTCAACAGTCAACCGCCTTCAACAACAACAGCCCCACCCCATTATTCGAATGAGCAGCCACTTTGCAACCAACATTTGAATAAGACGCAGCTGCGCTTCTGTAAATTTCTTGCATAAACAATCGAACAAATAAGTCGCTTGTAGTCATGATCATTAAATTCTTTTTTTTGACTTTTTGGCTCTCAGAGAAATAACTCATAACTGCTACAGCCTCATATATAGTAACTCATCTTATAATAATATTTGAGAAAGCAGCAACAACATTCTTGGTAGAACATATTTTGTTAGTCTTCATTGGTCATCTTCTCAAGTTTACTCATATAGGTACATGTGACTAAAGTTAGGTATTTACGCTAGCTTCTAAAATCTTTGTTTGTCTTCTTCTCGAATTACTACGAATACCACATTATCACATCACATCACATTTGCCGTTTTGTTATTCTCCTCTGTTCGCTTTGATGATTCACAAAACAAGGGTTATTTAACTATCTACTATTTACTATCCGATAACCGATGACTTACATTAAAACCTAAGAAATAAATAATAAAAAACTGCGCAAATTCTTTTGAAATCGAAATAAGTACAGTTACAAGGCACAAGGAAATAATATCATAACCGCTTAGATTTTATTTAAATTAGCAAAGATTCCATTATAAGTAGGAAGACTATCAGACGCTTAAAAGAACAGAGTGAAATTATTAAATCAAATCGTCTTATCAATATAACATTTTAAAATATATATATTTATATTACAAATTCAAAACATATACCCATGTATACCAGCGAAATACAATAAATATATTGCCATATACTAGCCAACAAAGAATTTTTTCAACCCTCAAAGTTTACTAACTGCGTTCTACCCTCGCTCCTAATCCTACTTCATTACAACAATATTTTTTTATTTTTGTTCCCTATTGTGTCATGTCGATTCACGTGCTATTTGCCTTGTTTATATTTCATGTCCTTGTAAGTCCTCGCTGCTTGCTTTCTTACTTGCGGTCACTCACGTTTCCTATCACCGCGGCGCCAACAATTAGGTTAACAGTAAAATAATGACTTTGACATTGAAGTCCAGTCGATTGTTTACTTGTTTTCATTTACCTGTCTGTCGCTTTTCGCGATTTCTTTTTTACTTTTGGTTTTTTTTTTTCTCACTCAATTGAATTGCATGTGTAGTGTCGACTGATGGCTTCCATGTCTGAGAAGCTTTTGTTAAAATTGATAACTGGAAAAGCTTAGGGCGAAATAGCAGCTACGACTTACGTATGTATGTATTAAATATTAGATGTATTAAGTGGGAGTAAAGGCTGGGGAGTAGAAAGGAAGCACTTTTGCATCTACCTGTATGTAGGCTATACATCACATTTCTCATACACCTACATAGCTTTCTAAGGTTTATCAACCCTGTATATTTTATTGTCATTATTAACATGAAAGCGTGTGAGAACTTGCAATATGTGCATTTTTCGCATTTATACCCTGTAAACTAGGTCTCAACTAAATCAGGCCACACCTTACATATTTACTTGTATGTACCTAGATATTGTAATTGCATTGGCAATGGAAATTACTAGATTTATTGGCACAACAGATAACGATTACTGAGTTATAAAAGGCGGGCATATGTTATGTAGCCAATATTGTGCCTAAGGTTATAAATTCTTATTCAATGCTGTGATTTGTGTTAGTATCGCGTGTTTGAAACAATGAAATTTCTATATACGAGTACATACAACATATGAATTTAAAGGAGAAGTTTGTAAGCGATAATAACTAGTTAAATGGCTTTTCTTTGGTTTTTCCTTCAGCGTCTGTCGACCTGATGATATGATACAAAGGATTAGTCTTTTCTACAAACGTTTTATCGCTTGTTTTTAACATTTCTGCTGTTTTGCTCACATTATTCTTATTGTTTTTTTTTCTTCTTTTACAACTTTTTCTACTATTTCCCTTTTATTCTTATATTTCACACATCATATTTTCTATTGAATATTTTTGTTTTTTTTTTACGTCTGCGGCACGTGAATTGCCACATTGAGGTTTTACAATATATGATTGCAGCAGGTTTCCGTTTCGAGTTTACATGCTGTAAATACATATTTATGTATCTGAGCATTACTTCTGTGCTTCGTGTGTTAGACGTGCGAAAACTGGTTTAATGCAATTACAAATGTGTGATTGTTGTAACCTCACTTTTTTTGCTCTCATCTGAATTTTTCAGCCTCGCAATCTTACATTTCGTATACACTCTTACATGCATTATTATATGTATTGTATCGTTGCATTTTGTTCACCGACAAGCTTTGTTAGCAATGCTATTTTTTAATTATTTTACTCATACATATGTTCATCTGTACAAGTGCATGGGGACAGGAAATTGAAGCAATTTTTTCCCACCACTTAAATGTTATATATAATATGTAAACAGCAAAGAGTATTGAATCTTCGGAAATATTTTAGGGAAAGTTCTTTAAGCGGAATAGTTAGCATTATGTACTGTCAAAATTGATTTAATTAAAAAATCAAACTAAATTTTCTTATTGCGGCCGCCCCTCGGCAGGGAATGTCAACCCCTCCGAGTGTATTTCTGACATGAAATAAAGCTCCTCATAGAAAATCATCAGACGGTCGGAAACGGCTTAGTATAAAATGGAGGTCCCTCCATTTATTGGAATAAACATCAAAATGCAAAACCACTAATTCGAGGAGGAGCTCGGCCGAAAATCGCTACAGCGGTTACAAAGCGCCAATTATATATGTATAATATATATAATATATTTTACTTTTCTCAAATTTTGTTAACAAAAGACTTGTGCAGCAAACTTATTCATCTCTAAATATAAAATTTTATAAATGATAATTTTTATTCGGCCACTCTTATTTAGCCCCGCATTTTTTCACCATAACTCAGAATGTAAACAGTGGTGAAAAAGACTAAAAATGAGCTTATTATTTTAGGCACGTACGTACATACACGTATGTAGTTGGTGAAGACAAAAATAGGCTTAGTCTTTACTTGAATTGCATGCAAGAACAGTTTGTGAGTTTTATTTTTGGCCGCACGTCTGCACGAATTGACCATATTCATAAAAAGTCTTACATGCATATATATGCTTGTTGGCACAGTCAGATGTAAAAATAGTGGAGTATGACAAGTCAATGGCCGTTTTATAAGGCTTCATTAGTGGCACACATTAGTCCCATCGAATTTGAAAGACTTCGGATTTAAACATATTTAAAGAAATGGTAGCTTGATTATTCTTAACCATTACTTAAATCCATACAACTTTCTTTAAAAGAAATTTCGAAAGCCTATTCAATTCTTTACTTGAGCCCAATTTTAGTAGAACAGCGTAAAGAGGTGTGGTGTATCGTAAATATATGTATGTGATATTCATATTGGTAAACTGTAAAGCTGCCAGCAATCAAGCCTTTGTATTTTAATAATCTCATAATATGGAGTGATAAACCTCAGTTTCGAAGGCAATTGCGAAATAAACTTCGAAAACGCAGGAAGCATTTAACAAATTTCTCTCACTTTCGTCTCTGTTCTCATCTACTCACTATCTTTCGCTTTTGTTTCTCTTCGTTGACTGAAATGGTTTGTTTACATTTTTTATTTACCAACAAATGTTCGAAATGGTAAAAGAAACTCGTTTTGGCGCCTTTTAGCCATAACACAACAAACAATGCCTCAGTTGACTTTCCATTTTGACTGGTTTTCTTTATTTTTTACGTGTATTTTATGACCTGTTTTATGCGGCACGCTGAATTTTTGTCGTCATCGTTAATTTCGTTCAATCACCCGAAATGGTGAAAACAAAAAACCAAATGAAGTGAAGATGAATATGGCCTAAGGCATTTTTTTTAAATTTTTTTATTTTTTTTTGGTTAACTCGAAGCACGCGATAGTCAAGTGCTTATAGTAACTACAGTTTAGTTTTAACCTCACGGTAATTATATTATAGTAATTACTCTTAATTTTATTTTTATTTTTATTTTATTAATTCTACGCCAGTAATATTTTCATATATTGTAGCAATATACTTATGTACACACATAAAGTGTTTACCATTTAATATCAAAACTATGACCACAATTTTTTTTTAATTTGTTTTTGCGCTTTTTTCCAAATAATTAGTTATGCAAACGGGTCAAGCGTAAAAAAAGCTTCGGTCACGCACATTATAATGGTGTTAAATTATGTGGGTGGTAATATGGTCGGTAAATTAAACAAAAACTTACTATTAAATAATATTTTACTAGTACATGGCAGATGCTCAATGTCCGATATTAAGGTTCAAAATTTGCAGTGCCAAACTAAGATCTTCCCGTAAATGTAGTGTATATGCTAAATAAATGGATTCTCCTGAGAAGGTGGTCTTCATTGACGGATGCCAAAATTAAAATGGCGTTTTCTACAACTACAAGTTCGGAATTAAAGTAGCATAGGTTAACTTAATGGGACAAACAAAGATGAGGTGAATGCAATGCGGGGACTCATTGCATATGTAGGAATCTGGGTAGGTATGATTTTAATATCTAACAATTTTCGCTTGCAATAAGTGATGATTGGATTGCGATAACGCCATTCGCTGGAAAGAACTTGAGATAAATGCCGATTGATTCCTCTTTAGTGACATTTAAAGTCAACAGTATATATGACTTGTCGCGTCTAGTTATTTTGTTGGGTTATGCTGTATTGAGTCCCTACCATAACATCCTAGCAAATACTGCCTGCAAAGCATTAAGTTTAGAGACCCCAATGCTAGATAGATGCAGCATACATAACGTGCGGAGCTCCGATTTTCTGGCTTCATTTTTATCTTTGTCCCAGGTGCTGCCGCCTGGCGACATGAAGTTCGAGTATCAGTTCTGTAAAATACAACCACCTAGCACCTTTTAGAATAGAAATTAAAGCTTTGAAAATTCTTCTCGGGTTTTTGTGTATACTTATAAGTTGTATCTTATGGAATCGCAATAGTGTTCTCCAAAGGAATATTGCCATATCCTTTTAACGGGCTTGTACATTAAAAAATAGTAGATTCTGCAAATTCCGTTTTCCGTGCTTCTGTATTGTTGGTAGTATTAGCGACTGCTGCAGTTGTCGAAGTTACGCCTGCCCCTCTGTTCATTACAAATGCTCGTACTATGTCGCCCTCGAAAGCATAACGCCTGGCTACGGGCAATAATATAATGCCATCACGCTCGGCTCCTTCTCGATCTGTAGACATCGTTATAAACGATTGTCGATTATTCCTACGGTTAATACGTATTTCTTCTTTCACTATACGTCCTATGCCAGTCTCTACCAACTTTTGAGCGTATATTTCCAAGTCTTCGAAGTTGCCCTTAAATTCTGGGCCCATATACTCATTCACAATCATATTTAGGTATTTGCTAAGCAATTCCAGTTCACTTGCTTGTATTTTAGAACCTTTCGTAGCCTTATTTTTACGCTTACCTGGCGTACGCTTTTGATTGGCTCTTTGAGAACTATTATTTACATCTTTTTGTGAAGTATTCGAACTGGCATTGGATATCTCGGATATCTTTTCTCTGCTTTGGGCAAGGCAGTGGTTGAACATTGTTATTTACTTTAAAAAATCCATTGGGACTAAGATATGTATTCACTTCATTCATGGATGCCTCTACAAAGCGACTTTATCATTTCAAAATAGGGTGTGACATTACGCAAAGTAAATCAACCATAAGTGTTAGGCATTATTAAGAACATACAAAGATTTATTTATTTCAAGATTTCAAACAAAACAAATAACTGTTCTACCAAATCTAATACTTATTTACGTAGTACACATATCTGTGTCCACATTACTTACTGAAGAAATTGAGCAGAAATCATTCTTAAAGCAAATAATTAAATGTTTTCCCAATTACATTTGTTACTAACATCAGTAATAGCAAGAACTTTTCGTAATATATAAACGAAATCATAATACATACCTACGTATATGTATTTATTTCATAAATAGTGATCAAAGATGTTCACTTCTTAAAATGTCTATTTCCTGCTGATTTTGTTCAATTCAAGGTGGTTCGTTTGTTGTTCTCACCTACTTTTACGACACATAAAATCATTCAATTGTAAAGGAGAAACGATAAAAAGTTACTGAAATGAGCTATCTGCGATCCATAGGTAAAAAGAAGTATACTCAGACGCTTAGATCATTGTGTGACCCCATTTATTTTAATCACATCTCCATAAATGTGCATTTATTGCAAACTCAATTAATTGCCATTGCAAAGTAAATTCAATGTTACGCTTATAATTTCAACAGAAATCTCACGGGTAGAAATGTCGCCGGCAGAAGACTCCACCTACACGACAAGTAGCGGTTCGAAGCGTGCCAGCTATTCGCTGATGGGCATAAAATTATTAGAACTGGTAAGACTTTGTAATTGTATAAGTAGCGTAATTAATCTTTATCTCAGCATATAAAAGTATTTAACTCACTAATTCAATTAAATAATTAACTCAAAGTTCACTCACCATTACGCTTACGAACTGCTTCTTTTTAGGCGCTGGTAATTGTCTGCATCGGACTCATCGATGAACCATCCACGCACTCACATTTGCGCATATTCATAACGCCGCGCGTTGTGGCACTCTGCTATGTAACCTTTGGCAGCCTCATCATTTATACATCAATTTACTTAATTATGTCATTGTTCGGCGATGCGTGCGTAGATTTATTTATACCTCTCCCCTCCCGGTTGTATTTATTGAAATTTTTTCTTTTTATTTCTTTTATTCTTTGCTTATACAGCACTCCTTGGCGTACTTCGACATTATGGTCCATTGTTGGCTTCATTCTACTAATTGCTGCGACGGCTTTACTCTTCCGCGATTGGTCCACCACGAAAGAGCGCAATTACTGGCATCCGAATATGCAACGTCTTGACCTAGTTCTAGCTGCTGCTTCAGTTTCATTGGTGACCACACTTATTTACTTAGTGGATGTTTTAGCTACAATACGATTTGGTGTTAGCGGTGAGCTGGAATAAATAGCTAGATTGTCCATAGTTTGATCGGATGTATTACGGACACTGTAATATTTACAGAAAAAGAGAAGAAATTGTTTATAACGCATATTTTTTTTACTTAATAAAAATTGTATCAACAAATAATTGCAATAATTTCATGATCAATGTATAGACTTAAGTTTAAAATAATGTTTTGTTGGATTTTATACTTATTCAAACACGTAACATATAATAATAATATTAAGCGCAATCGAATATTTAGCCTGCCATGGTGAAGTTTTCATATTTTCAAATGTACAAAATGACACAATTGCTTTTAATAATGAAATAGGTGTCAAACTGTTCGTCTTAATATACTATTATTATTTAATCTAATGGTTATTTACTGACTACTTTTGAAACTGAAATACATAGTTTTTTTAATACTTTACATAGACGATTTATTTTTTTTTTTTGGGTTAAGAAATTTTAAGGATTATTTATGGAGGAGAGGAAAAGCGATCACACCATATGGCATACTTGGAAAGCTCAGCAATTATTAATAGAGCAGCAGATTCCTTGCTGCTTTGGGATACAACGTATTTTAATTCTGGTTCGTTATTGGGGCTTAAAAGGGCTGAAAATAATATTTAATTTAACTTGTTTGCTTTCTAATTACCGTAGAAACGTATTTTGTAATTCATGGATTGCAAAGTTGGTTCAAAGAGCACACTTAAGGGTAGATACCACTACTTTCCCTGATGAATATATTGTCAAAAAATCTAAGAGAACGTACGTATGCTATGAGACACTTTTTTTTAATTGTTTGGTTCCTTCCTCTCTCAAGTGAACAATCATAGTATCTGCTAAAAACTATCTCTTCGAATTGCATGATAGATTAGCTTTGACAACTGAGATGAATATCTGTAACTGTATGAAAACAAAGCCGAAAGTTAGCCAACTCTCATCGTTTTGTGCTCATTGTTTATAAGTCGAGTTCGATTTCACTTAATTTTCTTAAAATATCCGCGCTTTAATACAAAAATAATGTAAATGTAAACCAGTTGAAAGTTTTGCTTAATATAACAAATCTTAAATTTTGAATTATTCGATTCTGTTGGTGGGAGTTCTAACCAGGTGTTCGAAAATTAAACAACCAAATCATTGCAACCCTGTATTACTAATAACAACTCTTGCTTTTCACTTTACGTCGAAAAGAAATGTCAGAGAACGTCAAATGTCAAAGTCCAAAACAAAGAAAAAGCGCCGAAAACATAAACGAGGTGGATAGAAAAAATCTGCTAGGGAAAATAGAAAAACCACGCATTTCATGAATTTAATTTACGAAAATTAAGAGTACTTTGCAAAAACTCGAGCAACAGCGCAATCAAACGTAATGAGTGCAAGTGAAGAACCAGAGGCAGCACTCTACGCTGCGTTAGAGCAACATTTCGGGCACAAAAGTTTCAAATCAGAATTACAACGGAGTGCAATAGAATGTGCGGTGGAGAGTAAGTGCTGCTACATGCAGTTTACAATATTTTAGTGCATGTGTATTTTTGTTAATAAATAATATTTTAAACAGAAAAGCGCGACATATTTGTGTCTATGCCCACCGGTTCCGGCAAATCGTTGTGCTACCAGCTGCCAGGCGTACTGTGCGAGAATCAGATTACAATAGTATTCTCACCATTGTTGGCGCTCATCAAAGATCAAATTGACCACTTGGGTAAACTTAAAATACGTGCCGATTCGTTGAATTCAAAAATGTCGACAAAAGAGCGTGATGCGGTGATCAGTGACTTGAAAGCAATGCGTCCCAGCATTCGATTTTTATATATTACGCCCGAGCAGGCGGCAACACAATTTTTCCAAGATCTCCTACAAACGTTGGTAAAATACGACAAAATTGCTTACTTCGCCGTGGATGAGGCGCATTGCGTTTCACAGTGGGGTCACGACTTTCGGCCTGATTATTTAAAGCTTTGCTCGCTGCGACGCAGATACAATAATATTGTGTGGATGGCGTTGACAGCGACGGCTTCACGACAAGTACGTGAAGACATCTTTCAATATTTAGCTCTTAAGCAACCAGTTGCCAAATTCACAACTCCTAGCTTTCGAAAGAATCTCTACTACGATGTAGTGTTTAAGAATTCGATAGAGGATGATTTTCAGCATTTAGCAGCATTTGCATTACATTGCTTTGGCGATAAAGACGAGTTCAAGAGCGTACCAGCGCCAAAGCGTGGTTGTGGTATTGTATATTGTCGTACGCGTGAGAATGTGGAGCGTGTGGCATACGGCATATCTAAGCAAGGTGTAGGTGCAGTTGCATATCATGCTGGCTTGAAAACCGCCGAGCGCATACAAGTGCAAGAACAATGGATGAACGGCGAATACCCGGTGATATGTGCGACTAATAGTTTTGGCATGGGTGTGGATAAGGCATCCGTGCGTTTTGTTATACATTGGGACGTGCCACAAAATGTGGCAGCATACTATCAAGAATCCGGACGCGCTGGACGCGATGGCTTGCAGTCATACTGTCGGTTGTACTACGGCAGAGAAGATGTAAAGTCAATACAATTTCTATTGCAAAATGATTTGAATCGCTCAAGATCTTCCAGCTGCTCTGGAAAACAAGAACAATCACAGGTGATTTAGCATTAAAAAAAAAAACACATTTCTCAACCTCTGCCATGGTTTCTTAAATGTTTTTGTATATTATTTTAAATATTTTTTTTTTTGTATATACAGCGTGCGATTAAGAATTTTGAAGAAATCGTCAGCTTCTGCGAAAGTCTGCGATGTCGCCATAAATTATTTTCCGATTACTTTGGTGATCCACCGCCTGATTGTAATGGACAGTGCGACGTTTGTAAGCACCCTAAGAAAATTGAAAAGGCTTTGGAAATGTTTCACAAATTATGCATGGATGGCAGGTTCAAATCAAGTGTATCGCTTGAAGACAGCACAGATTTGTATGAAGGTAATGGGAGAGCGAGTTCAATAAAGTATCAAATAAATTAAAAATATATTTTTTGTTAGGCGGTCGTGCTGCTATTAAGCGTTTAAATGAAGACTATGGCGAATCCGACAGTAATTCGGATGCTAGTCACGAACAGCTGGCTAAGAAGGCCAAGCGGGAGACGGAAGATTTCATACGCAAACAATTTCAACTGCGTAAACAATTGAATGCGGCACGAGAGGTGGAAAGTGAGGGCAAAGCGCAGATAACAAGAGTAAAGCATGCGCCATCATCAGGGGTTAAAGTATCGGGTCTAACGACAGCGATACGTGAAAACTATCTAAGTGCAATCATCAGTGCGTTGAAGTTAAACGCGGAACAATGTAAAGAAGACGATCCTCGTCGGGATCTACGGCATCGTGATTATGAAGCCATTGCCATAGATATAGAGTATGAATGCTTTTCCAGGGTGAAGGTTACTAATATGTATCGACATGCGTTGGCCAAAGAGGTAAAATGAAATGATGACTTCTTCACACTCCATATGGAAACTCAAAACTAATTCGTTTATTTAGCTTTCAGCCATACGTCAACAAACGAACAAAGAGCTGCTTATGCCGATTCTCCGTGACTATGTTGCGCGGCCGGAAACCAGTCAACAGAGTGTTTGGACGGGTGGTAGTGTTGAATATTTCGAGCGTAAATTGAAAGAATTGGAAGACTCGCGACCATCATCGCCCAATGTAACTGCGAAGGGTAGTGGCACATCTAAAGATCTTCCGAAGGCTTTACGCCATAAAAAGAGCTACAAACAGGATACGGCCAAACAGACGAAAATTGGTAGCTTTTTTGAGAAAGAGAAGAGAATTAAAGAGGAAGGTGATGAGTGTTCGCCTATTAGCAGCAGCAGTGAGAGCCAAGAACTTGATGCCAACGAAAATGGAACCATTAAGGCGGAACGCGAAGAGACTTCAGAAGATATGGAACAAATAAGCACAGAAGAGGAGAAGCTAGACGAATATTCTATTAAATGTGAAGAAGTAGAGCCTTCAAAAATGGAAGACTCTTTCGATGCAATTGATAAAGACGAGACTCTAAAAAATGAAGGCGATTGCAAGAAAATAGATGACGACCTCGAGGATATAAGCGATAAAGAGATTAACTCAAATGAATTTAAAATGAGCGAAGATGAGGAAATGAAAGACAAAAGCAATGATGTGGGTTTAGACAAAACAGACAATCACGTCACAAAAGCAAAAACTTTGAAAATGGATTCCTTGTTCGGCAATGAAGATTGGGATGATACGGCAGAGGAGATGTTGGAGAGCTCAATTAAGTATCCAACTAAGAAAGATGACGGTAAAATGAAAACCCTTTTCGGTGACGAATCAGATATATCTACAACAAATAAATCTGACAGCTCCTCCAGAACAGGCATTAGAAATGAAGATGATGACTACTACGACTCGCAAATTCATCATAAACGTAAGCATAGGACATCACATTACAGTAAAACAAAGGAAAAATCCCCACTGCACAGCTATAAAACTTCGGTTAGCTATGATGCATATTATCAGTCAGCAACTAGTTCAACAACACACCATCACAAATCATCAAATAGCGCCACATTAACCACACATCAATACAAATCAGATTCTTCATCCGCCAGTTCATCGTCACGTCGCAAACACAAACACAAACGTCATTCTAAACATAAGCACAGTGATGACGATTTAGATGAATTAGAAATGTATGAGAACTCGTCATCGACAAAGTGCAAATACCAGGATGCTTTCGAGGATTCGGTAAAATATGAAAAATCCGTGAAAGAAAAGCTCAAAGCACTGCGCGCAGAATGGCAAGAATTTGAGGGGGAATCCGATAAGAAGCTGGAGGAGTCGGAAGATTCCCTAGATGAATTAGAACAACTTGCGTTAAGTAAAAAGAAAATAGAAGAAGAGCTAAAAGCACTAGAAGAATTAGAAAGAGCCAATGCAGAAAAGGCAGCGGCACAGAAAAAATCGCTCATAGACGATGAGCAAACATCATCGAAAGCGGATGCAAAATCCAATGAAAAGGATGCTACCAAAAACACTATGGGTGGCGGTCTGAGAGTGGAAGATGTGGCAAGACAAAACGATTGGTATGCGTCTAAGCGAATTAAGGAATCATCCAAACTCACTGACAGCGACCTTAATGGCGGCAAATCGAAATTCGCTCAGCCAAAAAGCAATATCAGTGCCAGCGAAAATGTAGTAAAGAGTGGCGAATATCATCGCAAACCAACGCTGAGACCCGAACCAAATTCTAGACATTCTTCAAATGAAAGACAAGCGCGTCTTAACGCTGCCAAACATAAAACGGATGTGAGTAAATCTGTTGTGGATTTGCTGAATCCTTATTACAAAAAGAAGATCGCTACGAAAGAACTTTTCAAAACATTGGCCAAAAGAATAACAAATCGTGTATGTGACGGTAAACTAGGTTAGTAGAGACATATGTATAATAGCTGATCTAAGCTTAAAATTTTTGACTTGTTGTATAATATTTTTTTTCTTTTCATTTTAGAGTTCTCACATTGCAAGTCATATATACGTGATAATTTCCTTACAATCACTGAGATCGGCACAGAAGCAGATATCGACAGATACTTTCCGCTTACTTGAGCAAATAGCAAGCTTAAGCAAAAATGAACGCTATAGCTTGTATTATACCTTTCATGGAAACTATTACCACAAATGTAATGTTCATTTTATTTTTCGTTATAAATAGGAGGTTAACATTGCATTTCCTTTACATACATTCAAAAAAGACGCATTTTGAACACTTGAATTTCATTAATATTTTATTTGTGTTTATTTAATTATTTTTTTTTTATTTATTTAAACTGAAACCTACTACTTTGCCGTAACTTTCAAGAAAGGTATGCATTATTTATAATAAGAATCCAAAATCCATCACATATACATAGTTTTTAATAATTTTAGCTTCGCTAATTTTAAAATGCTCAGTAAAAACTAATTCCCCTCAATTTCATAACCAAATATAAAATATGAATTGTGAATATATATTTTTCTGTTGGCTGTTAACGGCTTTTGCTTCCTATAATTTCTCGTTTACATAGACTTAACTTTCATATGTATGTATTAGAGTGTAAGACAGTATTTGATGAATGTAATATATATACATATTATATTAGTATATTACTATTGAATATTAATATGTAAATATTAAAATATGAAATATAATATCATAAAATATGGACCAGTGCTATATTTTAAACACAGAAGAAGTGTGTTTTATTTTTTAATTAAATTTCAGGTAAAATATACTCTTGCACTTATACTCACATTACGCTGTAGCCATTTTACATTTCCTGATCCGACCGGATATGCTCAATATTTGAAAAGCGGAACTCGTTTTAACATCAAATTCAAATTGCGCACGAAAATATGGCGGGGAAAGTTGTATACTACACTACACTCTTTATTTTTAAGCAGTTTAATTGAAACAAAACAATTACCACTTTTTGTAAAATCTGCCGACTTGAGGTTGTTTCAAGAGTAATGAACGGTTAACTTCTTTCCGAGTATTGAACGAGTAACGAGCACTAATTGGTTCACCGTTCATGGCATACAGCGACATCTGCTTTTGAGTTTAGAAATAAATTGAGCAGCGGAGCTGTGTTCATTAACCGGAATTTTGAGTGTATTGAAATAAAATTTAAACAAATTGTTTATTTTTTAAACTATATTTAATAATATTTAAATATTTTCTTAAAAGACGTAAAAAGTTTTTACAAACATTAAGTATATGTTATGCAAATGCAACCCTGTTGGCAAACGAATTTCCGTTGACATTTCATCAACATCCGTTTTTCCCTATTGAAGTGTAATTTATGGTTTAAAAGTCCACGGAAATTCTTAAGAGATTAGAAAGAAAACATTTGTAACTTATAGCTTCTCTGGTTTATGACAATTGAGCTTGAAAAATAACATAAGATAAAGATAACTGTGTTTGAAAATTTGTCGCATAGAAAGTGGATATATCAGCTCAAAGATATTTTATACAGTAAGAAGACAAGCGCGGGTGTTTTAAAGGTGTGAGGTTAGTTAGGAGAGATACATATATAGCTGCCAATTTTACATTGGAACTTGTAGCATAAATTTAAACTCTGTCAACTGGATTCCTCCGATATCTTGCCATACCTATATCAGAGAACTTATAATAAGTTAGTTATAAGTTCTCTGATATATCATCAAGGCACGCAAGAGTTCCGCAGGTTCTACACAACTGCATAGGTGCCGAAGAGCAAAGTTTTCAGATTAGGCCAGCAACAACTTCAAACATGTTCGAGCTCGTTGCTGGAACTGCGTGCATCTGACAAATACGCACAATGACTTCCCTAACATATACTCACAAGCAACCATTTCCACAAATTGGTTAAACAAATATGTATTTATATATGTGTACATGTATTTGCGCTTGTGAGTACTGTTGTAGCTGAGCGAGTTACATCTGTATCTTGTCGTTTGCAACAGAAAAAAACTCCGGTTCTACGCTGTTTATTTTATTGCTGTTGTCACTACGCTGACTTCGTGTGTGTTATCGAGTATCTGTGTGCGAGCTGGTATCTGCATATGTGTGTGTGTGTGAGGAATTCATATGGTTTTCGTTTCGGGAAAAATGTTTCATTGAGGTCCAGCCGGTTGGGTGCTCTTCGCTCAGCGCTCATTCGTTGTTCTCTGGTCGCGCGGTGCGGTTGTGCGAGTTCTTTCGTCGTCAGCGGTGTGCCAACAACCAACCACAGTCTACCTGTCGAACGCAATTTTCGTCGCTTCATTATACAAAATTTGATGAGTGTATTTTTTAATTTGCATTTATAAATAAGTACAAAAAAAAAATATTTATATATATATATGTGTCTGCAGTGTGCATGTGTGAATATAATAAATATTAATTTAAACAACAAAAAAATTAAAACTTCCAATATTACTTGGAGGATTTACTGCACAAAAATTGTGGAAAAAGAAGTCTGTATAATACGATACTCGCTTTTTTGAATATGGAATGCATTGAAAAAATTCAAAAATTTGATTATTAAAAAAAAAATCAAGTAAAGTTGAAACAAATTTACAAAACCCTACTAAAAGCACCAAATCCTATTAAATATACAACAAACTTTTATTTGGCGTCTACGTAAATATTTTGTCACCACTTTTGCTTCAAATCAAGTTTCTCTGCTTCAAAATATAGTTAAAATACTCGCTAAGTGTGCCTTCACAACAACAACTCACTAAAAATAAACAAGCCATCCAGCCAGTCAACAACCGTTGTACACCTCAAAACCCACCCTCATACCCCACGTTTGAGATTGGAGAAAACACTACAGCCACCCCCTTCACATAGTCTGCGTATTCCGTCACCCCTGCGTTCATGTGGCATGCAATTTTGTCGACTTCGCCAACCTTGTCGCTAGTTTATTAAACCGGCAAACAGCACGAAAAAATAGGAAAAAGTAGCAAGTATCGAAAAGAAATATTTTTTTTTGTTTACATTGAACCAACCGACCGGAAAGCCCCGCAGTGCGCACCCACAGTTGGACGTCGACAGCGAGACAGCCGGCAGTTTAAGTACATATGGACTTCTCTATACATATATACATATGTACATGAATATTACATATTTGCAAATAATGATGCAAAATTCACAATAACAACAACAACAAAGTGTGTGTCAATAAAAAGCAATAACAATTAGCGTATTTTAGCTCGACAAGCGGCGTGCGCTGTGCGTGAGTGTGAGTGTGCTAACAACATTTGCAAATATAGACAAGCAGTCACCAAAAGATAAAACGAAAAAAGTGAGAAACCAAAAAAAAAAAAACAAAAACACATTAAAAAATACAGTAGTGAAAAAAGAAATTGTTAACAAAACGCACAACCAAATATACCCAAATAAAACCCTCTTTTAAGCGATTTTGTGATTTTCTCTCACGTGCCAGCTAACCAAGCTATGAAGCAATTTAACAGAACTTTGCGCGCTACAAAGAAAACGATGATCTCCGACAAAAGTATGCGGCAACGTAATTCGCTTGCAGCCGTCCAACGTTGGCATAGCTTATCAGCGTTTGGTAATTTTGATTTTGCCATACTCACAATGTCGTCATATCTCATTATATTGCTCTGCTGTAGTGCCACGCTGGTGCAGGCACAACAGAGCTCCAGTGACTCAAACAGTCCTTCCCTGCCACATACCGCTGCTTTAGCTTCGCCGGGTGCTGGTGCTGGATCGGGTGGTGGCTCGTCGATATTGGATCAATTCAGTCCCAATTGTACATCTGTTTCGCACGTCTTCCTGTCGCGCGGCATCGAGCAGTCGGAGTTGCCACAGAAGCCCAATAATGGTGAGTAGAGTACTGTATCTACTGTTGATTGCATAGAATTTGCAACAGATTAACTGATCTTCTATGGCTCGCATTAATGCCACGTGAGTTGAGCGCAGTTGAAATAGTCCAAAGAATTAACTTTAGAAACAGCATTTCTATCTATAGACTTGAAGTAAGGTACTATTTTAATTTATCGGCTTATACAGCGCTTAACCCCTTTTTAGGCGACAAACCAACATGTCTTCCCGTTTCGATTTGAAGACTTCAAGCAAAGCGAATCATTCACAATTGTTTGATATTTTCTTCCACTGCTGCTCTGATACTGCACTGAAGACTTTCGTATCAGTTGCTCTTAATTCGACAGTTTATCGCAAGCTTATTTGCGGCGTACTTTATTGATAATTTTAATAATTGTTAAAGTAAGCATTGGAGTCGTGAGAACGAAGAAATTGATTCCTGCTTTAACGTCAACACTTTGATAGCCAACTTCTTAAGGTTGGCTGTTGAACAATAATTATGAGCACCACTGGCTCTGAAGAGAAATGTCATTAACTTGTCAATCGCAAATAGGTATATCGATGAATTTACAGAAAACATTTTGGTGTTCAACATAAGAGAAGTTGAAATTGAAAAAAAAAAACTTTTAGAAAAAATAAACTAAATAAGTTTTGTTACATTTTTTATAAATATGTCTTACATGAATTCATAATTTAATATGTTTCAACAATGTGCAATGTGTAATATTTTGTTTTTCAAAGAATACTAAAAATAAAACAATTTATGGCAATTCATTGCATTAAAAACTAATTAAACCAAAGAAATTGCTAAAAAAATTTGCAAACATATTGGCGCGAGTCGCCAATTATATACATACATATAATAACATTCATAACTATTTCTTCAAAATATTTTTATGTTTATCAAATGGTAAATACTTTTAAGCCACATTGCATTGAAGCGAAAGTAAATTTATGGCCTTTAGCGTTTCGGCGCTCACTCGCTTTGATCTTTGCGCGCCCGCTGCTGACAAGCGATTATGTGTCTGAGTATTTCATTGTTGTTTTTATAAGAAACTAATTTCTTCAATCACTTATGCATGTACACACATACATATATCGGGCACTTAAAATCAAGTCAAATTATAAGCATATTTATAACATTCCATATCACCTGACCGCGGCACTTAACACATCATACAATCGTGTAAAAAAAAAATTGCGATCAAAGATATATGTATGTATGTATGTAAACAAACACATGACGTACTCGTCGTATTAAGATAATAATATATGGAGCGCGTCCATTACATCGATCGACGGCAAGGCCATTCATGCGAGTATTCATGCCAGTGGCTCACAAACTGTGGCTCACAAATTGTGTGTAAACGTCAAAGGAGGTTGTTTTGGTGATGATTATTACTATTATTATAATGGCAAATATCAAACAGACTGCTGCATATGAGCAAAATAATTGCAATTTAATGATTGATGTGTAAAAATATACAAATTTACCTACTCGTACACAGTAATCGATTAAATGTAGTAACAAGCTTGAAGTTGATTAAATTCGCCGTAAGGAAAAAATACTTAATGTCAAAATAACGGAATAAATTTTTCCAAGCTCATGTAACTGTCTGCTGTCACAATTTCTATAGAAAATGCAATGAAAAACGCTATTGACGCTATTTTTCAATTTGCAAAATAATAATCATAAAACTTGGTAGTAAATATAGTATTATGTGGTAAAGAAGGCGAAAATAAATCAACAATTTTATGAGGCACTAAACGAGATAAAATTTAAGCACATTCATAGCTAAATACAAGTAAATGCAACTGCTGTGTAAAGGTGTATGGAGCGAGTATGAGCAATAAGTAAAATATACATACATAAATATGTATGTATGTATCCATATGTATTAACACAGCATTTTACAATAATAAACTACTTTTATCAGATATCCACATAAATATGTTTTGAAAAAAAAAAATCCTGTGGTGCACATATGTACATACGTGTATAGCTGACTATAAAGCTGATAAAAATATAATATTTTCTCGTGGAAATGATAATAAATGTTAGCTAATAAAGTGATAGCAGAAGATAAATTTGTGTAGACTGTATGTATGTACATATGTACTATATATATTCTTCAGATTTATAAAGGCGCTTGTTCAGTTCTGTAAACTAGATAAATTTTATACATTTACACGTACACACACATAGGTATCTATCAGAAAACATTCCTTTATTTTTTAAATAAAAATAGTCGATTCGATATATGTACATTATCAACTTTTACTTATAGATACAAAATTTATTATGATTGCAATCGATTTTTTTTATTCAACATATTTTCTGCGGTGGCAGCGTATAGAATATATTAGCACAATCATTAGTAAATAAAATAAAAAATAAAATAAAATTAAAAACATTTGTTAGATATATTTATTTTGCACAATGTAAATAATAATACTAGAAAATAATAATTTTTATTTGTTTGCTAATGGTGATGAGTAAAATGTTTACAAAGGCTACCACCAACAATAAAATAAAATTATAGGAATAAGTATTTATTATGTTTTTTTTATCAACTGCCCAGTTGGAATAATTATTGTATAAACATTATTATTTCAATAGCATTTTTTAGTCATATGCATTTGTAAAAAATATATTTTTTCTTTACTCATAATCTCAGAAGCTTTTAGGTTAGCTAAAAAATTATATATGCCCAATCGCTAATGAATATTTCACTCAATTTGGCAACCATGGCACAATTGTAATTATTTTTAACATTAATAGGGCTTCATAGCTTTTTTTATTCATTCTCTTCTCTTAGTTCTCGCAAAAGAAATTTTTGCTACTGATTCATGAAATAAAATTTCAATTTATTTATTTATTTCAAAATTTTTGCTCATTTATCATGACGTGTATTATAATTAAAATTTTGATTTCATATTTATTTTTCTGGCAATAAACAAAACAAATACTACAACTAATTACCAGTAATTAACATTATTCAATGGACATTATGTTTTCATTCAGTTGCCTAATGACTTTCCACGATAGATGTCATAAAATAATATATGCATATATTTACATATGTATGTATGAACGCATGTATGTATTTCGCATGAATGAACCGCATACATATGTACACGTATGTAAATGTAAATATATAATTTTAGCTTATTGACTTTTTATGATTTTTACTAGATATTCACATACATAGATATTTTATCTCACTCACGCACACACATACATATCTTTGTATGTGGCTCTCTGCTTGGCTTCCTTTCAGCATAATTAGCATTTGTAAAATATAAATGTAAACATAAACATAAAAAATTAATAACCAATTCATATTCAAAATGCTGTTAGGCATGCAAAGGCACGGAGTTGTTTAAATGTTTAAATTGGTTGCGGTTAAGTTTGCATAGAATAGATATACATGCATATACGTAGATAATATATATACTTATGCAGATATTTATGCAAATGTGTTATTTGCTTGATTGCTCATGACTGAATTTAAGCCTGAATGGTCTATTAGGTCGTTGCCTATTGTGCGATTCTAACTAAAATTAGCAAATAAAATGGTTAAATAGATAAAAATGGCAGGATATGTTAAGACATAAAAATTGGTATGACATAAAAAATGTCAAGACATAAAAATGTTAAGACATAAAGTTTTAGCGGACTAATGAAATGGCGGGAAGTGGAAAATCTTAAGTTTTTTGCGAATTTTTTTTTATAATCCTATGTTATATACAATAGTTAAGCGTTTATCTGCTCGTTAGTACCTACTTCCTAAGTGTGCTTATTAAATAAACGCAGTACTGCTAAAATATGCCTTTAAAAGCAGCATGCAAATGAGTTAAATATTATATATTTAGACATCGCTAAAGGCTAAATACATGACAGACGTCTGGCATATGTATTTATTTACACGTATGTGTGTGCGTGAAAGCGATTAAAGTGATTTGTGATTAGATTTGGCCTGCAGTTGCTTACACTGACTTTAGGCTAAAACGTGTCGAATGTGCATATGTGTCTATAATGAGTTAGATTTTATTTATTAAAATTTGTTTCTTTTTAAATTTATTTCCGCTGAGAATTTCGATGCTTCTTCCTTTCGAATTAAATACAATAATAATTATACATACATACACACATAGGTATATTCATTAGCGATTGTATGAATAATTTTTGTGCTTATTATTTATGCATACAAATACGTACATATGTATTTATGTACACGTATGCTGAAGCTGATTTCAAATTTCTTAACCAAATATGCGCTAACAAAGCAACTTTTAATTAATTAGCACCTGAGGGAGATTCAATTCAAAATTACTTTTTAACTGATTTACGCTTCGAAAAGCTTGGCAAATGAGAAAACTAATTTGTGGGAATTTATTAATAAATAAAATTAAAAAAAAAAATAATAATAATATTCAAGTGAGTGTGTGCGTATTTTTATGCGTATATAACAGTGATAATTTGGATAGCGATAAGTTTTTAGTTTATTGATTTTTAGCATCTAAGGCATGGGAAAATGAATTTTCTAATTCTTCGATTTATTTAGTGTAGAAATTTTATTAATGTGCTTTATACGAAAGTTATGCCTTTGAGAATATATAGCTACGGGGTTTTCGATTTATTTTTCGCAGTTTTGAAATGATAAATTTTTCCAGAAAAATTCAAAACTTTTTCCAATAATTTTTGAAAAAAATTTCATAAAAAATGGAATTATTTTCCAAAAATTTTGAACTTGTTCCAGTTCCAAAATTTTGAAAAACTCTTTAGTTAAAATGCGTTTTATATCTCAAGTCTGGAAAATATAAATTTTGGAATATTGAGAATTTCTAGCAGTTTTTTTTTTGAAAAAAATTATGTGCTTGAAATGCTTAAAAATTACGATCAAAAACGTCTTCAGACTACAATTGCAGTACTGTGATTTATTTTTGTTTTTAATAAAAAAATCGATTTTTTAAAAAATTAAACCTTTGCTATGTTGGTATTTGAAATTTTTTTTTAATTTTGTAAAAATGTAAGATTTTCTTGATTTAGATTATTTTAAGAAGTGTAAAAAGCTCCTTTCTAAGTGTTAAATATTTTTTCAGTTAATTTTTTGTGAGGAAAAATGTTTAAATTTAAATATTTAGAGATTTAATAAAACATCAGAATTTTTCAAAAATCATTTGGATTTTATATACTTTTATTATTTACATATACATACATATATTTATATGTACATATGCACGTCATTTTCGCAATTCCTTCGCATTCCATTCCTTACATGCCTTCCCTTAATAAACCAATTTCTGTCTTCATCTGCGTTAATTAATTTAAGCCCTCCATTAATCGCATTCGTCCTGCATGGAAGCATGAAGCCTTTGTCGCGTGTGCGCACAAACACATGCGCATATGTAAGTATGTATGTATGTATGTACATACTCTTATGTCTCTCCTGCCATGAATATTGCTTATAATTTTATTACTCAATTTCCAAGCGCATAAAACGCTAAAAATGTTGTATAAAAATTAAAATTTAATAACCGCTAATCTGCATATGAGCTGACAAAAACTGCATGCACACGCACACATATGTACATACGTGTATGTGAGGTAAAAGAATGTAAAAAAAATGCACTAAACAGCCACTTGGTTGGCGACGAAGGAAGAAGAAGAATGCGGTGGAGAATGAGCGGCAGTGGGGAGCTGCTTGGCTGTTGGCAACAAAGTAAAATTTAAACGCCAGAAGCAGCCAATTGCTGACACTGCACTGCACTGCTTTCGCTTCTTCTTCTTCTTCTTCTTCTGCTTCTGCACATATTTGTGCAAAAAAGTCTGTTTTTGTTTTTGTTTTTGTTTTTGTTTTTTTCCTCTCGCCTTTCGCCTTTAATGAATCACGCACCAACAGCTATGGATACTCGCATTTAAACGCCAACTTCATTACAGCGACACACGCACACACACACACACGCTTACATATACATACATACGAGTATGTTCAAATGCATGTACATAAACAAAGTGCCTGTGAGTGTGTGTGTGTGCATGCGAAAAAATCCAGGCGAATTCCTTGCAAATCAACTGTAGTCTCCAGTCGATAACAACAAAAATGCCTATTCATTGCTCATTGCCGGCGACTGACGACGAGTGGTGGGTAAGCCAAGGGTTGTGTGGGTATGGGGGGTTAACACTCCCCGACTGCAACAACTTGTTCAACACAAAAGCAGCAGAATTTTGTCGCCCAGCAACAAACAATGTTGAATGCAACCATGCATGCAACAACACCAACGCAGCTAAGGCACTTGCCTCTTGCCACTGCAAACTGAGCCAACGCATCCATTAACAAGTTCTTGCAGCAGCGTGGGCAAAAAATGGGAAAGAAAAACGAAAAATAACAAAAAACGAATGAAAACGAAAAGTTGCATAAAAAAAAACAATTAAAAACGAAAAATGAAACAAAAAGAAAAAAATATAAAGAAATTACAAAAAAAAAATTAAAAAATATATAAAAAGTACAAAAAAAAAAAACATTCAACTCATTTGTTTGCACTTTCTGCCGCACTTTTTGCCCTTGCTCTTGTCTTTACTCAGCCTTCATGCTCTTTTATGAGCCAATATTGCTGCTCTTTTGATTTTTGCAGGTTCTTTACCAGACTACTTACCATAAAACCAACAAAAAGGTCTAAGTTATGCGCGCAATGCACTCAATGGGTTAAAAATAGTCGACAAAACGAACGAAGAAAGGCTCTATCTTTACTTTGGGGCAGACTCAGCAGGCGCATTAGCCGTCACGAAATTCTTTAGGCTGACTTTAAGGCACAAATATGTTGTCTTGCCACTTGCAGCGGGCAAACATACGGACTGGACGCGTACTACACACATATTGGGCAACTAGTTTGGCGATAAGAGATTCTAGCTAATGAGCGTATCAATTTCAAATAATCAAGCGTAGCGGTGAGGGGGAAAAAGGTAGACCTCTTCAAATGAATTTGTTGTCGTCACACCTGTGGTAGGTTTTCCGACAAGCAAAGGTAGCAGCGAGCTGAGGCATGTACATATTTAACTTGGAAGAAATACCATAGTTTCAACATAAGTCGCAACCCATATTCGTACAAGTAGTAGAGGAAATTTCTGTTTAAAGCTCGTCAGATAATAAATCAAAGCAAGACATTCGCGTACATTGGGGACAAACGAAGAGCTGTGACTTGGTAGTGTATTTGATTAGCCATAATTTGCTCGTAGTACCTAAGCACTAAGCGGGTAAAGGAATTTGCCTACGAATAAGCCAACTTCCTCAAGGAGCTCTCATATAGATTAGCAATATTGACTGAGTAGAAAGTTCACATTTATACTAGCCACCACCTAATCGGGTGAAGATCACCTGTCTCTAACAACTCCATTTACAACTTCAAATTGTTTGCATACCTCACTTACTTTGTGGCATGTGGAAATTTACTACACCTACCAAGATCTACACATATCCTATCCAAGAGTTCTAAAACTCCGCATGTCTACGTACATGAATGTGTTAAATGAACATCTTGAGGCTTTTTATTACACAAAGTCACTAAAACATGATTATCACATAAGTATACGAAACACCTACTTCGGAGGCACACATACACACACACACACACACACAAAACCATACAGAGAGAGGAAGAGCGAGCGAGAGTAAGAGAAAAATTCTAAAGATGTGCAATATAACAACTACCAACGTAGGCCATTAGCAACCGTGGTACCTGATACCTGTACCTGGGCCGCTTTATCATCGCACACCAACACAGGAACACACGATGGCCTAATGGACTCTGCATTCATGTTGCAACATGCTTTTAGCGTTGACTTCTTTCGATGTAGAGTGGTAGAGGTGCTCTACGATCCGATCAGATGTTGCCACATGTGGTTCGACAAGGCGTACCTGTTTTTCAGTCTCACTCATTGCTCATAATATGCGCATTATGGCATTGCTAATCACATTTAGCACAACAAACATGTGAGTACACAAACACACACACACACAGAGGCGCACATGTACTGACTTGCAACATTTAATTTCATGTGAGCACTGAGCTGAGCAGCAGTTGTGGCGTTTTTCTTTGCTTTTCTCGCCCTACCAAATTCAACTCTTCATGCTCAGTTTGCCTCTGTTGCCTGACTTGGCTTTATTTCTCGCCTTCGAGCGAGACATCATTGTGTGTTGTATTCTCACGCAACTCAACCCTTAACGCCAACAAGCGAATGGCTCTCTCTCGATTTCCTGTTGGTTTATCACTAGCAAACTCTGTCTGTTGTGTTGTGTCGCCAAGTTACAACCTTGACGCTGTTATCTGCTTGCTAACTTCTTTGTGCGCCTGGTAGTCGGCCTCTGTTATTTGCGCTTAGCTGCTGAGGATTTTTGTTGGACCCAACCGAACAACCGAACAACCGACCAACCGAGTTATGCCTTTTGTATTTGTTGGCGACTTCGACTTTATTTTTAAAGAGCACATATGAAAAATACTCTCAGGAAACGTCCAATATTAGTTTTGATTCTTTCTTCGGTCTTTTTAATTTATGAATAATATTTTTTTTTTGTTTAAGCTCGTTGGCTCGTGTGTTTCTTGCACATTTCTATCTTTTTTCAAAAATCGTTTGCTCGTCCATTGCTTATCTTGGCCCTACACGGCTAATCCATTGTCGTCCACAGCAGAGATAAGATTTTTTGTCTCTCCCCTGTACCTTTTGTTTGCCTTTTGTAGCTTGATTGCTTGCACTTCATTTTCATTTTCATTTTCTCTTCTCCTTCTCCTTCGGCTTTGACTTTATTCCAAATACTCACTTTGCATTCTTTTTGTGCTCTCCTCTTCGATAAACTAGTTTACCTGTCCAAAGCAATGTGCAGCTAACTGCATGAATTACCTGTACGGCTGGGCCTACACTGCAGCGGACGGACAGTAAGCAACAAACATTTGGCATTTCGATTTGTGAGACTGACTGTCCGTACGCTCATCTGGTTGTTGGTACAGATGGTCTGTCCAATTGTTGGTCCGTCCACTCGCCTATTGGTCAGTCCGCTCTTTTCACGTTTCGCCTTCCTCGTTCCTTACGTTAACTCCGTCGTTCTGTTGCTTATCTGTTTCGACAAAGATTCCTGCTTATCTCCCACCATTCACCGTTCGTAGTTCTTTATGGTTTCGATGTCCTAATGTGCACTCATATTAACAGTCTCACATGGAAATGAGAAATTCTTGTCCATTTATTTATTTTATTATATTTTCTTAACTCCTTCGCATCTTCCACACTGCTAAGTCACCTTCAGCCACATTACATACTAACATACTAATACATACAGATCTACACATGCAGTTTGCTCTCTTTTTTCGAGCCACAGTCAGGCCTGTCTGGGCATATCTTCCCATGTATCGCATCTGTATAAGTAGATTTGATATTGTCTGCATTCCTTGTGCTACCTTCTTGTGGACATTGTACCTGTACGTATGTGTGCGTGTGTGTGCAGACCCTTTAATGCCTACTTCAGCGGATTTATGTTTGCCGTTGATATTAATCATGGTGTCATTGAAATCGTTTAAATTATTCAGCCACTCCAAAGGTAGACGAGCCAACTAGCCAGCAAGCCAGCGAGCCAACGTGCCAACCAAATGGCCTGCCAAGCCAAGTTCGATCGAGCTGCGCACAGTGCGATAGCGTAGATAGAGATTATGGATATGGGATTTGGTGCGATTTGAAGATATTTTGCTGGCATACCACGGTCCGGTTGAAAGATTGAAATGAATGGCGATTCAAGTTGCTAAACGAGTCATCGTCTGAAAGAAGAAAAAAGGAAGAAGAAGCTGAAAAAAGAATAATAAAAAAAAAAAAACAGAAAAAAGAAAAAATGTGGCGCAAGAAAGAGTTGGTGAAAAGGTTGTGTGGCTGGTGAGTGAGTCATAAATATGGTATGAATGATTTAAGATTTGGTGATCTCTGTGTAGCTGTTGTTGTTTGTGTCTTGCCTGCGGTTTTTGTTTGGTTAATAATAGATTAAATTAACTATTTTGATTTGTTGGAATTTTTATAGTTTAATTGTGGTGTTCGATGGTTTGGTGGTAATTTATGAATATCAAATTGGAGCGGGCTTCCTCGGACTTCATTGCCTCGTGGGAAAGTGTTTCTTGTGGTTAAGTGAACTTATTTAAAATATAATTATAACTTTACAGAAGATTAAAGAATCTTGGAAAGTTGTTAATAAAGCTAATGAGTTGCGAAGAATAAATTAAGGTCAGTTCCGTAGTCGCCACATAGTTTTCTTAAAGCCGTCTGAAGTTATACTTCACCATGTTTGGACTTCATCACAGCGAGGCGACTTAACGTAGGCAGATCGTATTCTTAAGCGTGAGGTCTTCTACGCGAAGTTAAATGGATTGAGCTCGAAAACCTGATTGTCTGAGCAACATTGGCCAGGTCTTCATCTTCATGAAAAGAACTTTCAGACTCTTCTTCATTCCGATTCGATAAGTTTTGTAGCGACGTTCAGTTTAGAGTGGAGAGAAGTTTTGTTTACATTCCCTCTGTTCCTCATAAGCATATATCTTTACAAAATCTTTGATTCCATTGGTCTCCCATCAACATTTGACTCTCCCTGTCAACCTTTAACCAGTTTCAATTTCGGTTAAACCTAACCGTGGTCTATTGAAGTAAGGAGAATAAGCGTGATCTGTTAAAATCTCCTCCTGCCGAAGAGGAAAATTAATGCAGGAAGCTATATTTGAGGAATTTTACTTGCTGTGCGCAAAGCTATGGCTTATAAAGGGATCATTTTCTATCTCAATGTCCAACCTCTCTCTCTCTCTCTCTCTCCCTGAGTTTAATCACCATAAAAGCTACCTCATTACCATTTTGTTTTACACTTTTGTGAATAAAGCTTCTTTGGTGAGAGCTCCAGCAGCAATCAGGGCTTAACTAACGCAGGAAGACTGACTGTAATAATCACTGGCAAAATGCTCTCATGAGATTTTTTGCAGAGTTTGCCAATTCCAACACAAGACCTCTTCACCCCACTTCCACGCTCCAATAGCAAATTGCCCGCAACCAAAAATAATAAAGCGACACAATTATGGGCTGCGAATCCCATTGCGAAAGGAATCTCATTGCACTCGTACACACACTCGTTCATATTGTATAAACAAAGAAGACATTTTGCTGACTTTGCCGTCTTTCACACTTGCCACACGAAGATGTGAAGGCAAATCTGGTTGAGGATGAGATGATAAAATAACAAAACAAAGCAGCAGCCCATAGAGCACACAGTGGCTGACAGTATACTAAACAAACCGAAGAGGAAGAAGTGTGGCGAGAGAGCCCTGCGTTTAAACTGACTTTGCCAAATATAAAATATAACAAAACTAGCGAATTGCCAAAGTGCCTGTAAGGTCAGCAAGAGATTCTGTAGGTTTGTCGGCAGTAAACGGTTTCGAAAAGCGGCGCGCAACCCATCTTCATTCCCACCACTGCTCACCTCTGCCACATATCATAATGCTGCTAGCAGCGAGCAGCGCGCAGGCGTTGGAGTTTAGCGTCCATCGTGCGGCTGATAGTGGCGTTTGTGGTGGTGTTGCTGGCGGCCCATTAATCATTTTCTCGACTTTGGTACTTCATTTCTGCGGCAGAAGAGTTAACTGGCTCTGGTTGTCTGGCTGGCTGGTCGGCTGACTTGTTGTCTAACCGTCTGTGCATTCTTTGTATTGTGCCCTTGTGGCCATTGGTCGTCATCACCGTCGTGGCCTGCGCGTTGATTTTGGTCTTCATGAGCCGCCGCCAGTGTGTGTAGCTACTTTTATTATTCTAATAGCGTGTCGGGTGTTGGGGTTCTTGGCGCATTGACTTGGGTTGTGTGCATGCTTCTCGAAAGTTGTCTGCATGCGTGTGTGTGTGTGCAGCTCCATTAAGAAAAATTTCATTCTTTGACTTTCTTACTCACTCGCTTACTTTGCTTGCAGAATTTTTAATATTTTTTTGTTTTTATTTTTTTCTTACTCCTTTTTATTGTCCGTCGCCACTTCAAACGCCACCCTCGACAAAAAAAAAAACAAAAAGAAAACACACATACGAACAAATTTATATACTCAATGAAGAATGCCACACGCAAACACTACCTACAGTGGGTCTCCTTTTTGACCGTTCTTCCTATACCTCCGCCTCTGCGAGCCCGAAACTCGTCTGTTTGGCTTTGCTCCCAACCACATTCCATGCTGCCGAGTACCTTTCTCACATTGCTGCTTGCTCGGCTTCGTGCATTTGCTTTTTTTGTTGGCCCAGCGGGCGCCTTTGTTTCGAGGCTTCACTGCATAACTTGGGTACTTCTTTCACTTAGTTGTTTGGAGGAAGAAGAAAAATGGTAAACAATACAAGACAACACAAAATTCCTGTGTTCCACACGGTTCAGTCGAGATTTTTTTTTTACACCGTGTCTACGCTGCTTTCTTTCTTTCTTTTTCTTGAAACACTTGAAGCGTCCTACGCGCGCTGTCTTAATATTTTTCTTTTTTTCACACACAAAGCGCCGAACGCTGGCAGTCGTTGGAGATCTTCGCTCAACGCTGCTATCCGCGTATCGGTCTCTCTTACAAGCGCTCGTCTCGACGCCGTCGTGATGTATTGGGCGCGCGTAAGTGCTCATTATGTAAATGTTTGTAAGCGCCGTTTTAAGCGCACTTCGTTGCTTTTGTTGTATGCATGTTTGACTTGTTGGAGCTCCTGCTGCTGTCGAGCGCGGTACATAAAACATATAAACACACCTCGCTCGGTTTGCGTGGAACATGCCTTCTGCTTTCCTTTGCCTTCCCGACGCCTCTGCATATTTATGGGTTTTAGTCAACTTTTTTCCTTGGTAGTACTTTTTTCGCTGCCACAGAAGCGCCTCCTCACGCGTAATTGCGTTATAGTACTAGTTGTTTTTGTTGCTTTTGTTGTCGTTGTACTTTATGCCTTCCAACTATTTGCTACTCAGCCAATTTATAACCACTTAATTAGCTTTTAACGTCTCTACTTTAAAATACAATCACGCGCTTGAGGGTTTTAACGGTTTTTGTGGCCATAATTAATTTGCTTATTGAAATATTTACGAATCTAATCGATCGTTGAGCATTTTAATCGAATTATTCCGATTTGTTCCCACGGTGGCGAAGGTGTATAATCAAGAGAGAGAGAGAGAGAGAACATTAGCCTTATTGTTATCGACTCTCCGGTGTATAAGGCACCAGAAGCAATCAATTAATTGGACTTAGTATTAACACTGATAATTCAGTGCTAGTTGGAGCTGGGCAAGCCCATTATACAGCCAAAAACTAAGCACTAAGTACCTGGAAATCAACTTGGACAGCAAGATATCATTGAGGCTCAATGTGGAGGAAGGAGTTAGAGACATCTTGGGATTTTTATGCCAATACTTTTCTACTGGGTTCTAGTAAGTGGAGAACTATGCTACAAACAATAGATTTGGAATGCGTGGAAAAAAATTTTGAACAAAATGTTGTTGTTGTTGTAGAGACTAGATAAATTCTTTTAAGAGCAGGCGAATCCAAACGATGTTGTCGAGGTCATCTCGGAACGCCTATGTTAAGAGCCGTTTTGCCGGGTTCGGATCAGAGAGAGAAGGTTGCTGGTATTATCTCGTCTTTCTCTTACTGTGAAATCAGTTCCGCGGAATTGTCCGCTCTGTTGTTGTTGTTGTGGCGACTATGTTAACCTCGCTTAGGGACAGGTTTAAAATCAATCTAAGTCCCCGAGATCATCTAACGGAAGGTCCAGGAAACGTGCCGCTTCGACGGGATCGGACCAGGGTGAGAGGGGGGTTAGATGCATCGGCGGAGACTCTCCATATGCTGGGCATACGTTGGGTATGTTGGGGTCGAGTCTGGATTGGTAGGAGTTTAACCTGCTACAGTATCCAGACCTAAGCCTTGCCAGAATTGTGCGCTCTAATAGGCTTTCATTTGGCTGATGACGGCACTGAGCAAAGAGCACATAAAAGATTACTTGTTGCTTTAACATGGAGTTTCGAAAGCTCCGGATACCATATACTACCATGGTATGCCTGTGAATGTCTTTGTTTTGACATAAGGGTTTTGTGTTTCATTGAAATCGCACTTGTTTCCGCAACTAAAGTCTACTCTCGAAGGTTATCTTCAATTCCTCAAAATTATCAATGAATTCCCATGAATAAAAACCTTCCCACGCGAACAACGTCTACTCGCACAAAGAAAGAGAATCCTAACCTAACATTGACACAATTATCGCGTGCGAATTATCACAGCAAATACTAATTTCGGAATGTTATGGGCGAATGATGAAGTACACACCTACAACAGGGCAACACCTTTTTCGGTGTGTAAAAAAAACAACAACAAAAACAAAAAAAAACAGATAAAAATTTATTGAACACAAAAAGTGACAAAAAGAAGAACACAACTCGTAAAAACGAACTCAACTAATAACAAAAACGAGTGACAAGAGTGTCGGGAAAAAGCAACGAGTGAAGATATTCGGCAAAGTGACCTGCTGTTCGGCGAAATAAACTAATAAACCAGTTGGACTAACAAACAACAAACAAAAACAAAAGTGACAATTTTCGTTCATGTTCATTCAAGACACAGATCAGCGACAAAGCGAGTGCAAAGCACAATGTGAACAAAGGCAAAGACCAAGACTACGTACCGAGAATGAATCACGCTGTGCGAAGACGCCGCCGCCATCGTCATTGCTGCATCGTCATTACCACCAACACAGCCAGTCTCAGAGAATGAGGCAGCACAGGAACAATAGCGAAACAATTGAAAAATATGGAGGATATAAAGAAAAGAAACAAACTAATTGCCGACCTTTTGGTGGCTGGACGTATGTATGTATATTTGTATGTAAGTAAGTGAGCGACGGTGTGAGGTATAACCGACGAATAGAAGTTGGAGATTATGGCGACGCATAGGCATATGCTTGATGATGACCTATTATTGCATACATTTGAGACGACCTCAAGTGGCCACTCATGAAAAAGATAGAAATAAAAAAAAAATTATTCAGGAAATTTTTTTTTTTCGAATCAGTCGAAGTGTCAGTGGCGGCTAGAAGCTTGAATAAGGTCAAACTGCGGCCACTTAAATCTAAATATGGACAGACACAGCACTACCAACCAAACCGAATAGCAGGTCAGCGCATAAGTTGCGTTAAAATAGTCACTGAATAAGTAATAACCACAAAAATGACATTTAGCTAGCTGGATGGACGATGAGATGAGTACACGGACGAAGTCAACCGCCCGCCGCGGTGGTACGCAAGCTGATTGCTGCAATTTCAACATACTCGTACACACATATCGTGGCACAGACGGCTGGCTGACAACGAGTCAGCGTCTCAGCGGTTGTACGCGCGCTAATGTGGACATGGTCAGGGACCACTTCAAACGACATGCAGACATATTCGAGCGAGCTTGTGTGGTCCCGTGACGCGTACACTTAATTCTAAAAATGGATAAACAGAATTTTACTTTGACTGGTTGTTGTTTTCTTTGCACTGACAAAGAAATTAACAAAAAAAAAAAAACAAAAAGAAAAAATAACGAAAAGCCAAAGCACGCTGGAAGCCAACAGGTTAAGCGTAAGCTCTAAATGTTTGCTGGTGACCACTGCAACTGCTAGACATTTAGAATTCTAGTATTGCTTTTACCCAGCTTTCTTAACATTTCAAGTGGGCAGTTGTTGGTGATGCTGCACGCTGCTGCTGTAGCGGGAGCTCATGCGCAGTCTCACGTTGTGTCACTAGCGCACAAGCGCACTTTGACGTCTTACAGGCACAAAGTTGTCACCAACTACCCCGCCACATTCTTATTATACTCCTCCGATTAACTGGAAAACTATTGGCTTATTGGTGCGATCGGCACGAGCTAGCAGTTTGTTCGCTTTAACAGCGAAACATGCGTACGTGATCAGCGGGCAGAATGTCTACTTTTCTGCAGTTCTCGTTGCTCTTAAGCCAAGTCATCTGAAGTAGTTTGGCTTGGAGTTGCTGATGGCATTTGCTATTTGCAGATTTGGTTAGGAGATGACGAGATCGATGTATCAGGAGGATACGTTGGCGACGGGATTTGTATTTCTAATAGAAAAATCATAAAATCGCAAACTCGCTTAGAAGCATGGAAAGCTTACAGTCTCTAGAATCTTGTTTCTTGGGGTGCTTAGTTAAGGGGAGATAATTCGGTGTGTTCTTTATAGCTGTTGAATTTTTTGTAAACTCAATTTGTCAGCTGCCAGCGTATTGCACCGTCATCTGCAAAATACCGAGCTTCTTCTATCCTTCTTCTGCTATCTGCGAATGTGCTTCACTTCCGCCTTCAACCCTTGGTCTCGTTGCAACGCTATTTGTATTTCTATGAGGATTATTCGTTCGAGTTTATCTAAAACCAATGCTCTGCCACCAATAATTCCACAATAAAAGCAACATAACCTTAAATGCAAAACAATGAGCCCTTCAAGTGGCTTATTCCGCTCGCTTATGGTTATAGTAGTCATTTAAATATTTACTACTCAATTTCGAGCAAGCAAAGGTTAAGCAGCTTAAAATGCATAAACAAAGCAAGAAGATAACAACAATAACAACAAAAAGAAAACACCCAATAAATTTTCATCGAATTAATTTTCTATTCCACGTCGCCACAGACGAACAGACGGACAGACAGACAGGCAGACGGAGCTGTTAATTTATTTTATGGCCAATAGAGTAAGGAGTAAATTGGAAAATGCATACCTGCATGGCGAATAGCTAACGACTAATGGGCGAGTGTCATCAATTAACGTGCACATAAAATGACAGCAGCAACAACAACAAAAACAGCAATAACACTGGCTATAAGATTTGTTATGGAAAAGTGAAAAACTAATCAAAGTCATAAATGAGAAATGAGGTTGAGTATGCAGTAGGCGATAAGCCATTAAAAATACATACATATATAATAAAATTTTGAAGAGTAGAAATAAAGACAAATCGTAAAAGCAAAGTTACAGCTACTCTTTTGGCTTGGCTCACCTGTGCGCTGTCTGATAGGCGCTACAAATTTCAAATATATTGCCAAGACATAAATTTTAATAACTTCTAAGCTGTGTTCATTCACATAAATACCTTCTGCTCAAATATAAACGAGACTGACTCAATAAAACAAAAACGGTTAATTATTCTTCAATATTTATTTTATCCCCTTCAAAATAGTCACCATTAGAGGCGATACACATATGCCACGTTTTATTCCAATCTTCATAACACTTCTGGTAGGCCGCTTTAGGTATGGCTTTTAGTTCCTTCTTCGAATTCTCTTTTATGACTTCAATCGACTGAAAATGCTTTCCACGAAGCGGCAATTTGAGTTTAGGGAAAAGAAAAAAGTCACACGGTGCCATGTCGGGTGAATACGGTGCTTGCGGAACAATATTTACGTTGTTTTTGGTCAAATAATCGCGTACAAGACGAGACGTATGAGCAACAATTTTGGAACAAGTCGAGCAGACACACGTCTCATGCCCAAAACATCGTGAATAATGCTATGAGCGGATCCATTTGATATGTTGAGCTCACTAGCTATCTCTCTTTCAGTCACACGACGATTTTCCAACACAATTTTCTTTACTTTTTCGACGTTTTCTTCGTTTATTGACGTTGCTTGACGACGATCATGGGGCAAGTTCTCCAGCGATGTACGGCCGTCCTTGAATGACTTATACCAATCAAAAATACGTGCACATGATAGGCAAGACTCCCCATATGCCTTCTGCAACATTTTCATTGCGTCCATAGCACTTATTCCATTGGAATAACAAAATTTCAAACAAACTCTTTTGCTCAACGTTAATTTCCATAGTAAAATTCGAAAAACACACTCGAGGTTGACTTGTTTATAGTGCCGTAAAAAAAAACTATGTGACAGATCGCGCTCAAATTTGACATGTAAACATATAACAGTCCTGGAAACCTAAGAAAAAAAAAGTATGGCCATATGTCTTGTCCTGGTCGAGTTATGGATAAAGTCTCGTTTATATTTGAGCAGAAGGTATATATATATATATACATATATATGTATCTATTATTTATAGCTAAAAGCAGTAGCAGCAGCCAATATTTGTTGTAAACTTTGTTGAGTTGTTGTAAGTTGTCGAGCGAGATTGACAGGTTGGGCCAAGCTGTCGGCTACCGGAAATTTGATGCGCAAACACACACACACACACAACACACCTATGTATGTGTTAAAGAGCGTGTATTTACATCGATAAATATTCCTTATACGAGTGCGTTACTTGTAACTTCATATTTGACAAGTAGTATTAGCAATTTCGTGTGTAGGCCGCGGAAAAGGCGGTAACTAATACGCCTAACAAATTCAACAAAAAATAAAAAATTAAAAAATAAATAAGAAAACACATCAAATATTAATAAAAAAGTAAAGAAATAATAAAATAGATTTTATGAAAAGAAAATATATACATATATATTTAATTCAAATTGATGCTCTGTCGTAAATACGTAGATTATGCCTAGATTATGCCGCTGGCAATTGCCAACACTTTCAGACACTCAAGCGCACGCAATCAAAGCGACCCACACGCGCGTGCGTCTCCAACTCAGCGTTGGATGTTGACGAGATGGTAGCAGGCACAAGAGGTATATTTAAAAGTTATAAAATAACAAAAAAGATTTAGATGCCAATATAAAGTAATAAACAATTAATAAAAAACTTGAAAACAAAATTAAAAATATAAAAAAAGACAGCATAACAAGCGCCGCTGACAAGTTGTATATATATGTATATGGTGAATAAATGGAAATCTTAACGTAGCGTAAAATCAAAATGAGCGTTAATAATATTTATATTCATACAGTATGCTTATTTGGAGGCTTGTGAAGCGCCTCTATGACAGTCGCGTTGTGTACACAAGCATTTGCTTGGAATAAGTGATGGCCCACGCAAGAGCATAAACATACATAAGCGCAACTGTTTATTTTTTTTATTACTAATGTATAATACTATATCAAATGTGTCAAAGGAAATTACATAGCTTAACAGCTTAAAATGATATTGGGAAACAAAAGACTTAAGCAACAAACTTGGTTTTGCATTTAAGTAGGTTGGGGTACCAAAATAAATTCAAAACAAAAACGTCTTAATGTCACTATTTAGTAAGACTATTTATTTATAAAAAAAAACATTTTTGAAAAAATATTTTTTTTTCTTTTCGGTAAACATTTTTGACTTTTGAAATAAAATAACATAAATTAAAATAAAACGAAATAAAATAAAATAAATAAAAATAAAATAAAATAAAACAAAATAAAGTAAAATGAAATAAAATAAAATAAAATAAAATATAATAAAATAAAATAAAATAAAATAAAATAAAATAAAATAAAATAAAATAAAATAAAATAAAATAAAATAAAATAAAATAAAAAAAAAATAAATAAAATAAAATAAAATAAAATAAAATAAAATAAAATAAAATAAAATAAAATAAAATAAAATAAAATAAAATAAAATTAAATTAAATTAAATTAAATTAAATTAAATTAAATTAAATTAAATAAAATAAAATAAAATAAAATAAAATAAAATAAAATAAAATAAAATAAAATAAAATAAAATAAAATAAAATAAAATAAAATAAAATAAAATAAAATAAAATAAAATAAAATAAAATAAAATAAAATAAAATAAAATAGAATAAAATAAAATAAAACGAAATGAAACGAAATGAAATGAAAAAAATAAGAAGAAATAAAATAAAATAATATAAATTAATAGAAGAAAAAATAAATTTAAATATATTTGTCTAAAATAAGAAAAAAATTAAATAAAAAATATAAAATAAAATAAAAATGAAATAAAATTATAAAGTGAAATAAAATGACACAAATAATTAGTAATTATATAATTTTGCTTTTACTAAAATATTTTAAATACGATGTTTATTTATTTTTTAGAAAAATATTTATAAGGTACCTTTTTCAAGAATATTTTCTATTTTACTGATTAGATTTCTTTGTATTTTTATCTCATTTCAGGTATGTACTGTTTTCCTTGTTAACTGTGTACTTTTGCAGAATATGCAGTGGATACTTCTTTAAATTACCGTTAAGTAAAAATAATTCGCTTTTATAATAAATATTAATTTATAATGTAAATTATAGTTTTTAACAGATTTCTTACGTTTATTATGAAAAAATCTAAATTATATATATTATGTAATGATGTTTTAAATCTATTCTATATATAATTTCCATTTAATCGAATAGGCAGCACACATGTTGTGTTTTCCGTCTGAGAGTGATTACCTAAAATACCCACACAAGTAGTGAGAATAAAAGAAAAACCAAAAACATAAACAATGCAAAATATCTACATGTTTCGATACAAGCCCAATGAGGCAAATCATGTAAGACTATATTTATGAATATGTGTATATACTCGTATATATATACTACTACTACCTATATGTATGAGATCAATGATATATGCATCAATGATCCGAAATGCACAAGCTGATACACATACATACATATATGCATATCCATTAAATAAATCAGCTGAGCGAAAAATTGTGTTTTTTTTCCTACATACAGATGCATATGTAGCCACTTAGCAAAAACAAGCAATCAATAGATACATACACGTATGTACGTGCACACTTCAGCAGAGATCTCGCTCTCTCTGTGTGGCTGAAGTGGGTAGCAGCGATAATTGCTTAAGATTTGCAATTATTTTAAGCAAACAAAAAACAATACAAAAGAAAGTAAATCACTCTACCGCTTAAGTAGGGCACTAAGTAGTGTACAAAGTGAGGGGAAGAATCTTTCAAGAAACATCTTTCAAATTCCGAGCTCTGCCTGACTGCATAACCAAATAATGAGCTCATATGGTGTAAGCATATAGAGTTACAAACAGATCTTTTTTTTTTGTTGGCAGATTAGGCTTAAGCGCACTTAAGTGCATACACACATCTTGAGAGGGTAGGTAATTTTGAATAAATGAAATTGTTTGCATGGAAATGTCCTTTTTTGCACTAATCGGGTGGTGCGTGTAGCCAATTACTGCAACTGAGTGTGGTTCTTGGGAGTTTTACATTTGACTAAATACATTTTCATCTCCTTACAACTATTATGTTACACTTAATTGCTTTTTTTTCGGTCAAACTTAAGCCTAATTGTCAGCTGCTGTGGCTTCAAATTGGGTTTAACAAATAAAGAGAGAGAGCCTTATAAAGGGTGGTTAAATTTTCAAGGGCCGATGTTGATTTTGAATAAAACACAAACTATTTAGGAAATTATTGAAATTTTATTTTATTATGATATATTGGTATTACTCAATTATGTATGTAACAAAATATCGGCCAAATGAGCGCCGCGACCTCGGCGGCACACCTCCATACGATGGTCCAAATTTTCGATGACGCTGAGGCATAATGGAGTTTCTATGCCGTTAATGTGCCGAATTATCTCATCCTTTAGCTCTTGAATTGTTGCTGGCTTATCGACGTACACCTTTTCTTTCAAATAATCCCAGAGAAAAAAGTCCAACGGTGTCAAATCACATGATCTTGGGGGCCAATTGACATCGCCATTACGTGAGATAGCACGGCCATTGAATTTGTTGCGCAAAAGAGCCATTGTTTCGTTAGCTGTGTGGCAAGTGGCACCGTCCTGCTGAAACCACATATCGTCCACATCCATATCTTCCAATTGTGGCCATAAAAAATTCGTTATCATCTCACGATAGCGAACACCATTCACAGTAACTGCCTGACCGGCCTCATTTTGGAAAAAATACGGCCCGTTGATGCCGCCAGCCCATAAACCGCACCAAACAGTCACTCTTTGTGGGTGCATTGGTTTTTCGACAATCACTCTTGGATTCTCATTCGCCCACATGCGGCAATTCTGTTTATTGACGAATCCACTGAGATGAAAATGTGCCTCATCACTGAAGATGATTTTCTTCGAAAATTTTCATAATAAGTCTGGATAACTTTAACACGTTGGATTGTGTATCTCTCCATGGTTCAAATTGAGTAAGTCTGAAATAGAGAAATGTCAAATTAAATTCGGAAAAAAACTTGGCGTTTAGGTGTGGTTCACATTCAACATCGGCCCTTACAATTTAACCACCCTTTACTATAACTGGGTACATAAGCCATGTATATACAGCACATCTATGTATGGCATACATATTTTTTAATAATTTATTTTTGTAAATATTTTTACTTTTGAATTTATTTTTATATTATTATTTTTTAATTTTTTTATAATTTTTTTTTATAAATTTTTTTTATACATTTTTTTATTTATTAATTTTTTTTAATTTCTGACTTTAAAATTCAATACATGCTCTCATAGCTATTTTACGCTCATGCCTATACATATTTATTTGCCACCCATGCTGTTATCTGCCGTTGGCCATCTACATACCGAGCGCACACGCACTGACATGCCAACACCACCAATCAAATTGAGTTTGAGCTTAAGGCATCAATGATGACGACTCTTCAACTAATAACCACCATATGTGCCTGTTACTCCTCCTTCACCTTCACCTTCAATCCCATAAGTTTGTTATCTTCATTCAAGCATCTTTTGGTAGGCGTCAACACTTTAGTGGAACCCAAGCATGTGACCTAATTAATTTTCCATCGTTTGTAATAAGCTGCATAGTAAGGAAAAAACAAAAAAGTTATTAAAACCAATTCGGCACTGCCTACTAGATGAACGCACGTTCGCTTACACGCACATTTTACATAAGGTTAAGTACGTGCGAGTTCAAGCAAGCGGGTCAGATGGGCGAATGCCAGATATATAATTTCTGACATTTTTAGTGAGTTAGCCGCTGAAAGCTTCATCGCTAATTTTTCTTTAATAATTTTTGTGCTTTCTCTACCCTACTCTTCTTCTTTCTTCTTCTTCTTCTGTTTACAATACGCAAAAATGCATTTAAGCGTATTTAATTGATTTTTCGCTGCTAATTTTCCATTTGCCATGGCAACGCCGCCACTGACATGAGTTCAAAATGCTTTTCACTCATTCAGTTAATGCAACAAAGCAAAAGGGAATGAAAAATCAAAGTGTTAAGAACTTCAAAAACTACAAAAAACAAGCAAAAGTTTTATAAAAAAAAAAGACAAAAACCAAATAATAAACAAAAACGCAGCCACTGATTACTCATAAATGCTGTCAATACAAGCTGAAGTGCACTTAATGTCGTTATATATTGACTTTTGAAAATTTTAAAACTCGCTGACGCACTTGTGCGCTACATTCCTCAATACGTATACATACATATGTATGTATATTCACAGAAACTTACCTCTGTCTGATAAGTTTCAAAATTTATTGTACAAAAAAAATTGAAAACAATAAAAAAAAAAACCAAAATATTAAAGAGTACAAAGTAAGAAAACCACATTGAATAAACAACAACAAAAATATTGTAGAGTACAAGGTAAGCGAAATGCGTTGAAAAAAGAAACAGTTTACCAAAAATGGTATTAAAAAAGGCGTTTAATGTTAAAAGTCAAAACCATCGAAGCGTGAGAACATTTAAGCGTTTCGACTTTAAGTGCCAAGCATTAAACAACAAAAAAAAAACAAAAAAAATAAAAACAAAAAAAAAAAAACACATACACACACAACAAGAACACTAAAAAAGAAACAAAACAAAAAGTAGAACAGGAAAAAGTGAAAGAAATTTCGTGAATGGAATGCCTGCAAGCCACGAAAGAGTTGTTTTATGTGTGAATATGGCGCTTGGGAGCATATTTTCGGAACTATCTCAGCGTAGCTTTACAGTTCTGAGTATTGGTAAGACTTATAAGGAAAAGATATTGAATTAAAAATATTAGGAAACAGAGATATAGACAAAAATAAAATTAAAAAAAAATTTCCAATAATAAATAATTTAGTATTCCAAACGAAATTTTGGAAAAGTGGCATAGGTGTCCAGAAATTTGAGATAGATATTACTAAAAACGTTTCATCTTGATCTAAGCTATTGCCAAAGGTTCGTGGGATGATATCATTTCGACGATATTGCGTTGTTCTTCACTATTCGGTCATCAAGGGAACTTGACAGTTGTTTTCGGAAACACATTAAAACACCATGTTAAGAAACCAACAGCTTTTTGAGCTATTACTTACAGCACCACTTCTCTTGTTTTATCTATCCTCAGCCGAACTTAAAAACTTACTCTTTAATTATTCGTTTATACAGTCTAAATGTCATTAATTAACCGGGCGTAAAACTTAAGTTCAGGACATAAAAATTGCTCCGAACCAAGCAAACTTCCACACCACATACTCCCATCCGCAATGAGGTAGATTGACAATTCAAATAAAGAAACAAGATACACAAAATAAACAGCCACCAAATCGATGAGTAGAATGAGACTCATAAATGATGTCTTGGGAATGAGACCACTGCTACAGATGACCAGCTCAAAGTCAAAGGAGTCAGTGAATGACGAATCGAAAGACCAAATTGCGGATAGACAAATCGCTTACAATGAAAAAAAAAAAAAAAACAACAGCAAATGAGGCAAAGAGACAAATTGATAAAACTCATGGCATAGACTGTGAAAATGCAAGAAGAACAAATGGCTACTCGTTTCCGGTCATGAGTATGCAAAAAAAAAATTAGAAAAAGAAGGAACTTCCCAAATTGAAAACTAAACAAATATGTAGCACTAAAAAGTGTACTAACGGTAAATCACGACTGTTGACAGTGCAAAAAGTGAGGTTATGGTGAACAAGTGAACTGGACAAAAGCGCCAACAAAAATGGTTTCAAATTACAATGAATGTAATAACAAAAAAACAGCAACAACAACAAAACGATAAACCAATAAATGTTAGCCCAGACAGGCAATCAAAGGCAGGAAGTGAGAAAGAAAAAATTGGAAGAAAGGAAAAAAGAGAAAAATTGTAAAAAGTGAAGAGAAAAAAAAATAAAAAATGGTTTGACAAAAGTAAATAAAAAAATTAACAAACAAGAGACTAAACAAAGAAAAAATAAAAATAAATAAATTATGGATAAACGTATGTAAGTGTGGCTACATATGAACCTTCGCACTTGCGGGTGGCTGCACAAATATGAAATCGAAAACTCAAACATACGAATAAATGGACAATAGCTGATGATGATGATAGTGCGGGGTGAAAAAATACAAAATAAACATTTGACGCCGATAATACAGAAAGAGTGTTGGAAAATGTTGAAGAATAGTGTGCAGTGGTGAAGTTGGCTTATGAAAAGAAGCAACGAAATTGCGTCAAAATTGAATTCAAAGAGGAAATTTCAGCGCATAATGAACGTATAACAAAAAACCATTTGATGAAAAAAAATATTAATTCTTTTTTAATAAATTATACAATATTAGACGAAATTTCGTAGTAATATTATTAGTAAAACAGTTGAATTTTTTATTAAATTAATTTTAAGGAAAAATTAAGCTGAAATTTCGAAAGAAGAGGAGAAAACTGGGAGAATTTCTGTACTCCTCACTCCTCTACCAAATAAAATATAACATGACACATATCTTTAATAAAAGATAAATTTTAAAATATCAAATTCATTGTATTAAGAAAATATATTTTGGTACTAAATTTTGTAATTTTTTTTCTTTTGTATTATACATTTTACGTTCCATCTTGTCTGACTTAATTACTATCTTTCTAAAAATTAAAAATTATTTTTTTTTATAAAAATGTGAGTTGCGATACAAAATTAATGTCTAAAAAAATTAATCTAATTTATTTCATTAAATTTATTTATTTCAATAAATATTATTTTAATTTTTTGTTATTTTTTTTAAAACGGAAATTATTACAAATTTTTTATTAGAATTTTATTAAAAAAATTTATATGTACAATGTGATGGAGCTTTTATCATTAGGACTCGACAAAGAAAAGTTAGTCTGTGCCGCATCAATCGAGTTATTTGTTGGTGTGACCAGGAAACTTTGTCAACATTGCTGTCGCGCCACTTGGCATTTGTTTCATTTGCTTAACAAATAATACACAAATACAACTCCACAAGGACATGGTTGTACAGAAATTTTGTTTAAAAACTCCATGCATGCTAGAAGAGTGAGTTTGGTATATCTAAAATCCTGCAAACATCGTAAAAAAGGTTTATATGTATTTACATACATATGTGTCTGAACTGTTACCTCATGTGACTTATGTACACATTCATATGTCTGCATTTACATGTTTATTCTTGCAACAGAATGCGTCGTTGAATGATTTTGAACTTTACCGACAGGTAAAAAGCAACAACAAATAACAAATCAAAAGAAAAAATTTCCAGCTCACTGCATGCATTTATTAATGACATACCATAATAACAAACACGCTAACAAACACATACGAGCATATCCTTTGAAGGCAACAGCAGCAAAGTATTGAGTACTCATTCCCCCGCAAGCCAAACAAATGTAACATTTTTTTTTTCATTTTTTTATTCAAAAAATACTTGAAATGAAAAACAAAAACAAATAAAGCAAGTGCCAAGCAAGTTTGAAAAACAAAGAAAAATGCCGACAATACCATGATTGAAATGCTATTACGCATAGCTTAGCAAGAGGATACTCGAACTATTTGAACTAGAAGAGCGCTCTTATGATTGGAAATACGAGAAAAGGATACGAGTACGTGAGGCAACTCGAAAAATAACAGCACAGCGCGGCGATGTGCTACCAAAAGTCTTTTCGTGCCGGTTGTTGTTGTTTTCATTGTTGTTGTCCCATTGACAATTCATCAAATAAATTTTATACAACTCACAATGCACTTCTTGTGCAATTTTTGAAGTATTCAATAGCTAAGAGACACAAAGTATGCTGTGTAATCAAAATCAAAATGTATAAAATTGAATTGCGTTTGCCACACACGACCATGTGCTTGCCACATAATCCTAGTGCAATGCAAACATTTTCAATAATATTTTGCAAAAATCTATAAAATCTCTTTATCTGGCGGAGAGATACAGTTGCAAAGGTAGTAGTAGTTGTTGTTGTTATTATTGTTGTTGTTGCAACAAGAATCATTATTTTATTGTATATGTATTTCACAATGTCTTGCAACAAGAACGAGTATAAACAAGTTCGAGTTCAAGTGTCCTTTGTTGCCACACACAGATATATATATATAGCTATATGCGTACACATATTATAAATATATAAATATATATATGTATCAATGTGCAATAATAACCTCTAGCTTGTCTAACGCTTTTATATTTTCACCACATCTACCTGTCGCTCACTTGAATGAATATCAAGTACTACAACTCGACTGAGCTGAGCTCTACTCCACACTACGCGCTGCAGCATTCAACACAGCTCAACTCAGTTCAGTACCACGTTGAGCACCAGCTAATAACACATACATATGTAGGTATGTACACATATTGTTGTTGTACTCCTCTGTACTCACCTGTAATAGCTACCAAATACATAACAACAACAGAAATGTGCTTGCTCTTGTGTCTTTGCATTCGCTCATGCATTTGTCGGTTGTCGGACTTATCCTTCTTATCCCAGCGCTCATCCTCATAATTTACAGTTTCGCCTTTATCTGTTAAGTACTACTGAGTTGTTGCTACATGCATACATACATTTACTTATTTGTATATAATAAATACATACCTGCCTAGTTCACAGCATCCACCATTGATGCGGCACACAAAATTGTCTGTCCTCGTTCACTGCATTCGTTCATTCGGGTCTTATGTGTTGCCAAGTGTTAAGTCGTTTTGCTTTTTATTACCTTTTATTGCATTCCGAAACATTGTCCTCATCGTCGTCTGACAGCTGCCGGCCTGCCGACGCACCTCTCTCGGTCTCCGGCTTATATTACCTACCGTCTGCCCCTTCAGCCTACAATTGCTTGGGATATTTTTGTCCTTTTTGTCTTAAAGGTATATGATCCTTTCTTACCTACGTAATTCCTTTCCATTTCATTTCACTTGGCAAGTTTTTTTCTTTATTACTTCCTTTAATTTTCGTTCGTTTTATATTTAATTTCTTTTTTATTTAAATTTTTTATTTCTTTGCTTTCTACTGCATTCGGTTCTCATTGAGAAAATCTATTTTTCTTCTCAGCTTTTGTTCGAAAATTTTGAGCAATTTTTTTCTCCACTAATTCGCTATTATATTTCATAGATTCATTAGTTTCTTACGCCATATTTCTTTTCGTTACAATATTAATATTTTTTTACATTTCCTCGCTATTTGTTATTTGAGTAGCCTCTTTATTTCGAAATTGTATTCAAGATTTGTATAATTTTCTGGCGGGTAGTCGAGTGTCTCGCAAACGCAAAGGTTTATTTCCGTTTCTTTGTCAAAATATTTTGCCATTGATTGGGCGTATTGAATTTCAAAAAGGCTGTTAAATACAGAAATTATTGGTTGGCTAATTAAAATCTATTTTTGTTTTTCTTTTCATTAGAGGAGATTTTGAAAGGTCAAAAAATAAAAATAAAAAATAAAAAAAATAAAAAATTAAATTAATCATTTTTGGTACAAATATGGTATATGTAATGTGAGAACTGTTTTTTTTAGAAAAAATTACTTAAATGTATATAAAGTTACCGTAGCATAAAAATATCAATCTCATCTGTGTCAGCCTTTCACTTCATGAATCAGTCCGTCACATTACTTCGCACTATATTTAAACCAATTACTTGCGCACTGAAAATATTTGGCCTAAAGCCTTGCAGTTTAAATGAGAGTTTAAAAATGTAAGACATTCTTAAAAAACCGAAATTCAAGCGGACGAACTTGAACTTAATTTGACCAATAATGGTGGTGGCCCTGCGGGTCTTATTGTACAACCAATTTAGCTTACAGTCTTATTTATTTTTCAAGTGAGTATAAAATGCTCATTGCAAGGTAAAAATATAGGTGAAAAAATAGTTTCTGATCAGTTAATTTATTTTATCTTAATTTATTGTATTTATATTTAGTTTATTTTATTTATTTGCTTTAAGTTAGATATGTTATTTTATTTTATTTCATTTTTTAAATTAATTTAACTTAATTTATTTAAATTTAATTTTCTATTTTCTTTTACTTTATTTTATTTATTTTTTTAATTTGGTTTTATTTATGTTTTTTTTTAGTTAATGTTATTATTATTATTTTATTTTATTTAAATTCATTTTTTTAATTTATTTAATTTAATTTATTTTAATTTAATTTTTTATTTTATTTTATTTTTTTCTTTACTCTAATTTTATTTATTTTTATTTAGTTTATGCTATTTTATTTAAATTAATTTTTTTTTAAATTTATTTTATTTTAATTTAATTTTTTATTTTCTTTTACTTTATTTAATTTAATTTATTTTTTTAGTTAGTTATGCTATTTTATTTCATATTTTTTATTAATTTAATTCAATTTAATTGTTTATTTTATTTTATTTATTTATTTGATTTTATTCATTTTTTTAGTTTATGTTATTAGTATTATTTTATTTTTTATTTACATTAATTTTTTAAAGTTAGTTTTCATTAGTTTTACTTTTTTATTTTAATTTAAATTAATTTTATTTCATTTTATCTTATTTTAAGTATTTTATTTTATAAAACTTATTTTTTTTAGTTGGCTATGTTATTTTATTTTATTTCATATTTTAAATTAAATTAATTTAATTTTATTTTTTATTTTTTTTTTAATTTGATTTTACTAATTTTTTAGATTATGTTGTTATTTTTATTTTATTTTATTTAAATTATTTTTTTTAATTTAATTTAATTTTATTTCATTTTATTTTATTTCATTTTATTTTATTTCATTTTATTTTATTTCATTTTATCTTATTTTATGTATTTTATTTTATTTATCTTTTGGATTTCATCATTCAATCCCATATTCATTTGGCTTGTATTATGCTTTCAAAAAAGGCCAAAAACCACCACAACATTCTTTCGCGGTTCACTTACCGTTATAGAACGCATATTTTGCTCGCTCGTGTTTCGCTGATTTTTCGTATTTTTCGTACATCTTATTGTTCGCTATAACTCAACCAAATTACCGTTTTAGTGGCGCAGTCCAAATCACTTTAACTAAAGGAGAGACAGAAGCAGCAGTAAATGGTAAAGGAAATGCACGCATGCGCGGAAAAAAGAATCAGAATGACCATAAAAGTGGCTATTAAATGCGCCATCAGCGCGCACGTCATTCCCACAGAAAAGTTGGCCAATCAAGCATGTTAGCGAGGAGTAGCAAGCAAAGTTTAAGTTCGCCCACCTGCAAGTGTATTCACACACTCAAAAGCACACGTACACAAATCGTTGAAAATCGTTACCGTTGATTAAAGGCGTTAGCACGCAATGCCGATGCGCATGCGCCACAGTGCAGCATCACCATCAGTAAGCGGCGTGCCGGCTTTGCACTGAGACTCTGACTGACATTAAGAAATGTCCAATGCAAGCGGGTTTTTGCGAGCTTTTCATCATTGCTCGCATGGTTTTTGCTGCTTTTTTTGAACAACTTTTTTTTGTGGGTTTTATTGAGGAGCATGAATTTTTACTTAAATATTTTTTTCTTGACATATTTACTTTGATTTTTGGCTTGGGATTGGGTGTGCGCGTGCAATTTATATGCGCGACAATCAATTTGGAGCTTTCACATGACCATGTGTGCAACAGAAAGTGCCCTACTTTTGACTTTCAACGGCATTCCTCCCAAGAATTGCAGCAACTGTGATTTTTTCAACGAAACGAGTAAAAAAGGGGAGGAGTTGAACTCAACTGGCACTTGTTTTAGTTGTAGTTATCAAGCTGTAGAAATTCCAGAAATTCTATAAACTAAACGAAGGCTATCCATTACGGCGCCGCACAACTACAAGTTGGTACTCGCTTACTTGCATTCGTACATACATACCTAAATATTTTTTTTATTTCCACAGTCGAACTCCTGCCCCAACTCATTAAAATTACATTTCGAGTTCACTTTTTGTCACTTTTCATTCATCTTTGCCGTACAGCTTCCGCTTTATGTGTCTGCTACTGCAAACCCGTTGCATTTTCCTCTCTGCTAACCTCACTTGCCGCGTTCGGTTTGGTTTTTTGTGTTTTCCCACATTCCAATCTTATCTGCGCAAACATTGTGTCTTATCTTTATTAAAATCTTAGTACGTGCAACACTTTTTCCTCAGCTCACTTTTCGGCAAACATTTGAAGATCTTTACGCTCTAAACTCTTGTCTGTGCGGCTCGGTTGTCAGCTGCCGGCATTCGTCTTTTAATTTCTGTTGATTTTCCACAGTTTGCCGTTGACCTTTGCAGCGGTGAATACAGGTAAAGAGCTCTTGAGTTTATGTATTTTTTATTTTTTAATTTTTTATTTGTTTGTGTTTTTCTCTACATTTGTATACTTATGTACATAGGTATGTTTCCACAGTTCACCACTTGGTTGGCCAATTGGTTTCGTAGTGTCCGCCAGTTAGTGTCAGTCGGCTTGTTTTCTGGTCACCTAGAGTTTGTTGGTGGCTTGCCGCATATTTTATGGCACTTTGTGTTTTTTCTTGCCTTTTCCTAAATTAATTTATGTACTTCCCTAGACTTCCTGCAACTCTGGCAGCATTTGGCGGCACTTCTCCTTATGGTTATGTCAATAGTCACCTTTTTCAGTGTTTTTTTCCTTTGAATTGTTTTCCTCTCGTTGCCTTTCGTTTTAACAAGTTTCGTTTAATTTGTGGTATTTTTTGTTGTTGGTTAGTTAACAATTTTGTCAAGTACTTAAGGTGTCACACGAATTGTGGATTTTGCCACTGAAGTATTGAAAATATTTGCAAAATAGTTTCATGATTTTGAAATTGCCAAATCGTTGGCCGGCGTAACTAAAATCGATGAAACATATTTAAATTCCTCAATAAGTTCATTTAAGAGGCAATCGAGTACTTAAGAGTTCAATTTTTTTGATTTTTTTATGGTTTCATTTTGACATCAAGTGATTTTTTAGGACAAATAATTATTTTTCATTACTTAGTAGTCTGCCGAATGTAGGTATATTTTAATAAAATCGACTCGAATCTGGCGCCACCTACCTTTCTGTTTTCTCCAAGTAGTATGTAGTAGCTTCTCGTTGGTCTAGAGTTTTCTCATAAAATTTTAATCCTCTGGAAATGAATTTAAAATAATAAACATTTGATGAAGGAGGAAGTGTAATCACATGAAGCCGTATAAGAGAGTTCTACTCTTCGTAAGCTTAGAAGAATAAAACTGTCTATTTTTAAATTTTTTAAACTAACTTTTAGCTGGTTAGAAATCGAATAGTCTTATACTAGTTACTTTTGGACCAGTTAGGTCTTTAAAGCGAAAAACTTCAATAATAAGCAATAAATGACTTTTAACACTACGCTGTAATTTTCTGAATGAAAAAATAATAATAATAAAAATACAAAAATTCATCTTAGAAAGGCAAGAAGAAACAAACAAATAACAAAAAATTATATGAAACAGACACGCTGACGCAAAGCAAACGCAAATTTATTACTTCTTCGCTTGTGGCTCGGCTACTCTGTTATTTGATTAAAAAGACTTCAACCCAACTTGACTCAACGCAAGCGCCGAAGAGTGTCATAATAGAAAAGGGACCAAGTACTTTTTTAGAGAACATCAAATGCTGATGATTCGACACGCATAGTTGTTCTTATTGTTGTAGAGCTAATTGATAGCGTCGATGTAGTGAATTGTGGGCAGACACGCGAGGCAACATTTCTTTCTTCCGGCTTGATGCTTTGGATAAAATCAGCGTTGAGGTTAAATAGGATTATACAAAGAAAAATTATTTGTAGAATTTAGAGCAGAATTTGAAAAATGTTAATGCCAACGGCTCAGTGTACTTTGATAAAAATTCTTTGATATTTTTCCATGGTTTTTATGGCGCAGAAGATATTTTCGAAATCACACCGCCGCATGTCTAACGCTAATTAACCCATAAATGGCGCTACAAACATGCGGTTAAAGCATAAATAAAGGTAAATAATACAAATTAAATGGCAATAAATTTGAAATATGAACGCGGTTAGGAATTTTTAAAGGCGTCGTCTGGAAGGCTTAGGGCTTAGACTAAATACAAAGCGTAGCAATTGTTCTTGTTAGAGGAATTAGTAGAAAGTAATCCAAATCACCAAAAAAAATAAAGCTGGTGAGCTAAGGAAAAAGTCAACATTAAAATTAAAAAAAAAAAAAAATTGGAATATTTGTGTTTACAAACTCAGCACCGTTTGTTCTACAATTGCTGTTCAAACGAAGTTTTCTTCTGTTCCCCTACTGCAACGCTGGACCAGATTTGTTTGCCTAACCGTCTAACGGATGCTTTGTTACTTCAGTTAATTTGTTTGAACACAGAGCATCTTAACGGTTAACTGGCAATATTTACACGCCCGCGTGTGTGTGTGTGTGTGTGCTTACCTTTGTCTTTCGAAACATTTGTAGTTGTTTTTTTCGGCAGTTGTCGGCATTTTCTTTTCTTTTTTTATATTTGCTCGCTTGTACGGTGATCTCGGCTGGTGGTTTGTTTGCGTGCGCCACGCAAGCTTGTGGCATGCCGCAATGAAGTTGTTATTTTTTGTACTAAATATACATATTTATCTATATGTAGATACATTTACACTTACATACATACGAGTGAAGACAACGAGCGAACAAAGATTTAATTTTATAAATTTATACGTTTATTTATTATGCATTCAATTCAGGTCAGCAATCCCATGGGAAGCTCTGATGGTTGTAAACCATTTCGATTGTAAGGCCACACAGGCGACCTCCAGAAACATTTTCGGTTACAAGGAACTTTGGTACATACATAAATGGACATGAACATTCACTTTGGTTTATTGATATTTTTTTTTTAAATGGGCATTTTGGACCTTCAATGGATTTCACGTTCTTTAAGAGCCTCTCTTTCCTTATTGCAATGAGTGAATTTTCTCTGAATTTTCTCTACCCTTTCTAGTATCTTCAGACCTAAAAACGCATACAATAATGTCTGAAATTTTGAGTTAGAGAGAAGCGCTAGATGCGATATTCTCCCAGTTAGTCGGTGCTTTTTGGAAAAATCAACTCGGTTATCTTGACAAAAATAAATTTTTGATAATTTTATGCCAATCTTGCAAGTTTCCTCCTCACATGTCCGAATTCCTGTTAATGATTCGGGAAACTATTCGCCTTTTAATTAAACAAAAAGTAGCAAAATTAAAAAAAAAAATTAATAAAAAATTTATATATTATTTTTCCGACAAAAAAATTTGTTTCGGAATTTTTACATATAAAATTTGGGCAATCGTTGAAAGTGTTTACTTCTTTTAAAATATTCACTTCAATTTCCTTGCTAATTGCAACAGACTTGTAGTGAGTGTACACATATCCAAACTTATGTATTTATGTACATAAATACGTAGAAAATATTCATACTAACTAAGCAAAAGTGTCAAGTGGTGTTGTGAGCTGTTTGCAGATTGTTACGCACTTCAGGCTGCACGTTCAATTAATAACAAACTGCATGAGCTTTTGCGTTAAAAAATAAGAAAACAAGTAAAAAAAGCAGCAAAGTAACAAAAAATTGCTGTCACACTTCTAGTATACTTAAAACTAAGTTTTCATAGGACAACTAGTTATTTCCGGTTTAGTAAATTTGGAATGCAATATATTTTATATATATTTAAGTTGAAGCCATTTTTATTTTCCATAAAAATAAAGTTTAAACTAGTTAAAATAGAAGTAGTTTCCTACTAGTTGCATAGCGACCAATTCATTTTTTTGTCGCAAAATCAATAAATTACTATTATTGACTTTTTGCAAAAACATTATCAACTATGTAACTAAAAGACAAGTAGTACCCAACTAGTTACATACGGACCAGTCACATTTTTAATACACTGCTTTCACTTAAAGTCAACTAGCAACACATTACTAAATTCCTTTGCGTTTTTTGTGCACTTGTAATGAAATATATGCATGTCTACCTATGTACATATGTACATTTGTTCATATGTTAGTTCACATCTATTCACATACTTCACCATGCTTGCCACATTTATAAATAATTATCCGCTCATGACACTAACGAGGCGTCTAATGGCGTCTTAAAGTAATGTTAATATGCCTCTACCTTCCTTCCTGCTTGTTTTGCGCGCGCCTTTTCCGCAAATCAAATGAAAATTCCATGGCGTCTGTCGCAGTGTCGCCTAACATATGCTTTGCTAGTTTTCTTCTACATATGTAGTATATGTATATATGTTTGCTTGTATATGTTTGCCTGGTTTGCGCACAGATCGTTTGTCGTTGTCACGCATGAAAATGTCATTCAATTAATGTCAAAAATTTTTTTGTGAATTGATTGTGATTGCCAGCAGTAACAATTAGAGGAGGTAAATGAAAAGGGAGAAAATGAAGAGCAAGCATGCCTTGAGGCAGTTGTTGGATGCTGACCAGAGATTTCTCGTCATAATAATATTTACTTCTATTTGTAAGCAGCTGTATTTTTATTGTTGGTAAAAGAGGTAAATGACTTCAATTTCATAATAGACTGTGGCTCCAATGACCTGAACCTCTGTGGCTGTATACATTTTCATACTCGTAGCGTAAACAAAGTAAAATGTATTGCATTTCGTGCTATGCTCAGGGTTAAATGAGACAAGAAATAAATAAATATGCATGTACGAATGTGTAAGCATACCTAATAAATAAATAAAATCATTGACGTTCGTTTGGTATTTAAAGAAAATTTGTTGTCAAGCAATATTTTGACCAGTTTATGGTCGTTTAGATGACTTTTATTGCCAGCAAATCAAATTACTTATGCACACACATGCACTCAGAAATGTAAACAAATTATGCATTTCCATATGTACATACATATATGCTCTCTCTGTACCCTTAGCTTACCTTCTCCTTCTCCATTTACGCTCCTCAAGCGCTTGTATTGTCTGTCTTGCATTCCCTTACCCATACACATACATACATACCTACATATGTACATACATTGTCATTGTCAAATTCCATAAAATGTCAGTCAGTTGCTGCCTTTTGAAATGTCAATCATCGTTCGCCTCACCCGCTTCCTCAATTCGTATGTTAATGTTAATTGCTGCTTTTGGTGTTATTAGCGCTCATTTTTGGTGCTAAGGTGTTATAAAACTGACACGATTTTGGTACTATTTAATGTTTATCGTCGATTTTGTTGTTGGATTTTTCAATTTATTAATTTTTATATTGTTCTCTTCTCATTAGTCTGCTTGGGTGTGTAAACTCATTCTTTTGTGTCAATAATTTGTGAGTCATAATTAAATTGACGTCTGCATGGGAAAAAGAGTTCTAATTCTCTCTTCTCGGTCGGCTTCATAGCTATCTGACATGAAACGTATTTCGTCTTTTTCTTGCTACCCACTTCTCTGAAAAAAATCTACCGTTTTTAAATAAAAAATATGTGATTTTGTGATATGTGACTAGATTTGCTATACCTAAATTTAAATGAAAATCAGTCTCACAGTTTTAGAGATGTTTCCAGGAAATTTTGTAAACTGACAGGATATTGTTTTAACAAATTCATTATGAAAATCTTTTAATTGCGCTAAAGTCGCTTAAGGGTTAGGGGTAGTCAGAGGCACGAAAAAATGAGAATTTTCAGTATTTTTTTTTTTTTGCTATTAAATAATTTTATTTTACAAAAGTAGTGATATGGTATTATTAAACATTGTTTTGACTTGAAGTCATGGAAATTTCAAAAAGAAAAAAAAAATTATTTCCGAAGTTACAGCTTTCTGTGTTAACCCAGTTCCAAAAAAAGGTCCTTGCGGTGACAATCATAAGTCCTTGGAGATTCATCTGAAATCAATCGGATAAAAAAAATTGGTTTTATAAATAAATAATCCTGGATCGAAGGATTTTTCTTTTTTTCAAAAATTAACAAAATGGCGGCCTCAGGAAATTTTTGTCAAGATTTTTGGGAAAAAAGCAAAAAAAAAAATTCTTCGATCAGGCCCGAGTTTATTATGTATTCTAAAAGCTGTATAAATTTCATTAAAATAAACTGAGCGGTTTTCGAGTTATAGTTGTCACCAGTTCAAAAAACATAGTTTTGAGAGAAACGCGTTTAAAGTTTCACACTAGCGCTTTGAAAGGCCCGAGCTCTCTTTGTTATTTGTCGAATAACTTAAAAACGAATTATCGGATTAACTTAAAATTTTCAGAGATTATTTTTAAGATATTATACTTAACGAAAATTCAAAAAAAAAAATTAATTTTTTGAAAATTCTGACTACCCCTAACCCCTTAAGTCGATTAAATTACCAACCACTTTTGAATTCAATCTAATCGCTAAATATATTGATATTTGGTAATCTAGTCAGTTAGTTAGTTAACCACGTTGCTCGATCACGGAACGCTGATCTCGTGATGATACCTATGATGATTCTGTGAAGAAGATTTCTCTCACTTTTCAAGATGCTAGATAAATGAGGCCTAGAAATGCAAGCTCTGCTAAGCAATCGGAGAAGAAATTTCCGAGAAATCAATAACGGAAATCACTAAGAGCTGGGCAGTGTCGATTTATTATGCTTATAGAGGTCCTGTTTAGAAGAAGTAAAGACTAAGTTCTGTTCACTTCTATCAATGGCACGTGGTTCCACTCTGTCATCTGCTGTTGGCCCTTCTGGTGAAGGATGATCTTAACAAATACTTAGCCGAGGAAAGAGATATGCCTACATCATATGCAGAGTTTACCGGCACTGTTTCCTACCCGGGCAGCTCATAAACCACGCAGTTTCTTGGGGTAGCTAAACCACAAACGTTTCGCATATAGTCGAGAAAACCTATAAGTCTAAGTTTAGAAAAAAGGAAAAATTTAAACTTTTACCATTTTATTTATAATTAAAAGCATCTTTTCTTGCTTCTGCCACCTAAGAAGAACGGATTGAAACCAAAATATTTTAATAGATCCATACTTGTTTTCAATATTATTAGATCTGCTTGGAGGATAACCCCAATAATAATAATTAAAAACTCCTCAAGCTGAATAAGTGGCAAGATCAAACATTTCTGAGCAAACTTGTTTAGTGTCAAAAATTTCGAAGTGAAACTACCTTATAGAATTTTTGTATCATGTAAGCAACAAAAAAAAAAAAAAAATCAGAGAATCGAGATCTCTTTTTCAATACAATTCTGGAGTTCTTAATTATTCAATTCGCATTGACAAGATTTATGGTTCAGAAACCTTTTGGTAGAGGCGGCTTATTCTTATTTTTCTTCTCAATTGACATAGTCAGCCGTTAGTCTTCTCTTCTTTCGACAGCCCTTCAATAGTTGGAGCTATCCCGGGTAGTCAGGTTCTACTCAACCCCTGCTTCCTGCGGCGAACGTTTTCGTTAGTGTGGCCGCTGTGTCTTAATTTGATCATCATTTCACCACCTAAAGAACCATAACTCACTTCCAGTTGACTTATAGCATATCGTCATCGTCCACGTGTCTTCATTATGAAGTAGGATGGTAATGATGAGCAACTGGAACTTTGATCGTCCAGAGCTTCATACTCAGTCCTACGTAGGATCTACATTGATTACAGTAAATATGCCATAGTGTCTTCGCTTGCGCCATATATACGTTTTCCGGGGATATTGTGTTTCAGGAGGAGAGCCTCAGGCCCTGCGGACAATATCTCTGGCCAAAGGGATGTAAATTTAAAGCACATTTACATGGAAGTCGCTTGATGAACACAAAACCCACTCGCAGCCTCACCTAAGGGAACCGATTTCAACTGAATCATGAGACTTTTGCGGCATGAGCTGATTCAAATTCGCTCGCGCTTCCTCTCTCTGTGGATTTAGTTATCAGTGTTGGGTTTGAAGTTTGCAGAGTTTCGTTCTTTCAGAGCTCTGTGTCTAGCGCAGTCTTATACTTTCTCTTTACCGTTTAGGACCTCACAAGGAAAAGGACTAGTTATTTTCGAGCGCCGTTGTCGGTTACCCATCAACAGATAACTCACATCCCCGATGGTAGTAATTGCAAGCAACTGCTGTTTTCAACACAAATGGCTAAGGCTTGAATCAGTTGCGCGTATAAAAATAGAAAATAAAATCTTCTTCTGCCAACATTCCTTAGACTTCGATCTAGGAATTTACCTGATTTCCTTTCATTTCCATTTCCTACAAATACAATATTTCTTTTGCGCACGCTCGATGAGCACTCACACAGAAATCAAGTCACCTTGGCGAGCACACTCGCACTTGGCGTATGCAAGTTCCTAGTAAATATGTACAATATGTATGTACGAGTTCCATCCACAATCGGGCAACCATGTATTTGCACCAACGTGTAAACTGCCCACCGAGGAATGCGCCAACATCCGTTTGGCCGCCGCCTACTGACTGCTCAATGACAGCGACTGTTGGCTAAGACGCAAGCGAGTCGAAGTATGCGTGGCTGGCTGCAATACGGGCGATAAGTAAATATAGACAACACATAGACCGAGTGCGTTGCGCATGCGTAGTTACGCACAGGTTTTGGTGGGCTTTGTGGCTCGCTTGAATATGTGCGTGTCTACTTGGCGGCGCTGGAATGTGAAGCTGCAACTACTCGGTCGGTGTACGCGCGCACCGCCAACGATGTGGAAAGCCCGTAGGGCTGCTTTGGCGTATGCAAGCTCGAGTTCAGGCCGGTGCGCGCTGGCGACGAGATCAATGTGCTGAAAAACGCGGTAATAAAAATGGAATGAGAACGAGAACGCAAAGGAATGAGTCGACATGGTGTATGTTTAAGCTACAGGGTGCACGGAGAGGTGTGCACTGTTTTGTTGTTACTGCTGCTGGTGGTGGTGGTGTTGTTGTTGTTGTTAGTGAAACAAATTCAACAACTCGAAACTGGAATTTAAAGTTCGCATATCTTTATCTCGCATCGCACAATCAAATATTTTGCTTTCTCACGCTCCATGGCAGAGTCGAGCTAAAGAAGAAGAAAAAGAAGTAGAAGAAGAAGCAGAAGTATAAGAACAACAACAACAATAGTGATTGTGGTGTAGCTGCCAGGTTAGGTGCTGCAACCTGGTGTGTTGCTAGGGCCAATATGTTGTCATGTGAAAAATGTTGCTGGCTGTGAGGGCTCCAGTTGTTGTTGTGGTTGTTGTTGTTCTCCTTCTTATTTTAAACTCTTTCTTTTACTCACTTTTGCTTCATTTGTGCTTCATTTGATAAATAGGTACAAGGTCTCACTGCCTCCATGCCGCGCTCTGATTGCTAATGTGTGAAAAAAGGAAATACAAATAAATAAATACAAAAAAAAAAAACATTAACAACAACAACAATAACATGAATTTTGTAGCTTGCCACATTTGGTGGCAACAATCGTTGTCGCTGTTTAAAGCGACAAAATCAGTACAATGTTGCCACGATTTTTCCCACTTTTTTTGTACATTTTTGCTGTTTTTGTTATTGTTGTGAAAGAAAATAAGAACAAAGACAAAAATTTTCACACATTTGCACTTTGCGCAAAAGGAGTAGAAATAATGAAGAGTTGCGCCATCCAAAGTGCAGAAATCAAAAGAGGGCGAGGTAAGAAGGGCGTGAGGCAGAGCAGAGGCCGTCAGCAGCGGCAGCTGAAGTGTTTATATGTAGCTGCATCCTCGCTCCAAAAAAAAAAAAAAGCAAACAATTTCAATGCGTCGAGTGTGTGTTGCAGGCTGAGCTTGAAGTGCAACCAACGCGATTTTATTTTATGCAAAGGCATGCGCAGCACTCACACACAGGCATATACCTATATACATATAAACATATATACATTCGCATACACAGGTTGAAGTCCTTGTTGCTTGCTGTAGTGGTGTGAGAAATTTCAAGTGCGCGAAAATGGATTAAAAATTGCAGCTGCGCCACTCTTCACAAACCCTGCAGCTGGCGGTTGTTGACGATCAATGCCAATATTTCGTGCCACATGCCACATGCCATTAGTAAGCGAAGCCTGTTATATTCAATATACATATGTACGAGTATGTACATATTTTGAAGTAGCTGCCACACACATAAGCCTGCGTCGCTTTTTCCTCTTTGTTGCCTGCCATCAATTTAAATGATGCACCGTGCCGTTGTCGTTGACAATTTATGTTGTTGCAACAACAATAAATAGCATGGCATTGCTTGCTTGCTGCGTTGATTTCGTGCAGTGTGATGTGAGTTGTTTGTAATTTTCAGTGCATTAGGATTTGTGTGGGTGTCTGTGTGTACGTGACACACCCATTATAAGTTAAACTCTCATGTACATGCATACATCTAAAATTATCATACTACCAAATGTTGCAAGTATAAAAAGTAAAATTGAAAAATTTAGCCATGTCAATGCCACAGCTCGGCATAAATTGGGCGCAGGTGGTTTCAGGTTGGTGTACGCAGCAGCTTGTTGCAAAGAAGTACAAATTTTAAAAATGCGTACCTAAGCACTAATATAACGGCGATATTTGAAATATGAACAATAACTGTGAAAACAAATTTAATAGCAACAACAATATGCTAGAATTCAAAATTAGTACTTCATAAAGCTTTTAAAAATTTTCAAAACTTTTAAGCATTTTCTCCAATAAAGTCTCTCACAGAAACTTCCTAAGCATAAAAGTATTGAATATAGAAAGTTGGAAATATACATACATACATGCATATGACCCTCTTAACATGTCCTAGGCGACAACAATTAAGAGAATTAAAAAAAAACTTATAAAAGTAAAATACATACATATATATATGTTCTAAGAAACCATTTTCAAAAACAATGCATACAATTTTTATTGAAATCATCAAGCATTGAAATTGACTTAATGTGTTCCGTGCAAATGATTTTATTTCCCAAATTATTTGAAAAATAAAACAAAATGCCCGGGCCAATTCTAGCTACATATATATCTGTATTTTCAAATTGAAACAATCCTTCCAGAAGCCGTTACAATTTTTCCAATGTAGAAATACTTACATACGTGTATGTATACAATATATTAGGTCAAGTAAAAGTTTCGTTCGGTTTTTTATTGATTTTTCAAAATATGATAACTTTGTGGCCTCTCTTGAGGCCAATTTCTCACTATTAAGCGCGTTCGCCATGGACAGGAAAAGATGGTAATCACTTGGTGACAGGTCCGGACTATAAGGTGGCTGCATTAGGAGCTCCCATCCAAGCTCCTGGAGCTTCTGGCGCGTCACCAAAGGCGTATGTGGCCTGGCGTTGTCCTGATGGAACACAATTCGGTCTCTGTTGATCAAAGGTGACCTCTTCTGGATGAGTGCTGCCTTCAAGCGGTCCAGTTGTTGGCAGTAGAGTGCCGAATTGAACGTTTGGCCATAGGGGAGCAGTTCGTAGTAGATGATTTCTTGCCAATCCCACCAAACACACAGCAAAACCTTCCTTGCCGTCAGTACTGGCTTGGCCACCGTTTCTGCCGGCTCACCGCGTTTCGACCACGACCGATTACGCTTGACGTTGTCGTAAGTGATCCACTTTTCATCGCCAGTCACCAAACGCTTCAGAACGCAGATGGAAATTCGGTCCATCATGTTTTTTTGCGTTAGTTCGTGTGGCACCCAAACATCGAGCTTCTTTTTGAATCCTAGGTAATGCAAACGGTTCCAAACGATTTTCTGGCTTATCTTTATTTCCTCAGCAATTAAATAAGTGCTCACGTGACGGTCTGTTTCCACTTTTCCCATGATTTTATGGCAATTTTCGACGACAGGCCTCCCGACGCGTGGTGCATCTTTGACATCGAAATTACCGGAACGGAACCTAGCAGACCACTTTTGTGCTACACGTTCGTTTACAGTATCGGGGCCATAAATTAAATTAATTTTTTTAAGCCGCTTTTGCTGCTTTTTCGCCTTGATTGAAGAAAAATTTTAAAATTTAGCGAATTTTCTCTTTGCTGGTGTCCATCTTTGACGAGCGCTCACAACGTACTGGGTCAATCAATCGAAAAACTGTCAAAGACAAACTTTTAGCGCGAATAAACACGTTTTCAGCGCAGTATAGTATGACATGATGCGACACGTAACTCTAGTACTATGGGCAATAACACGATCTCTTAGTTAAAAACCGAACGAACTTTTTACTTGTCCTATGTAACAGAAATTACGCATATTCGAAGAACAAAAACGTCTTCAATAAATTTTGAAGTTCGGCAGCGATTATTATACTTCGCACGGCCTGATTCTCGCACACAAGGATGTGCTACTTATTTCTTTCATAAGGAATAATTAAATTGAAAAAAATCTATAACTCTCGGAGATCTCGTTTTCAGTGGAACATACCTTTTATAAGCTTCTAAGCGAGCTACAACACATTTTCCATCCTTTAGCAACATCCTGCACCCGCCATTCTTGATCCTTTTTTCCCAACCACACTCGAAGCAAAGACGCGATTATATTTGCAACAATGCCACCACATACGTGTAATCATGCAACGCAATGTAGAAATTGCAATGCTCCAGCAAGTGCTTTTATTACACAAAAGTTCCCTTCCCCTTCGTCGCTTCTTCGTTCGCTCATTAACAACTCTACACTGACTCTGTCTCTCCCTCCTCGACTCATCTGCTTGCTTGTGGAAACATGTAAATTAGTTACAATATACAACAAAGCTGAGTGTTTTCATGGCGGCTTACATAAGCATCGGCATTCACAAGTGTTCCAGCACCACTTCTTCTTCTTCTTCTTTTTCTTCTTCGTTGTCGTTTTCTGCTTGCCCACACCTGAAAGTTACTCTTTGTTTGCTTGCATCAGCTGCTGCTGCTGCTGCTGCTGCAGCATATGTGTGCATCCTTAACGACTTACTACAGCTGTGCAAAATAATGTGCGTATATACATTCATAGAGATGTATATGTATATGTGTGTATGCGTACCTGAGTGCTTTTTGAGTGCGTAGCGGCGCAAACAGATGCCAACAATCAAAGGCTTAAGCCGCGTTTTGCAAAGAAATGCAAACGAAACTCAAACATAACGCAAATATTGTAAATAGCAGCACACAAAAGCAAAGAGACGACGACACATCCGCATCGTTTGACGTTAAACATCCTTTGTGTGTGGGCGCAAATGTTTGTTGGTTGTGATTTGTGAATGTCAAAATCGCCTCACATGCTACCACTAATCCTTTACACATGTTGACCTTCTACTCTCCCTCTGTGTTTATGGGCTTTCTTAAAGGTTTTTTGTGTGTGTTTTTTTTTGCTTTCTTTGCCTTACTTCAGCTCGCCAAACGCACTCTTCACGCAATCTTTGTTTCGCTTTGCTTGCGTAATTACTTTCGCATTCGTGCATCTCGCCTTTTAAATAAATTAAAATCATCTCATTAAGGTGCAACTAAGCAACAGAAATGCAAGAAGTGTGTGTGAAAAATATTATAAGCAAAAAATTGCATAAAAACCTTGGTACTTAAGTTTGTAAAATAATAATCAAAGTCATTAACATTATGTACCATAAGCTCAAAGAATATAAATATTTTTTTTTTTAAGGAAACAACATTTGAGTTTAATGGCCTGAACTGAACTGAGGCTGCTTGCATCAGTGTCACCCAATCTCTTTCACCTTCAGAGAGAACCCTTATCTCAAAGCATCTATTGAACTCTAATATTAGGAGAATATAACCTTATTAGCTGAAGCTAAAGACCGAAAACCATTCAAAAAAGTTCTTTGAACTATCGTCACTACTCCAATGAATCTCATGTATGTACAATATGTACAGTAGCCATATTAAGCCGGCACATCATGTACTTTTATATTTATTACCGCCCATAATAAGCCGGAAATTGGAGAAAACCCTCATACGACTATATTCATATTTTTTTTTTAAATTTCCTACTAGAAACTTATTAAATTACTCCGTAAGTTATTAAAGGCTAAGAATCTGTATTTTTAATAATAATTTCTGGGAATTAATTCAAGCAGAAAACTTACGCAGCAGTATTTATGGTATTTATTTTTATATACCATAGATATCATTTCATTTAATCACTAAACAAATCGAAGAATTGTGATATAAACATTTGTATGCATTTCCGGTTAACCCACTTGATGGGTCATTACATTATTATTATATGTATTTATTTTTAAACACAAGTATGCCACTTCTGAGTTATGCGGAAAGCACTTTTATGCATCCCTCTCTCTCTCTCTCTCTCTCTCTCTCTCTCTCTCTCTCTCTCTCTCTCTCTTCCTTTCTTTTGCGCTGTTGATTCACTCTTCATATTTTTTAGTTTGTCACTTTTTTCAATATTTACTTAGTATTTGATTTATTAGTCCCTGCACTTCCATAACAACAATAAAAATTTTTATCAATCCACGATTATTGATTTTACTTAGTAAACGGAAAGCTAACACAAAAAATAATGTTTAATCTTATCTACTACTGTAAACTTTATCTCAATGAGTGAACTCAATATAAAGAGTGTATACGAGGATTGACTTTTATATTTCCGGATGTGGGCACTCAGTGTTGCAATCTGGCAACTGACACCTTTATCGGAAAGTTTAACATTTTTGATATATATTCAGAACGTTTTGACACTATGAGCGCTATTGTGCTGCTAACAGTAATTTAAATATAATAAAAATATTCATTCGCCAATATTTTCACCGGATTATCTACCGTACTGACATTCCGAAGGCTCGGGTTCAAATCCCGTTGCCACCAACATCCAAAAGTTATGGAAAATTAATTTAAATCAAAAATTAAGTAAACTTTTCTAATTGCGGTCGCCCCTCGACAGGGAATGTCCACCCCTCCAAGTGTATTTCGGACATGGAATAAAGGCTCCTCGTAAAAACACCATCAGCCGTTCGGAGGGGGCTTAGTGTAAACTGTAGGTCCCTCCATTTGTTGGAAAAACATCAAGACGCAAAACTAAAAATTGGAGGAGGAGTTCGGCCGAAAATCGCTTCAGCGGTTGTAAAGTGCCAATTATATATATATATTTATCTATCGTATAGGGCTTATAAAGCTCCAAACGACTTCTTCTTATTTTCGTACGTAAAAAATAAACTGAGAGCAGACATTTTATTGGAACGTTTTTCGAGGCAGTTGTCGGTCCAGAACCACAATCAGAGTGACAAAAGTGCTTCGACAATTGATTCAAAGGCATGCAAAAGTGTATATATCTTATGGGAAAAATGTATGGAAAAATAATAAATATTTGTTTTTGTTCTCTAATTCCGGAATATAAAAGGCAACCCTCATATGTTTAATAGTAGTATACTTAGTAAAAAGTTTATAGTCAAATTTATATACCTACCTTATAATAATAAAAAAATAAAAATAAAAATACAATTTATTTTTTTACTTGCAATTGAGGCTAAAATTAAGATTTATTACTGTCAGTTTAAGCAGCGTTTTGATTTCGTTGGAAAATTATGATACAATCAGCTAATTTAACCCAAATTGTTGACTACCTTTTCACACATATGTACATACATATATATTAAGTAGTAACAACGAACACAGCTGCTGCTCTCCTGCACCATTCATAGTTTTAATTGTGTAACTAATGCGATTATCGGTAATATTGTCTGGTAGACATTCTGCTTTTGCTTCCATGCATCAGAAACTACTAACATGTTTATTAACCTTTCTGTTGCCTCTTGTTGGCCTGCATAAAAGCCCTAATCATTTCACACATCGTGTGACGCATTCTCAGTACTTCGTGGGCAATGCAGCTCTAGCCACATATGAATGCCTTCATTAAGAGTGATTTTAAACTATTCGTCACAGTGAATACTTTGCTGACAGCTGTTTTGGGCTTACATAATAACGAATTCCTAAATCAATGCATGTTACCTATATGTATATGCATAACCTATAAAATCTAGAACGTGTGTGGCACTATAATTAGCGTGCATTAAATCCTAGTACACAGCTCGCCCACTCACTATATATTTTTCATTGTTTATAAAAAACAAAAAAAAAAAAGCAAAAATCTTAAACAATTCATAAAAAGTGGCTCCTACAATAATTTACTCCTTACCTTTAATCTTTAGTCTTCTTGTATATTTTTTCTTTTATTTCTGCTATTCTTACTCATTTGTTCTCCTGCCATGTAATGTACTGTATATAAGTTGTAACGCCTCTTCCTGGTATTCAATTGCACCAACGTTTTTCTAGTTCTTTGTTTCACTTTTTTCTTTTTATTTCTTTCATTTTTTTATGTAATAAAAATCCGTATTGATATCCATTGCTTTCTTGTTTGCTCTACACAATGGTTTTGTTACACATTTTGAAGTGTTTTTTATTGTTTCGTCGAGTTGGCGGCTTCTTTTGCGCTTCTCACCTCTGCGAGAGTTCACGCACAAAACACCTAGACCCTTAGCTCTCGGAGCGCCCTTTCTTCTCCTATTTCCACGCTTCGTGTGAATTGTATTATATTTTCAATGCTGAGATATTCACTTCTGCAATGATTCCTTTCCATTTACCTTTACATCCTGTGCTTGCGTGTGTATTTAATTTCTCAGCTAACGCAATGTGATCTGCTTCATTAATTTCACTATTTATTATGTCGAGGTTATATCATTAGCTATAAAGGGAGACATTTTATTGAGAAGGATTTGCTGCATGCCATAATTTCTCTTCGCCTGCGGAAATAAAACTTCAAATGAATAGTTATTTGCTATTCTTATCTGGAGCGGTTGTCAAGAATGGGTAGAATTGTATCTCCCAAAATAACGAGATTTAATATCGGCCGCGGTAGCCGAGTGGTTAGCTTTGCGTACTGACATTCCGAAGGGTCGGGTTCAAATCCCGGTGCCACCAACATCCAAAAGTTATGGAAAATTAATTTAAATAAAAAATTGCGGTCGCCCCTCGGCAGGGAATGTTCACCCCTCCAAGTGTATTTCGGACATGAAATAAAGGCTACTCATAAAAAAACCATCAGCCGTTCGGAGGCGGCTTAGTATAAACTCTCCATTTGTTGGAAAAACATCAAGACGCAGAACCAAAAATTGGAGGAGGAACTCGGTCGAAAATCGCTTCAGCGGTTACAAAGCGCCAATTAAATATATGTATAATATCGGAGTCCTAAGTTCTCTGTCTTGCTACCGTAAATATTGTCTAGTTGGATCATTTACATAAGCTCACGTTAATTGTGGCTTTACCTGTGAAAAGTATTCTCTAATAAAACAATCTTTAGACTCGCGATTACTGAAGAGCACCCGTCGGAAGGCAACTGAACTTTTAGTATCTAGGAAGAGTTTGTGTTGTGACACGCATGCCTCAGTCAAGAGCTTCGTACTATATTATAAATAGATAATATTGTAGTTACTTTCAACATACCAGCAAAAATTGCTAATAGAAACGTAATTACGAAAACGAATTACAAAACCGAGCAAGTTATTAACATTCCAATGTCTGCAGAAGTTTTGTGCGTCGCCAGGTGGCGCACGAGGAAAGCAACAGAACAAGCAAAAATAAACGAGCTTACTATAGGTATACGTTCTGGTTTATGTAAATTTATTACTTTTGAAGCCAGCGGCGTTGGGATGGTAGGAAACATGCGCCCTCTCCAATGTGGCATGCAAAATGTCTTGTTGTTGTGCCTTCGAAAATTTACTAGAATGGTAGTTGTTGGATAAATGTCACACGCATCTGCATACCTGTCGCATGCAACATGCTGCTGCCTGCTGCAAGTCAAACAAGCAACATACCAGTTCCCATTTAAATGACAGCACACCATAGTTGCGTGAAGGAAATTGTTGGTGGAAAAACAAAAAAACAAAAGGCAGCAAGCACTTAGTGACAACAGTGGCTCGGATAGGTAAGTTGGTAGTCAGTCGGCTGGTGGTAGTAGATGTAACATATTTTTGTCATCATTTTTTTTGTTTTTTTTTTTTTTGTTCCACGCACAGCGTGCACAGGAAATGGCACACAACTCCACAGCAATATCGCATGCAAATTTTATGTAATACAGTCACTAGGAATGCACACGCAACAGGACGAACAAGCAAAAAGTAGAGTTTGTGGAAATAAAAAGAAAAAATTTCACAGCACCAGCACGTCGAAAAAGAGACATCAAAATGTGTACTATCAACGCTCGTAACTACGATTATTTATGAATCGTTGTCAGCGCTGATTTCTGCAGGCAGGAACACACAGCGTACAGTGAGGTTGGGTAAAAGGAGGCGACGAGTAGAAGGCAGTCATGTGGAAGACCAAGTTTAGCCGGCCAGCATGCAGCGGCATTACGAACCAACAACTTTATGCGGTTGAACGCAACGCAACGATCTAGACCTCAGTCTGCTACGCCAATGAGCAAGTGAGCTAGGCACCTGCTTCATGGAGGCTCATACCTTGCTTTGTTGTCACTCTCAGCTGCGCATGGACATATGCAAATTTTTGTCATTTACAACATTCTTCTGTCAGCCTGCGTCAACGACAGGCATCTCTAAACTCTCCGTGCCACTACTATGGTAGCCATCTAATAATTAATATGTGAAAAAATACATATAGTACATGGCTGCGGGTAACCTGTGTGCATGGCTTTTAGGATGGCAGTAGGAATGCGAAGTAATTTAGAGATTTGAATCAAAGCGTAACGGAGTCATATTAAAAGGTTGCGAAACTAATTCATGGACAATTTCTTTGGCAAACGGCGTTGGAGCGAGCGAGCGAGTTGGAATGTATAGTTTTAAATGTATTGCATAGAATTTCAGTTTCAAAAGCTCCGCTTAAGTATATGTTCATGTACTTGGGAGATTTATAGAGATTAGTGCGCGCTGAATAATAAAAGCATAATGCATTCATGTTTTATAGTTTAAAATGCAGTTTAACTACACTTGTCTATCATCATAACTGTTCCTCTGTCTGTCGGCCTGCCTGTCTCTCTATCTATCTGTATGTCTGTCTGTCTGTTCACAGCGCCTGTATCTGGGCTTCTGTGCGCGTTTGCCGACAGTTAGAGATTAGAAATGTTAGAGCGATTCATTGAGATTACACTTGTAGTTTTAAGCGTTTATAAAAGTTATTCTGTGTATAAACCGTGATATATGCATCTTCATACATACATATGTATGTATGTACGAGCTCAATGCGGTGTAGATGAAAAGTAAGCGCTCTTTTTTCAATTAAAACTCTCCTCATGTATGCAAACATTTCAGGGGGGTTCTAACGAGCAGTTGGGCATCGTAAAAATTTAAAGTCTCGCAATTGTGCAATTGAAGTTGAATTTTTTTTTTTATGGAAATGCTTAAGAGTAAATGTAGTAAAAGAGATTAATTACAAATTATTTTAGATGGAAACACCGCTAAGATTAGATAGTGTATGCATGTAAGCATGTATGGATGGAAGAGTTGCGAAAGAAATTAAATTTAGAAATTTAAAAGGAAGATCGCTTTATGTGATTTAATTATTCCTAAAAGTGTTCCAAAAGTCTGTGCTTCACTTGGCAAGGTAGACTAGGAAAAAATTCCTAAAGCAACTCGAAAGAATCCATGTTAGAGGCTTACTATAGTTGGTTAGTTTAGTTAGTCAGGTTGCACAATCACAGTTTGACTTGTCTGTTGGCTGGTTGGCCAGTTGTGATAACTATGGGGGAGTGGCTTTGAAAGGGACTCCTATATTACTAGATGAATGAATGATGATGAATGACAGTTTTTTTTAGGAGCTTTATTTCATGTCAGAAATACGCTCGGAGGGGTTGACATTCCCTGCCGAGGGGCGACGGCAATTAGAAAATTTAGCTTAATTTTTTATTTAAATTAATTTTCTATCAATTTTTTTTGAATGTTAGTACGACACCAGGATTTGAACCCGAGCTTTCCGAATGGCAGTACGCAATGCTAGCCCCTCGGCTACAGCGGCCGCCGAAAACATAGGTTTGTTTAATAAAACATACGAGATTGAAACTTGATGACGCAATATCTGCAAGGCAGTGGTAGAGTTAGTGTTCTACAGACATCTCCTGTTGTTGTTGTTGTAACCGCAAAAATATTCCTCAAAATAATTTTTGGGGAATGTTGCGGCAGTGACAGTCCATGGCCGGATAAAAGATCCGGGTCGTTCCGGTATGAAGATCCGACTGCCGCGGGAACTATTTTAGTCGCCTCTTACGACAGGCATGCCTTATCGCGGGTAAATTCTTGAAACCCTAACTCGCAGGGGGGACTGACAAACAGTGTTTGGTTATTATAATGATGGTTGTTATGCTCATTGAGTTTCTATTTAGAAGTATTGGAAACTTAGTTCTTTTTCCATCGATCTATTGCCAGATCTTCCGAGAATGGTATAGTAATCGGGCTTGGAGAGATTTATACACTTTCTGGCTGAACATGCAGTAAGCCTAAGAATACTTTTTATTAAATTTTTTTTTCATTTGGACTAACCCTTCATAACCTGCTTTAATGGTTTTTGGTTGAGCTTTTCATCCGAAGAGGTTCTTGAAGTTTTTCCTTCAAATTAAGGGATTATCGCATCAATTGTTGAAATAACCTTTCAAGAAGCGGCGGCGTTAGAAGGATATCTTAAATATTGATCTGACCAGGACTAGAACTTATGAGATATTGAAAGCAGCGCATCGGTGTTTTTCATTAGAGAGATTTCATTAAATTTTTTTTTGAAAAAGGAGGAATTTCGGACACTTATTTTGCAGCGTTGATATATTTTTTGAGAGACCCAGATGGAAATTTTTTTAAAAAAATATTTGTTGTCTATAAGGAGCCATACAAATGGTTCTGCTTTTGAGAATTATTTGAAAGCAGAAAATCGGTGAAAACAAGCCGTAGCATTTTTTCAGTTTCACTTCGAACGAATGTCCCGTGCAACATTGAAGAAAAATATAATATTATATATGGATAATTTTCTTGTAAAAACTTTCAATTATTTAATACTCTTATTTCTATTTCATATTTATTTATTTTTTCTCTTTTCTCATTGCAGGTATGTAACATTTCTGACTTTAACTTTGATTTTTCACGACTAAAATAATTCCTTTAAATAATCGGTAAGCTATTTGGTGTGAGAATATTTGTAATTTGCTTTAAAATAAATTACTGTTGCGATTAATGAAAATGAATTGCATTTTAAAGAGTTTATAAATAACCGGAAACATACATACATACAAGAAATTTATGTTGACTATAATAGAGAAGATTAATGTGGGGAGATACTATAAGGAAAATGAATGCCGTTCTTGAGTGAGACTTTTACATGTTTGGAGATACATATGTGAAGATACATATGTGAATGTACACGTATGTAAATGTAATGCACAAGTGCATGCATATAAAAATTCCTACTTCAATTCTCACAATAAATCGTTTAGTCGTTGCTCTTCATGTCTATTAATTAAAATTTAAAAAAATTCAACTGCTCAGCATTGCCTCTAATATTTCATTTCATACATACATATGTACATACATTTATAATTTAGTTAGCAACGCAAGGCAGCCCTTCGCAGCGTGTCTCCATAGAACAAAAAAAAGCAACAACAAAAGACAGCCAATGTTTATCTCACAATCAGCGAGGCGTTAATGAATTAATTACCAAATAAAGTGTATTTAAACGCCAAAATAAAAAATTTCTGCTAGCGACGATAGTTAAATGAGTATAAAGAGATGCAAACATATATATTTTCATGTATAGGTATGTATTTACATACATTCAATGTGCCTAAAGTGTTCAGGTCTGCACTATAAAAAAAAAAATCATAAAATTTTTTTAAAGTTTCAAAATAAAATTCTTTTCAACATTTCAACACAAACACTGTAAAACAACAACATATGCCTAAATAGAATGAAAACAAATAAAGTAAGAAAAAGAGCAAAATAACAACAATAAACAGTTGGTAAGGTAAACACTGGAAATCATTGCTGTGGGTACAGTGGAGTGAAAATATTAGAAAGTAACCACATCTTTTTATATGTATACATATACTCGTATGCATAAAAGGTTTTCAAAATAAGTTCTTCTAAAAAAGTGACCCGTAATAAACTCGTTAACAAACAAATCTGATATTATTATTATTATTCTTTTTTTATAAGTCATAAAAAATGAATTCAAGAAATCAGAATATAATAAAAAAACTACATTTTAACAAAACTACAATTTAATAGCGAGATAATGAAAAATATTAGCTTAAATTATTTTGTATAATGAAAAAAAAAATGGATTTTTACAAAATTTTCATTAAAATTAATATTTGTAAATCTTTAAAAACCTATGTTGTTTTTAAAATTAAAAACAGTTTTACAAAAAAAAATTACATTCTTTATTAAAAATTTCCAAAACTCTTTGAAATCTGTTAAAAACTGCACCAATAAACTTTGTAAAAACTTAAAGAAAAACGTCATGCATCAATTTTGCTCCCGACTGTATGCATGTAGGTATTTTTACATTTGTCTTCTGCACAGTTTACATTCCAAACATCATCATAAACATTTAACAATAACAACAAAATGTATAAAACCACAACAACAACAACAACTCATCAACAAACTCGCCCAGCAAACGGATATGAACACCTAAGGCAGCCACCAATACTGCGTGTGTGTTGTGTGTTGTTGCTATACTATAACTCAGCATTTATTATTCTTGTTGTTATTCTTATTGTTGTTATCTGTTATAGCCTTTAGCCATAGGCGATGATCGGATATGCTGTCACTATTTATAAATTGCCCACATTGAAGATATGTATATTCACTCTAGGGTAAACTCTTCCCAAGTGCACACCGCGCACACCTCAGACACTGCTGCTCTTCGACGGTCTACATAGACTGCTTGCCACATTGCCATCGCCATTGCCATCGCCAGAGCCAGATAAACCCATTGTGGCCCCAAAAAAGTGTTAATGGTTTTAATCGGATTTTAAATCTTTCATTAACAAAAGCATAGTGCAAAAGAGAGAACAACAGCAACAACAATAAGAAACAGGCATTTAACAAAAACAACAAACGACAAAAGCCAAACATTGCTGTTTGCGTGTTGAGAAGAAAATTATAAAAATATTTTCATTACTAAAATGAGAAACAGCAGCTATTCATGTAGCAATGAGTCGGCCGACAGCCAACGGAGCTCATCAACTTCCCAGCTCAACTACTGCAGGTGAAGCCAATCGGCCGACGGCGAGTTGGAGAGACCAGGCAAGCAGGCAGGCGGCAGATAGGCCTGTTGTAATATACTACCAATAATGCGGCACAAATTTGCCATGTCATATCCTACAGCAATATTCGGCTTATTAAGCTTATCATGGTGTGTACAAAAATAACAACAAAAACTGTTGAATCACCGGCCTACTTGGTTACACTCGCACCATGAGGCTGGCTGCTGGTGACAGGCGTCCCTGACCGTCGGTCTCAACGCGTCCAAGCCTGACTCATTGGGTCTACATACCTTCGACAACTTAATTTTAACTCGTATATATGTATGTATGTGTGTGTGTGCGTATATATATCACGATATCTAAATCTACACAATTTCAATTGTTGTTGTTGCTGTTATTTTCGTTATATTGTTCCATTATTGTCATAATTCCCGTCCCGTATTGTTGTAATAATTATTTTCATGCTTTTCTTCAGCTCCTCTGGCTGTTGTTGTTGTTGCTTTTGTAATTTCGTAAATGAATAGGCCATTAATTGCCAAGTATTTTAATATACATATTATACCTAAATAGCTGCCGAAGAAGTGGAAGAAACAAAATAAAATAAAAAGAATCAGAAGAGTGTGGAGAAAAAATTCAATATCACGTCCGGCGCATTTCCCCCTCTCCTTTACCCCTCTTCAATGCAACAATTTGTTGTACGTAAACACATTTTCTCTCTCGAATTGCCTTCATCATAATTATTTTGTTATTGCTTTTTATCCATTTACTCTTTGGTATGCGCTAATAGCGAAATTATTTACGCTTTAATGAGATTTCGAGTGCTATTAGTTGACCTGAATTAGGCAGCACGGATCTCGGTCTGATTCATTAAATTTACTTTACTTCATTGACTGAATGACAAATTTTTGGTGAGAAAGTTGGGAAAAAGTTGTGAAGTACAGAGGGAGAGGAGAGGCAAAGAGGAGTCTACTTACATACCGAAAAGTCCATTAGTAGGTTTGATGATTCGAACAAACGAGGCTGAAACTCCCATGCGTAGAGAAGGGGAGCAAAAGAGAGAGAGAGAGAGAGAGAGAGAGAGAGAGAGACTAAAAATTCCATTGATAGATCCTCAGAAACTGTGGAACTTCATGGAAAGATTTATAAAGCTAATGAAAATATCTTTGAACGGCTCCCACAGCTGCTGAACAAGAGTTGAGAGATATCTCCTGACTAAGGAAGTGTGTAGCAAGAAGCAGTTTACTTCGCTCTTCAGAACTACTCTTTGGTTGGGATACAGAATATACTTAACCTCCGAACAGCAACAGCCACATCATAAAATCAACAAAACTGAGCCGGAACTTCAGAACTTTGGCAGTGGATTTCCTATCTTTACATCCGCTATGCACATATACCGCTTTCCTTTCAACTGCAATCATCTTCTGGGCCTTTGCTAGTTTTAGAAGAAATCGCTACGCAGCACCTTGCGAAAAAGCAGACAATTAACAAGTCATCCATTTATGCGCCGCTTATTAGAAAAAGTGGTTTGAAAAGTGGCTTAGCGGCTGATATGGCGATAAGCCAAGTTGCAATTGACCGCCTTTAGCATTCAAGCAACAGGATGCTTGAAACCCACACACACCCTCTGCACGCACACCGAAAACACTCGAAGCCAACAATGTGAGCTCACAATCAACTTGCTGCCGGCACACTTCATTCAACGACCAGCCAGTCAGCCAGCCAGCCAGTCAACCATTCAGCAGCTGCGCGTGCTTGTATCGAGTATGATTGCAGCTCATTGCAAAACTGCTTATTATTGGAACACTTTCAGCGCGAGAGAGTCAGCAGATGCTCGACATTATTCCACATCGTCATTCAGTGGTCAACTTTTGATTGTTGTACGCGTTGAATGCAGGATTTTTATGTTCAAGCAATTGTTGCTTTTTGATTGTTGATTGTTGGTTTGCTGGTTGCAAAGTTCGTCTTGGCAGCTGGTTGTATATATGTGAGTATGTGTTTCAAGTAACTCCTCCAGTTGATTTTGCACTCCTTTATTATTGCAAATTTATTGGCATTTGTGTTTGCTATTCCACCAATTGATTGGCCAATTTGGTGCACATTTCTTTTGATTGTGGCGAGTTTGACTTGATTGCACGCGTTGGCTTCTATTCAATGAAAGTGTTTAAAAATATTTGTTTTCATTGAATAATTGTTATTGAATAATTGATGGGAGGAATATTGATTGAGTTTGCTTGGAGATTGAAGTTGACGAGGGGGAATTTTTTTCATTTTGATTGACCTAATGAAATTTAAATTTTTATTTGGAAAAAATTAAAAGCAATTGAGAGTGATTTATTTCATGGAATAAAATAATTTTAAATACTTTTATAATTAAAAACAAATTGAAAAATTTCAAATCTCCTATAATAAATAACAGCTTCTGATTTCTAAGAAAATAACAAACAAATTTAATGTTTTTGACTAGATTAGAGAACTTTTAACGAGTAAAAATAAAATTCAAAAGTATTTTTTCTTTATAAATTTTGATTATTATTGTATTATTAATTGGAATAGGTTGGCTTGCGGGGCATCCCGTCACCTTTGGCAACACACAAAGATAAGAAACTCTACTTCAAAATCTCGACAGATTCTCTATTTAAAAATAAATTCTTTAAAATTCTTCTTTGGTACTCCTTAAAAATTTTTCTAACTCAATTCTGTTGATATCAATTTTTTGTGCTGCTTTTTGTTCTTCACCTTCTTATTATTATTAGGTGTTTCCTTAAGCAAAATTTCACTAAATACCATTTCTAATTACACTTAATTAATATCTGACCGTAATGCAGTGTTTATCCTCAATCTTTATTTCATACATTCGCCAAATCGCCATTAAATATGTCACAGCTAATCCCACAAACCGCCGTCGGCCATGTGTTGACCACAAAAAGCTGCTGCATAGCAACCTGCAACCTGCCACATACCAGCACACCACAAAAATAAATTACTTACAGGTTTTAATGCGCTAACACGTTGCATGCGAGCTTGTGGTGGTTGTGGCGACATGATGAGAGCCGAGCAGTAGTTAGTGGCGGCGACTGCAGTCTTTATGGCAGGCTTCAATAGACGCCGCGAGGTATACAAGGCAATAGTGTCGAACTAGAGATGTAAAGTTTATTCGAGTTCGGTTTAGGGGGAGCAAAACTTTCGGTAAGCCCAGTTTGAAGGAACTACTCACACGCCAAGATCACTGCTCAGATCAGTCGGTGCATGGAAAGTCGGCCGAGCTTCTCCTCCAATTTGTGGTTTTGCGTCTTGAGGTTTTTCCAACAAATGGAGTGACCTACAGTTTATGCTAAGCCGCCTCCGAACGGCTGATAGTTTTTTTACGAGGAGCCTTTATTTCATGTCCGAAATACACACGGATGGGTGGACATTCCCTGCCGAGGGGCGACCACAATTAGAAAATTTAACTTAATTTTTTATTTTAAATTAATTTTCCATAACTTTTGGATGTTGGTGGCACCGGGATTTGAACCCGACCCTTCGGAATGTCAGTACGCAATGCTAACCACTCGGCTACCGCGGCTTATTTCATCTACGTGTTTATAATATCGGTATCAATTCCAGTTCAGGTAAATACATTATAGACTCTTAAAACCAGCTTCATCTTCATTCCTTCTAGGCACAGTGAGAGTTGGGTTTGACTTTGTATCGTCCATTCGTGGTTAGAATTTCCTACTACATATCTTAAGCCATTAACTAGTGAACGCTAAAATCTCGATTCGCTTTCGGCTTTGGTAAACTAACCCTCACAGCGTATTCAACTTGAAGTTTTTCTCGTTACATCTTTCACACTGCCTCGCCGTGTATCGCACAGCCAGTTATTGCTAGCTGAGTTGTTGCAATACTTTAATGTCTTTTAGCCACAATGAGCTGCCAGAAATATTTCATACTTGTAGTGCCTGCAGACGGCAATTTGTGAATGCCCCACAGTCGGTGTGCTTGGCTTGTGCTGTCAACACTTTTAAATGTTTGCTGGGTTTTAATTAGACGGCAAAGTGTATTTTTAATGGTTTATTTTTTCAATTTTAATTTTAAATTTTCTATTGTTATTTCGCTAGTCACGTAGCGCTTATTTCGTAGATTTATAAATAATTTGTATCTTTCAAATATCAAACCATTTTTTGTCGACTAATAAAGTAAATATTTTGCGGTGGCGAAGAACTGACAAGGTGCATGGTCGGATGAAAGTCCAATCGATAAAACGGGAGATCCCATAGTTTGCGCCAATTACCGTGGGGTAAACCTCCTGTATTTCGTATATAAGGTCATATCGAGCTTATTATGTGTAAGACTAAAGTCCACCGTCAACAAGCTAATTGGACCTTGTCGGTGTGGCTTTAGATCAGTCAAATCCACCATTGACCAGATATTCATTATGCGCCAAATCTTGGAAAGACCACCTCCTCGTCACGATGTCGTCGGCGTTGGCGAGAGAGCAAGGTTTTGCTTAATATTTATGATCTTCTACATGTTGGCAACAGCGAATACTGCAGCCGATGGAACAACGAGCTGATGCTAAGCAACGAAAAGAAGGAATGAACGGCGCACTGTTGTTAACTCGCCTATAATCGCGTAAGCGGTGTACGAGTATACGCCAGTAAAGAAGAAAAAGTCTAATTGAAAGTCTACACACCGTTTTGTGACACTTAGATATGTCAGATTTAAATATAACTTCCTCAACTCGTTTACTTTGCAGACAATTTCACGGAGCGCAACTATTTTGCACATCGCATGCTCTTTTTCTACCTAGCCAAAAACCACCCACTCACTTGCTCATAACGCCAAGTGGCTGTCAAACTGCCGCCCGCACTCGCTTAACTTTAATTAGCTGCTTAACTCGCCACTCTTTGAGCTAATTAGTTGTGTCGTCTGTCACAGTATGTGAGACATTTCTAAAACTGTTGACAACAATTTCATGCATCCGCAGAAGAGCGTAGCAACTCAACACCTTCTCTACCCTCTCAGCTGATGCACGCTATATACGCGGGTATGCAACCGGTGTGGGCTTGAGGACTTTTCATTTATAAGATTTAATAAATAAATTTTACATTGAAAACACTTGCGCGGCAATCCAATCAGTTGCATCCTGTTATATAGTATACTTATGTATGTATGTGTGAATGGATATTTATATGCACGTTGCATGCGCTTCTTCATTGCACACGCTGCTTCACACATTCCTTCATCATGCATGCACTTATTCACACAACGATTCACATACATTTTTGGCACTTGTGCGCCTCATCTCCTGCCATAAATACATACATACGAGTACATATATGTAATATTAAAAGCACTCAATTAAAAGCGAAGTACTTATATGAGCACACTCAGCAATAAGCACAGCATGAATGGATTTGGTTATAAAATAAATTGATTAAAATGAAATAAAAATTAATTAAAATAAAATAAACATATAGAAATGTTCATAAATAATATTATTTCATATAGATAAGTGTTGTATAAGTGCTGCGCATGTATTGAAAGAATTAAATATAATTTTATTTTGCAAAAATGTCGAAATGACTCAGGCTCTTGAACGTCATATCAGCTCGTGAATGGTTGCCTGTGTAGACATTTAGATGATCGTTTGTTACTGGCTCGAGACCAAATATGCTGAAGAAGCTCGTTACAGTTGCATAAATGTCAATAAGGTAGAGCCGTATAAATCGCATTCGAATTTAAATAAAGAAATATAAATAATTGCAGAGACCATAGAAGTTTTTATGGCCAACGAAATTAATTTTTTACCAAAAATATGGCATAATAAATATATTTATAAACAATTAATATTTTTTGTAAGAAATATAAGTAAATAAATTAAAAATGCACAAAAGCTTAAGGAATTTAAATAATAAGTGTTTGGCCTTAAACGTGAATAACTTGCTGATTCGGAATACAAATATTTTAATTAAATAACATTGTTCAATCTTCGAATATAGTTGACGAAAGTTTAATGAGGAAGCGAGATCTCATGAAAATATCAAATTTACGCTATTTTATTTCCTTTCTATCGGTTGTATGGGGGCTATATATGTATGTAATATAGTCCTCTGATTTCAATGATTTTCGGCGACAATATTTATTTGTACAATTATAAAAATGTTTAGTATACCAAATCTAACTCCCTTAAATGCATTTTTGACAGATTTTTGATCCGAAGCCTCGTAACTAGAAAAATCGGTTATAGGTATATATTTATATTAAAATCCCTTGAAAAATAATTAAACCCCGTTAATTGCTAGCCTCAAAATGTCAACCGTCAAACAGCAGTGACATACAATAAAATTTAAATAAATCCGTTAAATGGAAATGCCGCAACAACAACAACAAGCAATGAGACAATTGGTTAGTTGGTAATTTTGTACATTAGCTTTTGTTGCACTTTCGAAAATATGTAGGTTTCCATGTATTTCCACAAAAGCCAGCAGATACGCCAACAGTTGTTGTTGCACTTCAAAAACTCTGTTCTGTGTGTTTTATTACAATATTTTGTGGTTTGCTGATTTTAATCTCGAAATCAGTCATCTATGTACCACAAGTATGTATGTTTGTAGTACACAAAAGTTTACTAAAATATATCAAAATATGCACATTCACGAAGATCTTGACAAACATAGAGCGGTGTGAAACATGCGGACTCTACCTTGTGATGGAGGCAGACAGATGAAAACATATGAGTAACTGCAGCATAAATATACGAATAAACATATGTATATGCGAGTATATGTGTATATGAACGTCTAGATATTGCCAACACACAGCTGCTCTGATCTGCATATGAAGCAATGCTCTACAACTTGCCACGGCCTCTATCCTCACCCCAAAGAGTTCGCCTATGTGGTTATGCGCACAAAAAACATATATGTTTAGATGAACACTAAAATACATATTTAAATATAATACTCGCATGTGTCACTATTGAAAGATTTATTTTTGTGGTGGCATTAAGATCCGCCGAGCATAAAAATATTTGATTTGATGATTTTTCATGCATTAGTGAGGATTTAGAAGATTTGATATTTTTGTGAGTGTCCATGTTGTGTGTTAATTGTGGGATTTTGAAAATTAGGATTACAATAACTAAAGCGTGAGTAATAATTAATAGATGCAGTAGACTTGGCAAATATTATTATTTGTAAAATTACCCCAAACTCTGTTGGAGATAAATAACGACTTGACTGGAATGTTTGGATTAACCGAAACGGGCGATCCGTTTAACAGTAAAAAATCTGGATGATAAAATGTCTGACGGCAAAGTCAGGTTACAATCTGGTTGGTTACGCGTTCTCTTCGGCGGAACCGTGTTTCATGGCAGAAGAACTAAGGTAAGCGTGGAGGATAGGTCTGCTGTTGCTATTTACCATAACAACGACCTGAAATTCCTTTCCAATACCTTCGTAATACCAAGACATACCGAGAGTCCTATGAGTTTCTGATCAAAAACGGATCCAATTCAATCAACAGTTTGCACAATTCAGAATTTTTGTTTGCAAACATTTCATTTCTTTCTTTATTTCACCGCTCACATTTTAATCGAAAAAAAAAAGAAATTGTTATAATAATAAAAGTCAACGTTGACATATTCAAAGCTCACGTCTTAAACGCTTTGCGGCTCGTGCTTTGTTATTTTTGTCAATTGTCAACGCGCCACACCGAGACATTAAAATCTTTTCAAATTTCATTAAAATGCGCATAACAATTCATTGGCCTTATTATTGTTGTTGCTTTTTTGTGCCTTTTTCTTGTACTCCAAACAAAAACCATAAATCTGAGCTGTGCGTTATTTGTCCGCGTTTCTAAAAGGAATTTCGCAATCAGCAATCCACGCTTCTTCACCTCTCCCTCCCTTGTTAGCGTTCGTCAAACAAGATTTCCATCAAATTTACACACACACTTACACCTATTTCGCTCGTATTGTGGAGCAAATTTCGGTACGAAAATAAAAAACAATGTCATGCGCATAAACAGATTTAAATGAGATAAACTCACAGCGGGTCCACCGGGCCACCGTGTGCAGCTCCAGCGTCAATTACAGCGCCATCACGCGCACATTTCACAACTTCATTTAAAATACAAAACACGTACCGCTCTCGAACAACTGGAAACAGCCATCGCAAACCCCGTCTGTCAGTCAGTAGCTGTTGTTGTTGCCGTACAGCTGATGATTGCTGATTTGACTTATATGATTTTTGTCTCGCTGCATTGTTTTTGTTTCACCGTTCTTAAGCTTTTTGCGGCAGTTTCATCTATTTATAGATATGTGTATAGCCTTTTCTTTCTGCGGACTACTTGACATTTGGTTGCTGACACTGTGTACTGGGTATTGGGTACTGGATACTGAGTTTGTTCGTGTTTTTGTTTTGCCACTATCAATTAAGTGTGTCAGCAATTGAAATTCTAGATTTTCGTAAAAGATTTGTGGATTAGCGAGTGGAGTATACACAGATGCAGACCCACCGTACGGCAGTAGTACACGGCAGGCATACTAATGAGCTTGGAGTGGTGACTACGTATGTAGTAGCAGTAGGGTTGTGTCAAGTGCGTGTCCTCAATTAGTGAAGAAGCGTGTTTCTAGTATTTAACTAGGGGTTTACGGCGACAAGTTGAGACTAGTTGATTCTTGTGCGTTCACAAATTTTGTTAAAATGGCAAAAAAAAAATAAATAAAAATAGCTTCTTGGAGACAAAACAAAAAATTTGTATTCTTATTAAATTTATTTTATTTTAATATTTTCTAATTAATTTTCTGGTATTTGGGTATGTTTTGTTTAATTTAATTTTTTTAAATCACTTAATTTAATTAATTCATTATATTTTAATTTATTTTATTTATTTCATAGTATTGTGTGATATTTTATTATATTTTTTCTTCACTTAATTTTCTATTTTCAGTTCTTTTATTATTATTTTTTTTTAAATAATTACTTAAATTTAATAATTATTTAAATATACATATTTTTTGTTTTATTTCCTCTTTATTTGGCATTATTTTATTTTAACTCATTCATAAATATATTTTATTTTGTTTTTAATTTAATTTTTTATTATTATTTTATTTTGTTTTACTTTATGGTGCTTTCTGCAATTAAAATAAATTAAAACAAATTAAAACAAAATAAAATAATAATAAAAAATTAAATTAAAAAACAAAATGATATATATTTATATTTATTTAGTTTAGTTTAATTCATTTTTTTTTGTTATTTTATTTTAATATGATCTATTTTTATTAAATTTATTTAATTATATTATAATTTACATTATTTACTTTTCTTTTATTTGTTTGATTTTTTAATATTTATTTTTTTGTGTTAATATTTGCATTTTGGTTTAACTTGTCTTGAATTATTTCTTTATTTTTTATTTATTAAATTTTTTGTATTTAACGATTTATTTATGTCTTAATTTTCTATTTTATATTTTTTCTAATTTTTTAATATATTTTTTTTATATTTTATTTTATTTCATTTTTTAATTTTCTTTAATTTATTTTATTTTATTTTAATTTTTTTTATTTTATTTTACTCAATTTTATTTTATTTTATTATATTTTATTTTATTTAATTTAATTTAATTTAATTTAATTTGATTGAATTTAATTTAATTTCACTTTATTTAACTTTATTTTGTTTTATTTTATTTTATATTATTTTATTTTATTTTAATTTATTTTGTTTTATTTTACTTTATTTTATTTTATTTTATTTAATTTAATTTTATTTTATTTTATTTTGTTTTAATTTATTTTATTTTATTTTATTTTATTTTATTTAATTTTAATTTATTTTAGTTTATTTTATTTTATTCTTTTTTATTTAATTCAATTTAATTTACTTTATTTTACTTTATTTTATTTAATTTTATTTTATTTTATTTTGTTTTAATTTATTTTATTTTATTTTATTTTATTTCAATTATTTTATTTTATTTTATTTAATTTTATTTTAATTTATTTTATTTTATTTTATTTTATTTTATTTTACTCTTTTTTATTTAATTTAATTTAATTAATTTAATTTTACTTTATTTTACTTTATTTTGTTTTATTTTATTTTATTTTATTTTATTTTATTTTATTTTAATTTATTTTATTTAGTTTAATTTTATTTTGTTTTACTTTATTTTGTTTTATTTTATTTCATTTTTAATTTATGTTATTTTATTTTACTCTATTTTATTTTATATTATTTAATTTAATTTAATTCAATTTAATTTATTTTATTTTATTTTATTTCATTTTTTTATTTTGTTTTTTTTTTTTTTTAGTTTAATTCAATTTAATTTTATTTATCTTATGTTATTATATCTTGTTTTATTCTATTGTATTTTTTACATTTAATTTTACGTTATTTTATTTTATTTTATTTTATTTTTTCTATTTTTATTATTTTATTTTATTTGTTTTCATTTTTTATATATTTTTTATTTGATTTTATTTAAAAGCATAAATTTGAAATAAATTGTTTTTTTGTTTACATTCTATTAGTTTATTCGAATTTCGGTGTTCATTTAATTTCCAAGATTTGAAAAGCTTTTTTCATAAATATATTTCATCATTTTTCACTCATTGATTTTGTTCACTTGATGTTCAAAATTCGCTGACCCACAAAAATCAGCATTCAATCAACATAACAACATCAATAAAAATTTATATTTTCATAATCAAAATGCAGACCATCAATTTTCACATTCAATTTGGCCGCGATTATTTATACAGCCCAAGGAGAATGAGTAAAAGAATTTAGATTTATATTTCTGTGTGTTTCTTTATACTTTTAAAAATGCTTTCTAAGTGCCTCCGCTGCATATTATGAATACGAAAATAAATTATTATGTCGATTCATTGAAGCAAAGATCAATAACAACAACACTGCGGGGAAAAAACGCTTGAAAGAAAGAGAATTAGTTAAAATATTAAATGCAGAAAAATACTTTATAAGCTCTTACGAACAGGAAATTATCATGAAAATAATTTTCCACCACTTTCACATTTTTTTTATAATATTTTTTACTTTTTATTTAATTTTTTCTTTCCACACACGCGTCTGTCTTTTCACACAACTTTTTATTTAATTAAATTGAAATAAACGTCACCATAAATTAATCAGCTGTGTATCTACTTTGTGAAAAATTTGCGTAAATTGTGTTTAACTACCACTGGTGTATGTGTACGTGTATGTATGTATGTATATGCTATGTATGCGAAATGCAAATAATTTCCTAATTAACTTTTGTGGGCGACACTCGAGAGTAAATACTGAAAAATATCTATTTCACTTGCAACAATTCCATAGTTTATTGACACAGCCCAACCGCAAACGCAATATACGCACACACCAACATACTTAAAAACACCTCTACACTTCCATACATATTTATTATATGTACCCGTATATATGTATGTATGTGAGTATAGAATAGTAGCGCAAGAAAATTTCTTAGAAAACAATTTTGCCTACTCTGTGCATGTTACATGTGTGATTATTTTGTGTGGGCCGTAAATGACTTTTGTATGCAACAAGAGTAATTTGTTGCTAGTTTCATGCTTGCAACAAATACTCTGGCCACAAACTTGACACTTGTGCATACACAATTAATTTGCATTTCATACGCCATTTAGTGCTCAAGTAAATACATACAAACAAATAAATAAGCATACATACATATATAGTTCTTACAAATGTATGGTATGTATGTATATACGCCTTTCTACATATTTATACAGCTTGCAGCTCATATTCGTATGTGGGTAGCAAATTGTTGTAGAAATGTAGTCGTCAGGAGTGGCAAATGTTTGCAAAACTTGTGCAATAATTTAAAGTAATTTTTGGTTTTTGTTGTTTTTGTTGTTTGGAGAAGAACAAGAGCCCTCTTGAAGTAAGCAATTGCAACTCAAGCAACTTTTACTCCACAGCCACTTCATGGCAAAATGTGCGTAAATTAATTAATAATTTACATTGACGTAGCAAATACATATACTCATATACGTATGTATGTAGTATATTTACAACAACAATAATAATAAATAATATAAAAACAAACACATGCATCTGACAATTGATTCGTTGTAATTGCCAGTGGGTAGCAGCAGCAGTAGCATGCGATATATCTTCATTTAAATCGAGAATGCGAAATCCCACTGAAGACTGACGCGCCACTAGAGATTATTGCACAGCCTAAGAAGTGGAGAAATAACCAGCACCAATAGTGATTGTGTTAAGTGAGCTATTGAATAAATATTCCTATCGCGATGACTCGCAAGTCGCTTAATCAGCTATAATTGGCAGTTGGTCGCATACAACAACACTTTGAGTTGGGCAAATTGAAATAAATGGTGAAAAATCTGCACGAAAAGTTGCATTGACTTTGGAGTGATAGAGGGTTAAGTACAACAGTATAATTGAGAGTTAAAAGTAAAAAATAAGAAAAGGCCGGAAAATGGCCATGGAAAGTTAAATTCAATCTATGTGTGAGAGAGTAAGAGAGATAGAGAGACAGATATATGGAGAAAGGGAGATAAAGATAAAGGTAGAGATAGAGAGGGAGAGAGAGAGAGAGAGCGGAAGAGGGAAACAAATAGAGAGAGATAGAAGCGGAGCGGTACCTGAAAACAGCAAAGTTTAAAGCTATCATGGATCAGCCCGGCAAGATTAAGAGATTTAGAACGGATCAGATTTAGTTTATCTCACCCCATTTATCAGTATACTGATCAGTATCAGCGGAAGAGGCACAGAAAGTGATAGAGAGAGAGAGAGAGGGAAAGAGGGAGAGAGTGAGAGAAAGAGGCATAGAGAGAGAGAGAGAGAGAGAGAGAGTGAGAGAAGGAGGGAGAGAAAGAGAGAGAGGGAGAGAAAGAGAGAGAGGGAGAGAAAGAGAGAGGGAGTGAGAGAGAGAGAGGGAGAGGTAGAAAGAGAGAGAGAGAGGGAGAGGTAGAAAGAGAGAGAGAAAAAGAGAGAGCGTGAAAGAGAGAGAGAGAAAGAGAGTGTGAGCGAAAGAGGGAGAAAAATAGAGAGAAAGAGAGAGTGAAAGAAATTTCGGAGGATAGTTGGTGACACAAAGCGGTACCTGGAAGCAGCAAGGTTTACAGCTATCATGGATCAGCCCGGCAAGACTAAGAGATTCAGAACGGATCAGATTTAGATTATCTCAGCCCATTTATCAGTATGCCGATCCTCGTCAAACTTAGACTTTACTATAGCAACAACGAACTTGTTGATGCCTAATTTCTTGTCGAATTTCAAGCTGCTTCCAAGATCTTCGAAACCACAATACAATCGTTTAATATTTACATGCATAATTCTATGTGCTTTAACTTAGAAGTGGACTTTCCTCTGATATAACCTTAGCTACTTGTTGTTTCCTCGTCGTCATTTGTACCCATCATGTTGAATTAAGAACCTGTTTAGAGTTAAGAGTCGCAGAATCGATTGCAAGCGCTATGAAAATCCACTGTTTTGTAAATTATATAAGCAGCTCACTGCCGTAGAAATCTATTTACTTAATCTTAATTTTTTGTTTGCACCAAAATTTATATTTTTATTTTTTTGTGTGTGTTTCTGAGTGCATTTAAGATAGAATATTTTTTGTTATCAAACAAAGAAGTAAATTTGAGCATTTAATTGACCATAAAAACCATAAAAATTAAGTGTATTAGCGTAGATGTGAAGAAAGTTTATCTCGCAAGTCTTTACACTTTTTCTCTTTTTATTATTTACACTCACTTACTCTCTGTTGCTCTTTACACTCGAAGTAAAAGCAAACTGTCACTAATGTTGCGAAAATAACACAATTCCATCTAACTTGTGGCAATCATTCAAGAGGAATAATGCGACAAGAGCGCTAAATTACACATTATGAGACATAATACTTAGAAAAAGCTGCCATAAAATGGCGTAGTGTTGCCACCCGCAGTCAATACAATATATGTATATACCGTGCTTCAAGTATTTTCGTCCGGCAGTGAGCACCTTTTCCACTACACTTTTTAGCAAATTAAATTTTTTATTGCATTTTAAGTGACTCTGTTGAGTATTTACTGTATTTATTGTCACCATTCGAGTGCGACGGCAGCACGCCATAACAGTGAGCGCCCGGAACTCTCGTCCACAGTTACTAGTGCTGGCCATCCAGTGAGTTTGAAGTATGGCATGCGACATTTGACATGACGAAATGGCTATAAAATACAATTTCTGCACACTTTTCCTGTTGCACAACAACAACAACAAAAAAACACTGTGATCAATGTTGTCGAAAACAAGTGTCACATTTCCGGCGCACGCTCTCAAAAGGGGGAAGAGTTAACATTGCCACCGAGTGTCGTCGCTTGCTGCTGCTGTTGCTGCTGATGTTTGGTGTCATAAAATATTTACGACCTCAATGTCACACACACGCACACACATGATCACAGAAAATGTTCACACACAAGAATACTAAAAAGTTGATGTATTTTATGTACAACATATATGTATGTATGTATGTTGTTTTGTGGGCGCACATAATGCTTAATGCGTGTGACAAATTGGTTTATAAAATTAATGTCTACTGTTTAGCCCGACATTGCAAGATTTATAACCGTCCGTCCGTTCGTCCGTCCACCCACAGTTCGCTGCAATTCCTAAATGAGTTGAGTGGCCAAATATACAGTGTACATACATGCACATATATGTATGTATATGCATGTATGTATGTATTTATTTATTTTATTATTATGTTTATTCACTTTTAATTTTATTATAACCTTCTGTCATAAAAGTAATAACTAAATTCCTTTAGAATTTGACTTCCGAAGTTGTCTTCATTAATATTGCATAATTAATTAATTAGTTCTATACTTTGCACATAAATCAACCGTTAAAAGCATGTTTATGTTTATGCTTAAGTAGTAGTAGGCCATAAGGGCACCCTAAAATGGCGAGAAGTGAATAGGTTAATTACAAGTTTATTTATGTAGGGGTTGGAATGTTTATAAGTTGTAATAATGTTTGTATGTTTTTTTTTAGATAAGCTTGTGTGTTTGTTAATATATTTTTGAATATATGACACTAACCTTTTATTACATATTTACCATTCTAGATTTGAATTGAGATATTTTAAGAAAATTTTCTTCGAATTTCCTTCTCTAAGGAAAGTTCGGATCAAATAATTTAAGTTTGTAGTTGTAATTAGCTTTAATATATTACCGCATTTAAATGTTTTCTACTTTACAACTAAAAAAAATTGCCATAAATTATAACTAGAAATGTTTTTCCCATTTATTGTGGTCTTATTAACTCACCCCTAACTTCTGTCTCTCTTTCTTTCTCCCTTCAGGTATGTTCCCGTTAATACATAAATTGAATTGAAGCCACAATGGCAGCCTTGTCTCGGTAATTGAGGCAAATAATAAAGGTTTAAACTAAAAATATTTTCAGCAAATTTTTTATATTTGATTCATATATTTCTACCAAGCAAGTATTTAGCATTTTTCTAACATGAAAATAATAACTCCACAGGAAATGCCTCACTGTTTAGGGGCGACTTCAAACTATAGACACAAATCAAAACATTTAGATGTTTTTTGATTATTATTATTTTCTTTGAATTTGTATTTAACGTTATCTTATTTCCAATTATTTTAGGTTAATGTAATTCGATTAAACTTAATTTATTTAATTTTATTTTATATTTTCTTTTATCAGTTTTAATTTTATTTTATTTCATACTGTTTTTTTATTATTATTTTTTTATTTTAATTAATCTTATTTTATTTTATTTTATGTTACTTTATTTTATTCTATTCTATTCTATTTTTTTATTGTATGCTAGTTTATTTTTATTTATTTTATTATTTATTTTTTTTTTATTTTTTTATTTCATTATATTTTATTTTATTTTTAATTTTATGTTATTTTATTTATATTAATTTATTTTATCTTATCTAATTTAATTTATTTTATATTTTCTTCATCAGATTTTTTTATTTTATTTCATATTGTTTTATTTTTATTTTATTTTATTTTTAGTTTGTTTTATTTTATATTATACTGCTTTATTTTCATTTAATTTAATTTATTTTAGTTTAATTTATCTTTTTTTTATTTTATTTCATTTTATTTTATTATCTTTATTTTTCATTCTATTTTCTTTCCTTTCATTTTAATTCTTCATATATTTTTAATGTGATTTTATTTTATTTTATTTTATTTTATATTATTTAATTTAATTTAATTTTTTTTCTTTTCCAGATTTAATTTTATTTTATTTCATATTGTTTTATTTTCATTTTATTTTATTCTTATTTTTTTTGTTAATTCATACTGCTTTATTTTCATTTAATTTAATTTAATTTTATTTTATTTTTAATTTATTTTATTTTAATTTATCTTGTTTAATTTAATTTAATTTAATTTAATTTTACCACCTCTGTTTTTTATTCTATTTTATTTTATTTTATTTTCTTTCGCTTCAATTCTTTATGTATTTTTTATTTGATTTTATATTCCACTCTTATTTTATTCTCTTTGATTTTATTTTTATATATTACTTGGTTGAACTATGGACTCCCTTTGAAATCTCCACTCTTTCTAGATAAGGTATTGTGCGAATTCACAAGTATTGCCCGATTTTTGGAGAAAATGTTGAAAAAGCTACTTAAGTTACTCTTGCAATGAGAAATTAATCAATTCAATTTGCAATAATCAGCTGTAAGAATTAAAAAATTAAGTCCTTCTCCCTTTCCAAAAAATATATATCTAACTTCCTTAAGCCTCTTAAGCTACCTACAATACCTTAACTATAGTCGTAGATACAGCCAAGGAATTATAACGACAAACTAATGATTAATGTATATATTTTTTTACACAAAAGAGTGGAAAGAATGCAGGAAGAAAGGAAGGTAAAGAAAATTATGTTGTCAGATGAGAAAGCATTTTTTGCGTTAACCAAAAAATAAAGTAATACATAATAAATTCCGTCACGCTAAAATTTAAGCCCTAAAACGGTGACAAACACCACTACATACTCGTATATATGTACATGTTACATATGCATACATGCATACATACATATATGTAAGGTAATATAGAAAACAATGCCGACAACTTCCGTAAGCCTAAAAATTTTTATGAAAAGAAAATTTCCTTTATAAAATGAAAATAATTTGTTGCAATGAACTGGGATATACCAACATATATACTTACCCTTATATAGGTATATTGGTGTGTTCAAATATAATTAAAGTCAGTGGAAAACCTCACCAAAATCGCATGTCATACCACTTTGCCACAACTCTGTACAAAAATTTCATATTATTAATATTAATAATAATGTTAATGTGAAGATTTTTGTTTTTGCTTTGTTATAGGCAAATGGGTCATGTGGTGGCATAAACACCTACACATATACTTTTACAGGCATTCCTTTATAATAAGAAGCATAATAAATAAGTGGCATGGTTGACAGGATTACGCCACACGCAAAATTTCTCACGAGTGAGTTTAAATGCATACATAGGTACATACACATGGTTGTATGTGTTTTTCTATTCATAACAATACCCTGGGTAATCAGCAGGATACGTTTTTTGCTGGAAAATGTCAGTTAATTTATGTTGGATGATTTACAAAATAGTCCTTTGTGGTTAAAAGGACTGTAAGATATTGTGAACTCTCGTTTGCAAATTGGTTCGGAGCTCTGACTATAGGTATATATTAAGTTTAATTAAAATTAAGTTTAAGCACTCTTTTACATGACATTAATCTGGTGGCCCGCAGGAAATCATTAGAACAAATACAGCGTGTGCGCTAAGATTCAGTTCAATGGGGGCAATAATCTCACATGATTTTACGTTAGAGAATGCCCTTAAAAGCAAGACGGGTGTAGATGTGGCGGATGCAGGGTTCCAGACCACAATTTCCAAAGAGGTTCCCAAAGGGCTGACAGACGGAACAGGTTGAGTTGGAAGGGTTTAATAGCATGCAGGCTTCCGCAGTCTATAAAAAATTGCAGAGCGATTCTTGGCCAAATGACCTACTAGCATCACACGCGAGCCAAATGTGCATGAGTAGCAATGAAACAGACGCTGGAACATCTCCACTGCTTCTGCCTTATCCAGAACTCGTCTTAGATATGCTAGAGCTTTCCTGTTCAAATGACTAGTTAAGCTATTAAAATGAGATTATCAAGGCTCTCTTAAACTCCGCAAAAAGCGTTGGCGTTCCAGCCAACTTTTACTTACAAACAATGGCATGAAAACAACAAAACTAATATGTAAAAAATTTATATGAATAAATGCTTGTCTTGTATGTATTAATATAGACTTTAGAAAAATATAGTATAAAAACTGTCCAAAATAAACTCTAAAACCAAAAACATATGACCACAAACCCTTGACTCATAACGCTTATTCTACTTTCCTGCCTTCTGATTCTTTCTTTGTTCAGTTTTAGCTTTGCCATAAACTTCTACTCTGCATATTCATTTAAACATATATACATACGTGTATACAATATGTATTGTACATATATCTACTGCCTGCTGTTTGCTGGTCACATTCATTCATTTATCTTCGCCGAGTAAAAGATTAAAATAATTATCCAATCAGTGGCGAAAAAGAAGGAAGAAAAAAAATCATTAAATAAATTTTGCAAACAAGCCAAAAACCGCAAAGTAGCTCAATTTCACTGCGCCGCTTTTTGTATTCAACAATATATGAATGTGAATGTGTGTGTTCTTTTTTTGTGTTGAAGCCGGCGACATTCGTTGACGGTTAAACAAAATTTTTGCGAGAGTTGCTTGCGGTTTTTCGGGTTTTTAAAGTCAAGTTTTATTAATTTCTGCTATTTACCACAATTTAAAGTTCTTTGATTTTTTTCTTTAAGTTCTTTTTTATATCATGCTTATCCTTTTTTGTACACTTTTTTGGTTTTTTGTATGATATTTCGACACTTGTGCACGCCTCGTAACTTGATTTTGGGAAATTTGTATACCTCTCATTTATACAATTACAAGAAGGAGAAGAGGAAGACCCACCAAAATTTATACCGATCGGGTTAGAATGAAGAAGTGATTTAGACCTGTCCATCTGTTCTCAGTGCTTGCGATATTTTAACCAAAATTGGCACGCAGATGCACTGGTATATTTAAACGAATATTTGTTTGAATATATACGATCGATTTTTCAGATTTGTAGTTTTAGGTCATAAATTTGTGATAAAAAACATCTAGAAGTGCGAACGCGCCTTTATGTACAAATATCAGAAAATCATCGAAATACAACCCCATATAACCGATTTGTTCTGATATAAGGTTTTGGGTCGAAAATCTGCCAAAAAAGCATATAAGCGTAACATTTGGTATTCTACATACATACATACGTATATACAAATAAATATTCTCACTGAAAATCATGGAAATCGGATATAAGAAGTAATATTTAAATCTAAAATGAAATACCACACATTTTATATACACGTATATATAAAGATTTTGGCATGACAGCACTTCTTTCTTGATTTAATATAACTTTTTGTTTGATTCTCCTCCTGTTTTATTGCCTTTTCTTTAATCATTTTCGAATGGGTCATTGGTCATTGTGGTCTGCTTTTTATTACCGTTTTCATTTTCTTATTTACTTCGTTTAATTGTTGCCATTCTCATGAATTTCATTGCGCTTTCTTGGTAGTTTGATTAAAAAATTTTATGTTCTCATCATTTTTTTCAAGCCGAGTATGTGTTTGGCTAGCGCTGCTGTAGCTATTTATATTTTTTTGTATGGTGTTTAATTAATTTTTTTTTTTTTGTGAGCAGAAAAATTTTAGAGAACAGATCAAATGTCACAGTGGCAATTAAAAACGTTTTAGAAGACTTTTTATGACAATTTTTTTTACGAGCTACGAATTTTGACATTCCTTCAGCGCCATAACGCCTACTACTTGCATTCATTACACAGCTTTCACCAGTAAACTGCTTTTCTCCAACCGCTTTTTTGCACTTATTTTGCTATTAGCTTTTATTCACCTCTTTGACGCCGCCATAATTGGCTCTTCGGGAAAATTGATTTATTGCACAACTTTTTGGACACGCCATTATTGACACTGTCTGACCAACCCACCGACTCTCAAGGCTGGGATTGAGTTTACATGCACATCAAGCCTTAGCGGCAGCTGCTGCAAGTTGTTGTTGTTCGGTCGCCAACATTATTCAACTGTTTGTCGCCTTGCGTCAGCTACTCGCAAAATTTATTGAAATTCCATTGAGTATGACATGGCGCCGACCAAAAAGCCAGCACACTGTGCCGGATTTTATACAAACAATAATAATCGAATTAATTTGAAGCTACAGCCGGTGGACATTTTTATAAAATAAGAGATTTTTTTGATTATTTTTTAATTTTATGCTATTTCAAGCTTAAACTATTAAAGAAAAAAACCTGCCAGAAGCGCGCCGCAAATTCGATTACAAAGTCATTGGAGCTGTGAGTTTTTTTTATATATTCCAATGGCATGCCATTAATCACAGCTTATTGCTTAATTAAAGAAACAAGAGTTCATAATAGAATAAAGGGGCGAAGCGACGAACGAAGTAACTAACGGGCCGTAAAAAATAATCTAGAAAAATGGAACTGAAGCAGAAACGAATAACATAAAATGTTCAAAAATAATCAAATGAGCCATGCAGTGAACATGTGGCAAATGTGACCGTTATAATTGATCTTTGACGAGTTGGAAGCAATAAAAGTCGAAGCTCTTTATCCCAAAGCGCGTCAACCACCCACAGCGATTTTTATTATTGTTCTTATTATTTAAATTGATATAAAAAAACCAACTAAGTCACATTTGGAAAATATATTTTTTCATTCTGATAAAGTATCACAACTACCTTCAATTAAATGAGGAATTTTCTAAAAATTTGTTTAACAAACTTTTTTTTTAATTTTTACTTTAATCGATAAGGCGCCACGTTAATGCTTTTATCCACTTTAATTGCCGTTTTATTTATCCATATCCACTTCGTTCGCTCGTTGATTTTATTTTTAGCCATTAAATTTAAATCATTACAGCACTCGATATGAAATTGTGTCATTTTATTCATTTTACTGCTTCCCCTTTATGGTCGGTTTTAATGTCACCTAAACTCCGCGCTGTAAAACGAGTTTCATTTTTGATGCTTGGAGATCTTTTTGCTTCTATTTAAACTAGTTTTTATTGTTAAACAATAATCTCCGTTGATTATTTTTTTCTTCTTATTTTTCATTCTATTTTTTAGCTATTACTATTTCCAGTTTCTTTATTCTAATTTTAAACATAAAAATCAAGTTATTTATTGTTATTATTTGTCATCTCCTCATTGGCTTAACCGTTGAATGACTTGCTCTAGCTATTCAAAGTGGTTTTTATTATTATTTTGGTCATTCATTGCTTCACTTTTTGTGGTTTCATCTTATTCATTTTTTAACTGTAGCTTTTTGTGAGCTTACGAAATCATTAGCAAATTGATTTTAATTGCTTTGAGCTTTATTGGGTGTTTTCTGCATAAGATTAAATCGGTGATTACAATAACAAGTATAAAACAGGCAAAAAACAATTGAATTAAATACGGAAAGTAGTGATAAGATGACAAAAACTGAGAAGAAAATATATAAAAATATATATATAAAACTAAATTAATTTAAATGAAATAAAATAAATTTATATAAACTAAAATAAAGAAAAATTGTATGAAATAAAATAAAATTAATTTAAATTAAGTGAAATAAAATAATATAAAATAAAATAAAATAAAGTGAAACAAAGTTAATTTAAATTAAGTGAAATAAAATATAATAAAATAATATAAAATAAAATAAAATAAAGTGAAATAAAATAAAATAAAATAAAATAAAATAAAATAAAATAAAATAAAATAAAATTAAATTAAATTAAATTAAATTAAATTAAATTAAATTAAATAAAATAAAATCAAATCAAATCAAATCAAATCAAATCAAATCAAATCAAATCAAATCAAATAAAATAAAATAAAATAAAATAAAATTAAATTAAATTAAATTAAATTAAATTAAATTAAATTAAATTAAATTAAATAAAATAAAATAAAATAAAATAAAATAAGACAAAATAAAATAAAATAAAATGAAATGAAATAAAATAAAATAAAATAAAATAAAATAAAACAAAATAAGACAAAATAAAATAAAATAAAATAAAATAAAATAAAATAAAATAAAATAAAATAAAATAAAATAAAATAAAATAAAATAAAATAAAATAAAATAAAATAAAATAAAATAAAATAAAATAAAATAAAATAAAATAAAATAAAATAAAATAAAATAAAATAAAATAAAATAAAATAAAATAAAATAAAATAAAATAAAATAAAATAAAATAAAATAAAATAAAATAAAATAAAATAAAATAAAATGAAATAAAATAAAATAAAATAAAATAAAATAAAATAAAATAAAATAAAATAAAATAAAATAAAATAAAATAAAATAAAATAAAATAAAATGAAATGAAATGAAATGAAATGAAATAAAATAAAATAAAATAAAATAAAATAAAATAAAATAAAATAAAATGAAATAAAATGAAATAAAATAAAATAAAATAAAATAAAATAAAATGAAATAAAATAAAATAAAATAAAATAAAATGAAATAAAATAAAATAAAATAAAATAAAATAAAATAAAATAAAATAAAATAAAATAAAATAAAATAAAATAAAATAAAATAAAATAAAATAAAATAAAATAAAATAAAATAAAATAAAATAAAATAAAATAAAATAAAATGAAACGAAATAAAATAAAATAAAATAAAATAAAATAAAATGAAATAAAGTAAAATAAAATAGAATAAAATAAAATAAAATAAAATAAAATAAAATAAAATAAAATAAAATAAAATAAAATAAAATAAAATAAAATAAAATAAAATAAAATAAAATAAAATAAAATAAAATAAAATAAAATAAAATAAAATAAAATAAAATAAAATAAAATAAAATAAAATAAAACAAAATAAAATAAAATAAAATAAAATAAAAAAAATTAAATAAAATAAAACAAGATAAAATATAATAAAATAAAATAAACAAAATAAAATATAATAAAATAAAAATAAATAAAAATAAAATAAAATAAAACAAAGTAAAATAAAATACAGTAATATAAATTGAAATAAAAATATTAAATAAAATAAAATAAAATAAACTTAAATAAAATAAAATTTAGTAAAATAAGTTAAATTAAATTAACTAAATTTATTTAAATGTAATTAGGTTAAAATATATAAAATTAAGCGAAAGTTAACAACATAATATTAAAGTAAATAATTAAATTAAATTAAATTTCTTAAAATTATCCGCCTTATCTTTAAAATATTACTCATACGCCCGATATCCCTCACTGATTATTCACAATTAACTTCCTCTCCATCTTAACAAACCAATGCATTCAATTACTTAAGTAATAGACACACTCACCTTACATATGTACATATTACTTTAACATTTACATTACTAAGTAAATAGGTGTGTAAGTGAGTAAATGAGCGAGTGAGCGTGATGTCCATTTACTTGCTTACATTTAAGAACCAATTATCTTGTAGAGATGCATGATGCATTTCCGCAACTAGTGCCAGAGCTAACAAACGGTAGTTAAAGCGCATTAGAAAGCAAAACAAACAAATTCAAGCAGACTTTAAATGTATGTAAGTACATTATGTTTATATCTGAACTTGATTGTATATGTAGTTGTTGTAAGTGGTTGCAAATACGCATGTTAGCCAAAGTTGCAACTTCAACATGCAACTACAAGCCGCATACATGCAACCGTGTGGCTTCAAGTGCAACTCAACGTACCTGTGTCTGACTCTGATGTGTTACTTACTTACTTGGCTTGGCCACTCGGTTAAATGAAGATTTGCTACGCTTCATTAAGCGCGCATAAGCTGGCAAATATTTATGGACGAACACAAAAACACTGGCATGCTTACATTCATGCATATACATGTACATATATGAGTGTTAGTTAGGTCCTATAGTACTCATATATACATACACGTGTAAACAAATATACGAAAGTCGTAAAAAGCCAACATTCCTTGCCTACAATTCAAATAAACTTGTTGCCTTAATGGCATTGCCGATGCAACTTGCCACATGTGGCAAGCACCTTAGACAGCCGGCTATCCAGCTATCTATCTATTTGTCTGTCTATCTATCTGTTCTAACCAAGCGGTCCAACTTCATTTCTCGCCTGCATAGAGCTGCCTGTTTTATTTTTGCTTGCCTTTAACAGCAGCAATAACAACAATAAAATGTTTTGCTAGTTTTTCTGTTTTTTTCTTTATTTTTTTCGTTTTTTTTTAGTAGCAATTTACAAACAAATGAGGTTAATGTATACAATTTGAAATGCATTAGCACCGCATTTCAGCCAGTTCATACTTTTGGTACACCTTTTTGCTGATATGCCAGCGCATTTGCCTCACACGCGTGCAGGCGAGTTGATTTTTGTAGGCAGTTGAAGTCTGCTGAGGTTTTTTCTTTGGTGTTGAACTGTTGACCGTAAATTTAGCTTAGTGTCTGATGTGTTCGAAGCATATATTTGCATAGACAGAAGTTATGAGTGCAGGTGATAAAAAAACCAGTTGCAAGTGTTGGAAAAATTATGTTTTTTTTTTATTTTAGTGCGGAGAAGATTTTTGGTGAAGGAAATTAATGAAATAAAATGAGATAAATACTAAAATAGAATATTTAAATGAAATAATGGTAATTAAATTTAATATTAAAAAACTAATTTAATATTAAAAACAAAAATGTAATGAAATAAAAATTTCTTTCATGAATTAAAACACTCATTTTTATTGCTCGATTATTTTTCTTGCTTTGTGACCACAAGTGATGGTTGTGCAAAAGCTTCATAAAATTAATTGAGCGCACATTCTTCGTTGGCAGCTGTTAGTCAACAGCAAGCCCAACAGCCTCTGATCAGTAAAATAAATAAAATAATAAGCTTTAAATTATGCAAAACTGGCAAGTATTTCTAAAAATAACAAAAACAACATTCGTATAAAGCAACTCATCTCCAACTCATATTCACTTAATTTCATTATTTCGATTATGTGTAATTGTTATTGCTGAATTCGAAGCTCAGCGGGTGGCTCGATTGCTGTTTTTGGCAGCATTGCGTGTGGTTTTGCCACAAAATCATATATGAAGAGTTAATTTCCAGCTTATTTACCTTTAATATTGTGGTTTTTAATGGAAACTTGGTAAATTTGGAAGAATTTAGAAATAATAAACTGCTGATTTAAAGACTTGCAAGTATTTGGTCAATTAATTAGCACAGCTAGTGGTCGAATTTTCGAAATGTTTACGTTTCTTCAAGAAGATTTCCACATTGCAGGTGTGTTTCAGTGAATTTTGACGATCTTCTTCACACATGAAATAAAATTTTACATACTGATTTATTTTTATAGTTATTTTTTGTTTCATTTTGATTAAAATCAGTTTTGTGCTCACCTCGCCAACAGTTGATTAAATCACCCTTTAACCGATTCAATATTAATTGCCGTAACTGAGACTGCAGACTGTCACCATTAATAAGCCCCTTTAGAGGTGGAGGCATATCTGTGTATATACACGTATGTACATGCCCATTACATGCATCCTATAATTTTCGTAGCAATTTAAATGAAATATGTTGAGCTGTGAACACTACAATTGCATGTGCCATTAAAACGCCCTGTCGTTGGGCTAAAAACTACTCTTCATCGGCGTTGGACGAAAATGCAGAATGAATTTGCAACCACAAACACGACAGGAACAGCTGAGTTGCGTGGTAGCAGACGTGTGTGTGTGTGTTTGTAGCAGAACTGCAACATCTGTGCGAAAATTCTTCACTTCCTCTGGAAGGGTGTATGAAACTTAAAGTCAGCAGGGTCTGCTGCCTGGCAGGTTAAAATCAAATTTTGTTATTGCTATTTTTGCTTTGTTCACAATAACAAAATGTATCTTTAAGTGATTGCAACATCTGTTTCATTTCACTTGCTAATGTATGTATGTAGACGAAGATGACTAACTAACTGACCGAAGACCGACTGACTTGTTGACTCGGCTCTAAACAAATTGGCCATGCAGAGGGCGAGCGTTGCAAGGAAAATGCGCTTGGTTCTTGCGTTGTCTTTTACTTTTATTTTAATTTTATTATATTTTATCAAGTGTAATTTGCATTTACCTGCTCCTATGAAAGGAATTACTACTCACCAGTAAACTCTCCTTACTACACACGAACTCAAATTTATAGCCTGTTCTTCGCTGCGTCTATGGTTCAATTTGCTGATCGTCATTTGATTGTTTGCTTTACCGGCCAATCGTGCAACATGTGGAGCAGCAGCTAACTTGTCGAGCCATCAACTCGTCAACCTCTCGGGCGTTTGTCTGCGGTTGCAGTCAGTTTTTTTTCAGATATTTTCCCACACATACACACATACACACACAGACAAATTGAACAGTTGGTACGATTTTGCATAATTTTCGGATTTTTATTAAAATGTTCTTTCATTGTTGCTGCTGTTGTTGTTTGTTATTTGCTTTCGGCCATGTGGTTTCCTTCTCGCCTGCTGTTTGCAACGTTTCGACGGTTTCAACGCTTTCTCACCCCATTTATTTCAACTGTCAACCGTTGTCTTCATTCATTTTGAGTGATTGTTGCAAGCAGTACTGCAAGGCCGTTGTTGTTGGCTGTGGCTTTAGCTGTGACTGTATGGATGAATGTGGTGGTTGTGGTTGAGCGGCATCGTGTCACAAAAAAAGCAAAAATAAAAAAAACTACATTGCAACAATATTGCAGCGAACAATGTACGATTGACTGAATGTTCAACTAAATGATCAATTGACTGACTGATGGACAGCAAATGTGCGAAGTTTCAAGCAAAAAAAAAAAGAAATAAGTTGCTATTAAAAAGAAAAAAGTGGTTTTGTTCTGAAAAATGTTAGGTCATTGTGTGCAGACGGCGATGAATTTTCCGATATGTGTCTATATGTATTTCCAATTGTCTCTCTATCCTTCACATTATTTCACTTAAATGCAGTACTTTTGCTGAAGATTTATAGGAAGTGTCTGACGTTTGTTAATGACACTGCAATTATTCAATCGACAATTTTTCTGAAATAATATAAATAAATAAAAAGTGCCGACAGCCCATTATTGAGTGGACTAATTAATGACAAGATATTAAATATTGAACAACATAATAGCATTTTTTTCACTCACATATTACTTATTATTCTGCGATTAATGACATATACATCTTTTATATAAGGAAAGTAGTTTTCAAAAGAATATCGAATAAATATTTTATTACTAAATTAAGGAAAACTTGTATACTCAGCACTGCATGCGATGAAAAAGTGTTCACCAGCAAATATGCACTTTGTTTTTCTTTTTTAATTTTATGTTATTATATTTTGTTTAAATTATTTTAATTTATTAGATATTATTTTTTTAATTAATTTAATTTTATTGTATTGCACATTAATTAATTTATATTATTTTATTTAACTTTTGTATTACTTTCAATTATTTTTTACTTTATTTTTGTTTGTTTTATTTTTTTTTTCTCATTACGTTATTTATGTTTGATTTTTTTTTTTATTTTATTTAGTTTTATTTAGATTTATTTTATTATACTTTATTTTATTATATTTTCTTGAAATTATTTTAATGTATTTGATATTTTTTTAAACTCATTTAATTTAATTTTATTTTGTTTTGTTTTATTTAATTTAATTTAATTTAAATTAATTTAATTGTATTTTAATTCATTTAATTTAAGTTAATTTTATTATTTTTTGAGTTATTAAGTCTATTATAATCTAGTTTTATTTTACTTGATTAAGTCTAATTAAATTTCATTTAATTGTATTTTAATTTTTTCAATTCATTTAACTTAAGTTAATTTTATTCTTATTTAATTTGTTTTGTTTTATTAAGTTTATTTTATTTTATTTTTTTTTTAATTTTATTTTATTCTATTTATTTCATTTAATTTTATGTTATTTCATTTTATTCTATTTTACTTTATTTTGCTTTATTTTATTATATTTTATTTTATATTATTTTATTTTATATTATTTTATTTTATTTTATTTTATTTTATTTTATTTTATTTAATTTTATTTTATCTTATTTTATTTCATTTTATTTTATTTTATTTTTTTATTTTATTAATTTTAGTATATTTGATTCTATTTTATTTTATTTGATTTGATTTTATTTGATTTTATTTGATTTTATTTGATTTTATTTGATTTTATTTGATTTTATTTTATTTTATTTTATTTTATTTTATTTTATTTTATATTATTTTATTTTATTTTATTTTATTTAATTTCATTTAATTTTATTTTATTTTATCTTATTCTATTTTATTTTATTTTATTTGATTTTATTTTAATTAATTTTTTTACTTTATTTTATTATATTTTATTTTATTCAATTATTTAATTTTTAATTTAATTTATTTAATTAATTTAATTTTATTTTATATGTTTTATTTTACTTATGCTATTTTATTTTATTTTATTTAACTTCTTTTTTTATTTTATTTTATGTTATTTTATTTAATTTTATTTTACTTTATTTGTTTATTATTTTTCTTTTATTTTATTAATTTTATCATATTTATTTGATTTTATTTTATTGTATTGTATTGTATTGTATTGTATTTTATTTTATTTTATTTTATTTTATTTTATTTTATTATATTTTATTTTATTTTATTTTATTTTATTTTATTTTATTTTATTTTATTTTATTTTATTTTATTTTATTTTATTTTATTTTATTTTATTTTATTTTATTTTATTTTATTTTATTTTATTTTATTCTATTTATTTTATTTTATTTAATTTTTTTATTATTTTATTTTGTTCTATTTTTTTTTATTTTGTTTTATTTTATTTTATTTTATTTTATTTTATTTATTTTAATTTTATTTTATTTAATTTTACTTTGTTTTATTTTAGTTTGTTTTACATTATTTTGCTTTAATTCATTTTAATTTATTTTATTTTATGTTATTTTATTTTATTTTATTTTGCTTTAATTTATTTTATTTTATTTTAATATATTTTATTTTATTTTATTTTATTTTATTTTATTTAATTTAATTTTATTTTATTTTATTTTATTTTATTTTATTTTATTTTATTTTATTTTATTTTATTTTATTTTATTTTATTTTATTTTATTTTATTTTATTTTATTTTATTTTATTTTATTTTATTTTATTTTATTTTATTTTATTTAATTTTATTTTATTTTATTTTATTATATTTTATTTTATTTTATTTTATTTTATTTTATTTTATTTTATTTTATTTTATTTTATTTTATTTTATTTTATTCTATTTATTTTATTTTATTTAATTTTTTTTATTATTTTATTTTGTTCTATTTTACTTTATTTTGTTTTATTTTATTTTATTTTATTTTGTTTTATTTTATTTTATTTTATTTTATTTTATTTTATTTATTTTAATTTAATTTTATTTAATTTTACTTTGTTTTATTTTATTTTGTTTTACATTATTTTGCTTTAATTCATTTTATTTTATTTTAATTTATTTTATTTTATTTTATTTTATTTTATTTTATTTTATTTTATTTTATTTTATTTTATTTTATTTTATTTTATTTTATTTTATTTTATTTTATTTTATTTTATTTTATTTTATTTTATTTTATTTTATTTTATTTTATTTTATTTTATTTTATTTTATTTTATTTTATTTTATTTTATTTTATTTTATTTTATTTTATTTTATTTTATTTTATTTTATTTTATTTTATTTTATTTTATTTTATTTTATTTTATTTTATTTTATTTTATTTTATTTTATTTTATTTTATTTTATTTTATTTTATTTTATTTTATTTTATTTTATTTTATTTTATTTTATTTTATTTTATTTTATTTTATTTTATTTTATTTTATTTTATTTTATTTTATTTTATTTTATTTTATTTTATTTTATTTTATTTTATTTTATTTTATTTTATTTTATTTTATTTTATTTTATTTTATTTTATTTTATTTTATTTTATTTTATTTTATTTTATGTTATTCTATTTTATTTTGTTTTATTTTATTTTATTTTATTTTATTTTATTTTATTTCATTTTACTACATCTTATTTTATTTCATTTTAATTTAATTAGTTTACTTTTTATTTTATTTTATTTCTTTATTCTGTTCTTTTTTTTCATTGTATTTCGAAAACTTTTTATTCTTATGTTGCAACCAAAAGCAACAGCATATCCATTGAGGATGGTCTTGTGGTTAATGTAAGGTGCGTGCGTATGTGGGTGTGTGCGGGAGTGTTTCTGTATAAATATTTGCCATTACATGCTGCGCTCATGCTCTTATGCAATGTTTATACACATATTTACCAAGTTGTTAACATCGACCACCTACATATCGAGACGTATAATGCATTTCGATCGCACAGCTTCCACTTGACGTCTTTAAAGACACAGACAGGAAGCTTGAAGTGGCACACAGGAAACGATGAAGCGGTTATGCAGAGAGTCTGTATAATAGATATAAAATCCTACTCATTTGAATATGAAAACACACTACAAAATAAATAAATAAAAACACTTTTCTATGCACGTACATACATACATATATACATATGTAGAAATAAATATTCATATGAGGCTTTTGAGTGCATCATCGTTCTTCTATTCTGCCATAGTTGTGCAAGAAAAACTTGTGAGGCAATAAAACGAGCAACGCAATTGAGATTTGAAGGAGAGAAGCAACACTACGCGGGCTGTGAAATTCCAAGAGCTGCAACAGAAATAAGAAACTGCAACAGAAACAGGCGACTGAAAGTAGAAGCAACAAGAAACAGGTAGAGAACTCATAGAATAAAGAAACATTATTTAAACAAGCAACACAACAAGTGAAACTGAAGCAACAGAAATCAGCAGGAGCAGCCATTTCTATTTAAAACAACAACAACTCGCACAGAACATTAACTGTACTGTGAAGTTGAACTGTAAACATTTGAGAAAAGAATTCTGTGTAAACAAATCTCGAAGCCCATCGACAGTTGAAAGACAAAACTTATGCACATAGTTATACATACATATGCGCTTATATATTGAGGCGAAGTTGTTCGACAAACTGAATGCTTATTTGCAAAGACGCGGTTGCCCATGGTAAGACCGGCATTTAATCAGACAAATGCATGGCAAGCAGCTTAGCCGATTTACAGTTTTTAAGGTGATGAGGACAGTGAGCTCCCGGGCGCAGCTTTGGTTGCTTGTTTGTTTTTCGCTTGGCGTTGATTATGAATTATGGTTAAAGAGGTCTCAAAAGAGCCAGGTGCTTATCTTTAACCATTAACAGAGTGATTCTAAACTAGTTCTAAAGAGATACTATTTTAAATCTAATGTTAAAACGTAAACCCCCCAAATGATCTCAGGCGTAGAACGTATACATCAATTCAAAATATGCTTAATTAATTCATACGTACATATATGTATGTACTAGCCCTAACAAGCGCTGCTTGCACTTTCTAGTCATCAAATGACCTTCAATCAATCGCGTAAAGCATGCAAGCATTACCAAATGCTCTCATATATATATTTAATCAAACCAAATATTTTAATTGATTCAAGTATTGATTTCTTGGAACTGAAAAAACAAAAACAACAACAAAAAAGAAAAAAATCCGATAAACCCAAAGCCCAGCAGCTGGCGCTGCAATGCAAAGAGAGCGGAGTGTGAAGGGGTGAAGTAAATAAATGATATTATACAACAACTAAGAACATAATACATATACATACATATGTACTTAGGTAAACAACTAAAGCTTAAGTAATACGAAGCCATTGCCTTAATGGCTAACGGTAGCTGACGCAGCAGCAACAACAGCATAGGCCACTGGTGCAGGAGGAACAAACATTTTCCATGGAATGTCAAGGCGTCATTGGTGCATAACGAAACATAAGCAGATGTTGTTGCTCCTCGGAAGCTATCAGTCGAGGCAGTAGCAGTAGCAGCAACGGAATTATGGCATCTAAGCGGATACGCTTCAATGCGGTAACAATCGACATATGCAGCACAAAAAACAAAAAAAGGAGAAAAAACAAAAACAAAACGTAACAACTCAGAATTGTGCAAAAAACCGGGTGCTACAATAACAACAAATAATAATTGTTGTTAGAACAATGCCATATTCATAAAGGATTGTATGAGGAGAAGAGAAGGCTGGAGTGGCAAGTGTGTTACATACATATGTACATACTATATGTATTTAGTAATGTATCTGGTACGTGCTTCACTGGGTGAGCAAAAATACAGAAAAATATGGAAAAATCGTTGTTAGTAGTAGCGCTGTATGGAGAAAAGTGTGAATTACATTTTTTGTATCAAATAAAAAAAATTAAAATTAGAGTTGCCATGCTAAAAAATTAAAAAACCCATTAAAAGGAAAGCCAAAATTTTCTATTAAATATCAATTAAATAAAAATAAAAAGTTTGAAAATTTTAAGCTTAAAATATTTAAATGCAATATATATTAATACACAATATGGAATTATACTTGCCATCTTATTTTAGAAAAACTTTTATAAATATGCATAACTTGTCAAAAATTTAAAATTAAATAAGATTACAAACAAGAAAAAGTTTTTAGAAATAAAAAAATTTTAAATGGACTAAAAAATTGTTTAAGAAAATACAGTTAATTTAAATGAAATAAAAAAAAATTCACGAAATATTTTTATTACTTTGAGAAACTCAATACTTATTTGTAGTAAAGATTTTGAAATAATTTAAAATTTGTTTGTGTTGTTGTATATTTAACATTTTAATTTACTATGATTATTGTATTTAATATTTTTTTAATGTATATTGCTTGTATATGTGTATGTATAAATCATTCCAAATTAGCCGCAAGTACTTCTTTTTTTTTAGTAGCTGATGTCAGCCATTTTTAAGGTTCAGAAAGTTTTGATAAAAATGGCTTCTTCTGAAACTAAAAAAAAGATAAAAATTAGCGCAAAATAAAAAAAAAAATTATGCGCCTGCATATAATGCCTTCTCATTACCTCTATAGCGCATTAAAACAATGAAAAAATCATTAAACAAGTCAGACAAATGAAACGTGCTGTTTACAACAAATCTCAACAGAAACGTGTTTGAAGTATAAACAAATGCTTGCACGAGGCTCCTAATGTAAAATGGGAACAAGAAAATATGACAGTGAGATGTTATGACATTCAACTACATATTACAGGAATGAAGAGGGATAGGATTAAAGTATACCTTTACATACATACATATGTATACATATATGTATGTTTTGTTTTTATACAGCTGTTAAGTAGAGTTTAAAAGGAATTAAAGACGGTTTAAAGACATTTAGAGGCGATTTATTATTATTTTTGGATATTTTTTTAATTAATTTATATGAATATCTTATTTTTGGCCTGATTTTAAATTAAATTTTGAGATATAAATATTTTCTTATACATTTTAATATAATTTTAAGCTCCAGACATCGCGCCTTCATTTTTCTGCTTCAATATTTCCACTTTTAATTGCATTGAAATCGAATTTGAGCACTGAAATATGCGCAGATAATTTATATGATTTTTACTTCTTATTAAGTTCGCTCATCAACCGGACATTACTTCATTTGCTTTATTAAATTTATATATTTTTGTGAATAACGAACCTTAGACACCCCTGAGACAGCTAACGAGTGGAATGTTGCTGCTCAATATCTTCTTCTTCTTTTGGCAAATAATTTCCGCAGCGCGGAAATACGAATCAAAGGAACTTGAAAATAAAATTTCATAAATTACGGCGAAACATTTATAGAATAAAAATTAAATTAAATATTTTAGTGGCAAAGAATTTGTCTGCATACCCAATCAAGTACAGGAAAATGCACTTTTATATCAATCGAAAGCCAAAGTGAAAAGTCAGCAACTGAAAGAGGAAAGGAAGAAGGAAGAAAATACAAAAACGAAAGATAAAAGTTTTCAAGAAGCAACAAAGCTGAAGAGCAATAAACGCATAACTTTATACTCATCGAAGAGTTAAAAGGCAAACGAGCAACTCGCAACTCGCAACTCGGAAGAGACAAAAAGATGCACGCCCTCAAGCAACACTTAACCTCTTCCTGCGACATCCTGCCAGCCGACGGCGCAAGAAAACAAACAGATAAACCCGCACAGACACATGTACAGGCGACAGCGTCTCAAGCGACAAATGTGTGGTAGGAAGCGCTTATGAAAGGTTGAAAACGACTTGGGAAACAACGCGACAAATGAATGTTGGAGTAGCGACTAAGCAGGCTAGCAGGCGGGCCAGAGCGAGCTATTAATGTAATTTCCATGCGAGACAGCAGAAAAAGAGCAAATGCAAATGAAAAGTTGATTGCCAAGCAAAAAAGGACAAAAAAATAAAAATAAAAAAATAAACCAAAAAATAAAGAAAGAGAACGTGAAAAGCACAAGAAAATTTTGCATGAGCGCGCGTAAAAAATGGCTGACTAATGGCGACTGCCAGCTGATGCGCGCCCATATTTTTCATATTTTTCATAAATTCCATATTTTTTTCCTACCAATTTGCCGTTAAACACCTTTCAACAAAGAGACGACGCAGCGACAGCGAGGAAACAAAATAAATGAGAACGCAAATAAATTACTGAAATAACCTAACCTCACTACCGTGGCGGTAAATTTAACTAATATTTTAAGCGCTTGCGGGGTTGTTGAAAATCAAAAACTGCCTTCGTAACGAAATTACCGACAAGTGAAAACCGGCCACACTAACTCCTGCGCCTCCTACACCTCCTCGTCAGCGCGCTTAAACGCCCACGCCAAAACTTCATCATCACTTTCCACCACTAACTTGCTGCTGTGTGAATTCATGCATTGAAAGTGAAATTGAAAACGTACAACGACCCCATTCTGCCACATTTTCATTCCTTTTTTTCACTCACCGGTGACTTGCACAGACGTGACGCGTACACACACTTTTACACATACATACATACATACCTATGGTTACATACATATTTATATAGAATCAGAATATTACATTTCCATTTTTATATCATTCAACTTCTTTTTTCATTTCCGCTTTTCCCACTTTTCCGTTATTCACTCCCTATCGTTGTCCTTCTGTAATGTAATTACATAAATACATATATATATTTACCTAACCTAACTTTTTTGTGCGCTTTTTGTAGCCAGACGAAATTTGTTGCCAGACAAAAACATAACAAAAAAAAAAAACACAAACAAATATAAGAAAAGAAAAGCGAAGCGAAGAGAATGGGCAAAAATTGTGCGTTCATCAACCGTTATTTCGCGTAGTGGCAAATCAGCTGACTGCCTTCTACTTGCTGTGCGCCTATTACATTTGCTACGTAACATTTTGTGTGTCTTCGCGTATTTGGTCGTCTCGCATACAGTTGTGGCTAGACTATTTAGTGTCTTACGGATTTCCGTGGGTGAAATTTTCTGAGGTGGAATTAGAGGCTCAGAAGGTGTATTGGATCTACCATAGAATTCGCAGGCGTATTACAGCAGTTATCTAAGGCTGACTATATTTTCCAACGAGTCCATTTTGACCTTCCAAGAGAATTGTGTATCTTCCCTTAATACAGGAAGCCTTATGGCGGTAGCAGAATGGCACTAACCATTACCTGCTTCAAGTCTTTTCTTCAAGTAAGATCCATTTCTAGTTTAGCTCTAGGATGAAATTTGGCTGAGCAAAACAAAGATCTCATTTCCATGCCGAGTGACGAGTTTTATTAAAGAAACAGTCTCCAAACCATGCAAGGAAGTTTGCACTCTCCGAGTCACTTAAATTCACTAATACGGTCTGATTTCTCCATTGCAGAGCACCGTATTCAACTTTTTCTACCAAATTCCTTCTCCCCTCCACTTTAATTCCTCAACACTTTAAGTCAATATTCCATTTACCCCTGTGGCAATATTTAGCTCACCACTCTTATAACCAGACCGTATGTTACGCCAACAAATGGTTACACTTGTCACACCATTGCAACATTTTTGCCGGCAAGCGTCGGCTACGCGTAGGAAAAGCATGTGGAGTTTGTATGCGAAACTCTTGGGCTCGAGCATGGGCTGTTGCCCTAAATATTGTGAATAGTTAACTGCAAACGGTCCTCAGCTCAACTTTCTATTTCGCCGGTGGTTGGTAGAGCTAAATTGTGGCTTATACAAGTATATGTATGTATGTACATACATATGTAAATCGACTGAAAGAAGTGTGTACAAACAATGCGTTCACATAGAATTTAGTATTCAATAGTTAGTACGAGTACAAGGGTGCTCTTGTTGGTTGGTTGTTTGGTTGTTTGGCAAAGTTCCGCACTATCACCACAGGCACGACTCAGCACGGCTCGATGTTGGTTGGACTTTTTGGTTGTTGTTGTTGCTCGTCAGCCTCTTTTGCGCTTTTGTTTACTTTAGGTCGTTACAGTAAATCATTTTAAATGGATTCCTTAATATCATGTAGTCGGCACAGCCGAAACGGGCAAACGGCAAACGGCAACGACAACGGCCTAGTTGGGCTCAATGAATTGCTGACTGCTTTTTTTCAGAGATATCATTTAGTGCTCGTGGCCTCTCCTGCCCCACTCAACAGCTGGTTCCATTTCATTTTCTGCTTTTTCAGCTAACTGTTAACGGTTCTTGCACAGCTTTTTTATAAGTACCTAGTATGTTGTTGATGGCTGGTAGTTTATTTTCATTTCCTTTATTTTCTCCTTGTTGCCAGTTGTTAATGTTCTATTTTATTGTTGTTGGCCATTCAACTTGTATGTTTATTTAGCGGCCCCTTTTTGCTCATTTGAATGAATAGCCTACTCGGCCGACCATTCATTCATTCACTCATTCGCTTTTCTTTTTTTTTGCCTTAACATATATTTCATCATTTACGCCTGCCTCACTCTCTCTCTCTATTCCCTCATGGTGTGCTTTTCATTATGTTTGCTGCTTGTGCGCTGTGTGTGTGTGTGTGTGTGTGTGTAGTCCTTCGGGCTTTAACGCTTCCCTTTTCGATGAAAGTTTTCTTTTTTAAAGCTTAAAGCAAAGCTTACACTTTTGTATTGTGATTTAAAATATTTATTTCTCTTTATTATGCAATTCTTATTATCCGAAAAACCAACTTTCCTGCAGCGCGTCTTCCATATTTTCCGCTTCCTTTGTAATTTTTCCATCACTTTATTGCTTGCTTAAAACGCTCTTTTCCCCCTACCCAACTCTATTTTTACTCCACATTTACTGCCACCCTCTGCTTTACTTTATACATAAATATGTATATAAGTACTTGTATGTATGTATATCTCTCCACTCATTTGTTCCAGGGTACTTTATGCCGCCACTTTTCCTACTTCAACAACTAGCAACACGTAGAATTAACTGTTAAATTGTACTACTTTTTGCCACAAAAGCTAAATCGATTTTCATACATAACGATTTTTTTCCAGACAAATGATTTTTCAAATTTTTCCTCTAAAAAATTTCTCCTCCTTTCTTTCATTCACTACGATTCTGAAAAAAGAAGGGGGAAAACGATACTTTGCTTAAATTCAACTGGTTTGAGTCCCAAACAGTCACTGCTTACTACATATGAGGGGATTAACAAAAGTTCGGTCAGTTGATGACTTTCTCATTGGTTTTTGTTAAATCTAAAAATACCAAATCCTTTGAAATCGCTTTATTACTCTTCCTTTCAAATTTTGGAACGATCGGCTTAAATGAAGACGAGAAAATGCAAGATAGCTGAGGATAGGTCAGACGAAATTCGACCACTAACGCAAACAGAAATTCGCCATGTGATTCTCTTCGGGTTTCGGCATAATTTACAGCCAATACAAATATTCAGTGAATACCAAATTGCATATGAAACGATTGCACCGTCCTTAACGACTATTTTTTAATGGTTCCGAAGATTCGCTGTAACACTGGTGAAGTCCAAAATTGACGAAGAGCCACGATTGACACAAGAAATGGTTTCTAATGATTTGGACTTGAATGCCATACCTGCAGCGCGAATATTAAGTAATCATCTGGGATACACAAAGAAATCTCCTTGATGGGTACCATGAATTTTAACTGAAGCCCAAAAGAAGGCTCGGGTGCATTTTGCTCGATTTTTCCTAAACAAATTCGAAAATACTCAATCTAGCAACTTTAGAAAAGTCGCTACAGGTGACTAATCTTGGTTCTATATGTGCGATACCGAAACCAAACAGCAGTCCATGGTATGGAGCCCAACAGGAGCAAACCCACCCGTAAAATCTGAGTAACAAAAATCAGCAACAAAAGTAATGATGTCTGTTTACTTCACCCGATCTAAAGTCATAGCTGCTTTTCCCCCGGGTCAGACGGTAACTGCAAAATGGTACACCGAAAAGTGCTTTGCAAAAGTTTTCAAAAATTTGCTGGAAAACAGGAAAAAAGAGAATTTGTGGCGCTATTTTTTACATCATGACAACGCGCCATCCCACACTGCTGAAATAACGAGTAATTTTATTGCGATCTCTGGGATCGAAGAAATACATACGTCTAGCACCATACATGTATTCCTCAGGTATAGCACCTTGTAATTTCTGATTAGTTCCAAAAATTAACAAAAATTAAAAGAAAAGGTCTTTAATAGCAACGAGGAAATAATTAACGCAGTCAATGCTGAACTTGATAAACTTAAATAGTAAGATTTTGAAGACTGTTTTCAGAAGTGGATCTATAGGCATAAGAAATTTATTGAAATCAATGGCGATTATGTAGAATTTTTTATATTTTCAAAGACAAAGGTTACGAATAAATACAAGAAGAATTTTTTATGTTTTTCCTGGTCAACTTACCGAACTTTTGTTAATCACCACGTATATATTGAAGCCTGCATTCAAACACACATCCAATAATACAATACTAGCTCGTACCTACATATTTAAAGCCAACGCCAGAGTTTGTTCGATTCTACAGCGATTTGAACTTTTACATGAAGAGCAAAATCACTTCAAACACCCTCAACAGTGAGGCTACTTGTTTGTATGTAAGTATGTTTGTATTGTTTGGTAAAGGTCATTTATTATACTCGCTTGACACCTTCTTTGTATGTACATATGTATGTACATCTGCTCGTGCTTCTATTCCCGTTGTGTGTCCCTTGCCTGATTACCTACTGTTTGTTGTTGTTGTTGTTTACAACCCTGAAATCCTGTATTGCCAGACAATTGCTTAATGCAGCCCTGCTTGCGTGACCCTTTCAAAGCCCAGAGCTATTAATATTAAAAGCTTTTTTCTTTTCTTTTTTTATTTCCTTCCTTTGCCGGTCTAAATCTTTGGTTCTCCCTAAAGTGTTTTTGTTATGTTTTTCTTTGTGCTTAACGCTTTTGCTTTTATTTTAGATTTTTTTTTTTAACTTTTCCAAACGGTTTACTCCACCACTTTGCTTTAGTTACCTTAGTACTTTTGCTTCAAACTTCTGTGTTTCTATATTTTTTGTGCAGCAAATTACATGAACTTGCAACTTTAAAATGTTTACCAAAAGTCAATAATATTGATTTTTTCTTTGCTTTATTTATTTTGTTTGTTTTTGTTTTGCCTTCACTTCATTTTTGTTTAACTTTAAGCTGCATTAAAAATGCATTTAAGAAGTTTGTTTATGTAAACAGTTGAGGTTTTTATTGAGTCTATTTTTGTTTGTGGTGTTTGATGTTTGTGTATTGTGTTCTAATTTTATATGATTTTAGAGACTGAGTTTTTTGAATAAATTCTGTAGATTTTCTATTCATTGATTTATGAGAAATTAGTTAAATGGTGTAAGTGTAAATTTTCTTTGAGAAAATTGAGGTTATTTTTATAGTTTGAAAAGTTTGAAAAATTTATTCCTGGTTAGATAGGTGTGAGGGTGGTTTCAATCTATACTTTAACTTTTCCATGTACTTGGACTTTCTAATAAAAATCTCTTCTAGTTCGCGGCACCAGCCAAGTGCCATATGGAATCCACAGATTAAGAAGCCAATTTTTACTCCTACAAGGATAAGAAATTAATTCCAACTCCTAATCCATTCTGCAGGCAAATCTTTTTGGGGATTTATTCCTTATGTAAACAGCGTTTTGCATTGCATCAGCTTTAGTAAGTATTCGCAGTTCGACTACAATTGAAGACACCAAGTGAAGTTTAGTCCTACTTTACTTAAACTTTCCAACGGAGTGGTAGGTCTCACTTTTCCTCTGATTCAATTGTATTGAGCACTTTCAAAACTACAACATTTTAGCTTTTACGTCAATCTGAACCAAACATTGTAGTCACATATAATATTAGGTGAAATAATCAGTTCGTTCAGTTTTTTATTGATTTTTCTAAATATGAAAACTTTGTATACATTTGTCCAATTTAAGTCAAATATGAGCCGTTTTGTTTGTTAACTTGTTGCCAACGAGATGCCTACTTCATTATACCCCTCACGGAGAACGCTGCGTCCCTATTGGCAAAAAACTCAGAGAGCCAATTTTCACTGGTTTCTCTTGAGATCAACTTCTTACCATTAAGCGCGTTCGCCATGGACAGGAAAAGATGGTAATCACTTGGTGCCAGGTCCGCACAATAAGGTGGGTGCATTAGGACCTCCCATCCAAGCTATTGGAGCTTCTGGCGCGTCCGATTTAAGTCAAATATGCACCGTTTTGTTTGTTAACTTGTTGCCAACGAGATGCCAACTTCATTATACCCCTCACGTAGAAGGCTGCGTCCCTATTGGCAAAAAACTCGGAGAGCCAATTTTCACAGGCTTCTCTTGAGGCCAACTTCTCACCATTAAGCGCGTTCGCATGGACAGGAAAAGATGGTAATCATTTGGTGCCAGATCCGGACTATAAGGTGGGTGCATTAGGACCTCCCATCCAAGCTCCTGGAGCTTCTGGCGCGTCACCAAAGACGTGTGTGGCCTGGCGTTGTTCTGATGGAACACAATTCGGCCTCTGTTGATCAAACATGACCTCTTCTGGATGAGTGCTGCCTTCAAGCGGTCCAGTTGTTGGCAGTAGAGGGCCGAATTGAGCGTTTGGCCATAGGGGAGCAGCTCGTAGTAGATGATTCCTTGCAAATCCCACCAAACACACAGCAAAATCTTCCTGGCCGCCAGTCTTGGCTTGGCTACCGTTTCCGCCGGCTCACCGCATTTCGACCACGACCGATTTCGCTTGACGTTGTCGTACGTGATCCACTTTTCATCGCCAGTCCCCAAACGCTTCAGAAATGGCTCGTTTTCGTTGCGATTCAACAGCGATTCGCAGATGGAAATTCGGTCCATTATGGTTTTTTGCGTTAGTTCGTGTGGCGCCCAAACATCGAGCTTCTTTTTCAATCCAAGGTTATGCAAATGGTTCCAAACGGTTTTCTGGCTTATCTTTAGTTCCTCAGCAATTAAATAAGTGTTCACGTGATGGTCTGTTTCCACTATTTCTATGATTTTATCGCAATTTTCGACGACAGGCCTCCCGACGCGTGGTGCATCTTTGACCGAAATTACCGGAACGGAACCTAGCAAAAACACTTTTGTGCTACACTTTCGTTTACAGTATCGGGGCCATAAATTAAATTAATTTTTTAAGCCGCTTTTGCTGCTTTTTCGCCTTGATCGAAGAAAATTTGTAAAACATAGCGAATTTTCTCTTTGCTGGTGTTCATCTTTGACGAGCGCTCACAACGTACTGAGCCAATCAATCGAAAAAATGTCGAAGATAAACTTTTAGCGCGAATAAACACGTTTTCAGCGCCGTATAGTATGACATGATGCGACACGTAACACTAGTACTAAGCCATCTCTTAGAGAAAAACCGAACGAACTTTTTACTTTAACTAATATTTCTACAATCCGCTGTACACATTTTAATATTTCTTTAGTTTATCAATTTTAGGACGCAGAAAAGTTGCTTGAAGAAGCGTAGTTTTCATCTTTTAACTTCTCCTTGAGATAAGAAAAGCAGCTAACATTATGACACATCTCTCTCTAATTCTCCCATTATTGCCAGCTTCAGACGCACAATTCACAATCCACATTCAAGGAAATTCAACGTCTTTATGGCTTTATTACTGCACACTTCATTCTAATTCATTTTCGCCATGCTCCTACTAGCTACCACACACACATGTACATAAAATGTAATTCGCTGGCGTAAATTGTCGCGTTAGCATAAATTGTTGTAATTACGGTCCAAACAATTTAGATAACATCGATATGGTTGGTTATGCCAAGTGCCCACAAGCACGTAGACGAGCTCAAACGACGCTTCTAAATCGTCAGAAAACAACTCTTTACTAACTAGTTCCTGTGTGTATGCATGTATGTATGCAAGTGCTTATAAGGGAACACATTTGACATTTAGCCATCATAACAATTATACAAAATTGTTGGTAATAAAAGTAAGCAACAACAAAAAATAACCGCATGTGCTTTAAAATATATACATATAATCATATGAATATACATATGTAAGTACATATGTAGCACGTTTATGCCCCCAACAATGCACTTGCTTGCCTGTATTGACGCGCCGGAGACCGCCAGCAGTAACACGAACAGCGAGTTAGCGCCATAAATTTTTTTTTTTTTGTTTTTTTTTTTCATAAAAGTATGTATGTTTGAATGGCAACGCAAAAAAGGGTTGACGTTTAGCACTTTATGTTCATAAATATGGGTTGCCCAAAAAGTAATTGCGGATTTTTCATATAGTCGGCTTTGACAATTTTTTTGAACGGCGGTGACTCTGTAATTGCATTCTTTCTTTTGTCAGTTATTAGCTGTCACTTTTAGCTTGCTTTAGAAAAAAAGTGCGCGAAATTTTGATTACATTTGTTTGTTTGGCGTCAATTTTAATATGGAGCCCACAAAAGAACATTTTCGTCATATTTTACTTTATTATTTCCGTAAAGGAAAAACGCGGAGCAGGTTGCTAAAAAGTTACGAGATGTGTATGGTGATAAAGCCTTAAAAGAAAGACAGTGTCAAAATTGGTTTCGCAAATTCCGTTCTGGAGATTATTCACTTAAAGGTGAGCCACGTTCAGGTCGGCCAAGTGAAGTTGACGATGACGATATCAAGGCTTTAATCGAATCGGATCGTCATGTAACTGAGCGTGAGATAGGAGAGAAATTAAATATACCAAAGTCAACCGTTCATTATCACATAAAAAGTCTTGGACTCGTAAAAAAAACTTGATATTTGGGTACCACATGAATTGAAAGAATTTCATTTAACAAACCGAATCAACGCTTGTGATATGCACCTTAAACGCAATGAATTCGATCCGTTTTTAAAACGAATCATAACTGGAGATGAAAAATGGATTGTTTACAATAACGTCAATCGAAAACGATCATGGTCCAAGCATGGTGAACCAGCTCAAACCACTTCAAAAGCTGATATCCACCAAAAGAAGGTTATGCTGTCTGTTTGGTGGGATTGGAAGGGTGTGGTATATTTTGAGCTGCTTCCAAAGAACCAAACGATTAATTCGGATGTTAACTGTCAACAATTGGACAAATTGAATACAGCCATCAAGGAGAAGCGACCAGAATTGGTCAATCGTAAAGGTGTTGTATTCCATCATGACAACGCCAGACCACACACATCTTTGGTCACTTTTGATGCATCCACCATAAAGCCCTGACCTTGCACCATCAGACTACCATTTATTTCGATCTTTGCAGAACTCCTTAAATGGTAAAACTTTCGGCAATGATTAGGGTATAAAATCGCACTTGGTTCAGTTTTTTGCAGATAAAGGCCAGAAGTTCTATGAGCGTGGAATAAGTTTATTTAAAAATGCATTTACTTTCTTTTAAAAAATCCGCAATTACTTTTTGGGCAACCCATACGTATACTAGTATATATAATATATGTAGGTACAAGCATATCTGTAGTTGTATGTGCGCTACAAAGGGGGGCACTGAATGGCATTGCTTATCCGACATGTGTCTGGCGACCAGAAAAATGGCTCCCCTTTTTTCGCTGGGCTTACATTTCACTTGGTTTTAGTTTTTAGTTCTTATTGTTGCATAGCATAACACAATCTACTATGTATATGTACACGTATGTGTATGTAAACTGTTTTATTTGTTTATAGGTATATGTATTTAATTGTTTTGTTGCACGTGTCAACATAACGTTCTTATTAAAGTTGTTGTTGTTGTTGAATTGTTTTTTTGTTACTTAGTTATGCTTATTTGATTTGTTGGGCAGCTTTTCTTTTCATGCTCACGTGACATTTGCTAAAGATGGGGCGCGTTTTCATCAATCGCTGCTTAATCGATTGGTTATTTTGTTATCGATAACAGTCACGTGGTCTCATCATTTTTTTCTCTATTTATCTTGGAGCTTTATACTGCATATTTCAGTAATTTGCACAAAGGAAATGTGATCAGATTTGGCGTAGAGGCAAAATCAGATTAAAAGTGTTTTACACTTCAATAATTCTTTTTAGGTTATTGGGTGTATGCATTAATTCATACGGTTTTTTTTCGAAAATTAAGACTTTATTGTGAAAAAATTGTTATAAATTTAATGTTCAAAGTATTGCCCATCGGAAACGTCGATGTTTGCCCATCTTTCTGGCAGTTTGTGGATCCCATCCCAAAAGAACTTCTCCGGCTTGGAGCTCAAGAAAGAATCGAGCCAATTTCTGATACCCTGTTCTGAAGTGAAGCGTACTCCGGTGAGGGCATTCTGCATTGATCTGAACAAGTGGTAACCGGTAGGTGCTATGTATGTCTGGGCTATAAGGCGGGTGAGGTAGAACTTCCCACCCACAGTTTTCCAAATAGTTTTTAACTGCCCTTGCAACACGATGAAAAATTATTGATTCGTGTCTGGTCGCATATTCTGGTCGTTTTCCGCGGTGGCCTTTTTCAAACGAATCAATTGTTTTCGGTAGGGGTCCTTATTGATCGTCTGGCCCGATTTCAATAGCTCATAATAGAGCACACTCTTGTGGTCCCACCAAATACATAGCATAACCTTGGCACCATGGATATTCGGCTTTGATGTGGATGTGGATGGTTGGCCTGGCTTCACATACGGATCTCTTGCGCTTTGGGTTATCATAATGAATCCTTTTTTCATCGCCAGTGACAATCCGATGCAAAAATTACTTCTTTTGGTGGCGTTGAAGCAACATTTCCGACATGCAGAATCGACGTTCGACGTCTCTTGGCTTTAATTCATAAGGCACCCAATTTCCAAGCTTCTGGATGAATCCTAATGATTTTAATCGCTTGATCAACTCCTAATACTTTTACAAGTTCTTCTTGCGTCTGGCATGCATCTGCGTCGAGCAATGTCTCCAATTCTTCGTCTTGAAATTTTTTGGCTGTCCGGGTCGTTCTCCGTCGATTTAGTCGAAATTGCCATTTTAAACCGTGCTAACCACTTTTGGCACGTTCATTTGGCTAAAGCATGGTCACCATAAACGTCCAGTAAAATACGACGGCTTTCGGTAGCACTTTTCTTCATGTTAAAGTAATAAAGAAGAACTCCCCGCAAAAACTCTTTATCTGGTACAATTTTCGACATTTTCAAATGAATGAAACAAATTGTTGTTCACGCTAAAACGAATGACATCTACTGAAAACGACGCGAAATGACAGTATCTTTGAAATGAATATAGCCACAGATGAACACGACGCGAAATAATATTAGTAGAGCCCTCTCTTAGAAAACCGCACGAATTAATGCATACACAGGTTTCAATTCAGAACAAAATGTATAAAAGGGAAGATGTCCGCGATTTTTGCATAGTCAATGAACCAAAATGAACTGTAGTGTAAGTGTGGAGTAGTCATCACCACCAAACTAGGATAGTGGCTTGAAAGCTGAGTACGGTGAGGTCAAATAGGGGACAAATTAATTATGTACGTGTAGATTCCAAGTACTTGCCAATCTATAAAGTCACGCCTCTTTTTATAGATTTTAAATGGAAAAAAACTACTGAATTTCGAGAACCCAATGGAAAATGCAAAATATTAAGTATTAAAATATTCGCAACTACAAATAAGGTATAATTTAATGTAAATAAGAAACCGTCTACCAAATGTCTATAAAATACCGAAAAGATAAAACCTGATCACGAAGATAGGTAGAATAGCCGAAAATTGGATGTCGAAATCGAGAATAGTAAGGCTAAAAGAAATATTATCAAAACTTGGATACGAAGCGAAGGATATTAAACATAAGCAAATAAGTGCCCGACCTGAAAGGAAAAAAAATATTATAAAATAGTAGTCAAACGGAAACAAAAAATCAAATATAGCTTTCGTTTTCAAAATACCGCAATTGAAGCACAGAAAAGTGATAACAGTTATGAAAAAAGGGATAAAGGAAATCGGTTACAGAAAACAATCAGTTAATACCAGAAAAAGAATGCCAAGAAAGGAAACCACATGTAGGTATGTTAGAGAAACCCGGCTACCAGTTAAAAGAATACGAGAAACCGAATGCAAAAAATCTAGTATTTGAAGAGCTATCGTGCTAAATACCTTAAGTTTAATGGATTTTGTCCAAGGAGAAGGGCGAATGTTCTTGATGAAAAATTATATTATTATAGAGGAATTCTCTCTCCCGATTAGGCATGCGTTATCAGTAACAGCCCTTGAAGACAGATATATCAAGCTTGAAACTTCTTGGTCTGAAATTTTTTTTGGCTTAACAGGGATTCCTTTTACTTTTACGAAATCCTGAATGAGAGAAACTTTTGCAAATAAATGAAAATGCCACAGATTAAACAAACATATGTATCAAAATCGCCTTCAAGTTGGGTGGCCATGCACCGAAAATCTCCTAATTTAGTTTAATTCAACAATATTTGTATTTCAACAATTTAATGTGCAACACATCTCACTTAACAAATCTTCAAATAAAAAATAATACGTATTGGGAAATGTACTATAAATACACCTATACTCATACATAATTAACTCACATACAGTAAAAACTGAAAATTCCTCTATAAGCTTTTGTAAGACATTCTTCCCCTATCACCAATATCCGCTCTCCCGGCGATTGAGCCACCGAACCGCAGGTGATTCACAATAAGCGCCAAACAAAAAAGTTCATAGTTTGTGTAGGCAATTAAAAGGCTTAATAGGCAGCGATTTCTTGCTTCACATAATTAATTGCTTTTCACCACAAACGGTACACGTAAATGCCAGCGCAGAGTTGCATGTGGAGTCTGACGATACAGACGCCTGCCACTTCACACATCATTTGAAAGGAGAGAAGCGTGTGTGAGTAAATACTTCAATACAGATGAACATGAGCTTTCACTGAAGTAGTAGACATACAAACAAAGTGGCTGCTGTAATTTATTGGAAATTACAAATAAAAAAAAAACCACAAAAGAACAAAATCAAAATTGCAAAATACACCACTACGCCCCAGCATTTGGGCATCTGTAGGTGGCAGCAATAAAATGCCAATACAAATAGCGAAAATGTTCAGTGTTTATGGTTGCTGCACGGAATTCCATGTGCCGCGCTCAATAGCTGCCTGTTTTATGCGCGTTTTTTTTTTTTTTTTTTGTTTTTCTTTACTTCTCGCTTTTTGTATTTCTTTAATTCCCCTCGGTGGAGCATTGCCAACACATGATTCATTAAAATTTACGCTTTCAGCGTTTATATTTGCTTTTGGGTGTTTATTTTACGCCAGTGGAAGCTTCAAACGGCAGTTGCAGGCGGCCAGCAGCAGAGGCAGCCATGCAATTCAAGCAGCCCAAACACCTCATAATTCGATGTAATTGCGCGCAGTCAAACGGAGGCACTGACGAAAGCCAAGGCGATAAAGCGCAGTTGGTGCAGCGAGTGAGAGTGTGTGCTTGCACCCCTGAGTATTCATTTCGAGATATAGAGGTACGCACGCATTTCTATTGCTGACTGTGTGGCATGCAACAGTGCGCTTATTGATTTTGGAATTCTTCACACTTCATTTCCAAATACTCCAGCCGAGGCGAATAACACGGCACAGAAATAATTTAACCATAGCAGCGGTAGAAGTGGTTGAATGGGAAGTCAAAGGAGGTGAGTGAGAATGTTTGCGGAATCGAAATCGCGGATGCTGTACATTTAAGAAAGAGTTGCATTTTTTATTTTATTTAAGAGAGGGTCGGCTTTGAATTTTGCCATGATTTCGCGTCTACGAATAAGTTTCTCAGGAGTTAAAGTCCCCTTGGGACGAAGAGTAGCAAGTGATTTTGGATCCCTTTAAATCCTAATCACAGTGAATGTGTAGCTGGAAGAGGATTGTAAGTAGTTTTTATATATGTTTCCTTGGAAGGGGGATATAAATAATAAGGTCTTAATTCCAAAATGTCTATTGGTTCTTGCTGTATGACTTTGGTCCTATTGAACTTGTCTTGTTAACCATTTTCAATTGCCTGCTTCCACTAAACGAGCCAGCCTAATAACGCTAGAGCTTATGACTCTTTGGGTAGGTTGTCAAAGAGATAAACAAAGATTTCGACTCCAAAATGCTGGTTTAAATATATAACTACGTCCTCGGCTCTAGTTTCAAGTTAGCGATCACCCAACATATGAAATGATCATCACTCGGCGCCACATAAATGAGGATCTACCTGTTTCAAAGCTCCATCTCATCACTAGTAGTTATGTATATATGTAAACTGCTTAAATAAACAAAGAGCCACTCGCCATTAGTAATCATTAGTAGTCAGTATTTCACGAGTAAATGACGGTAGTGTATTTACATATGTACATACTATTGTACACCTCTTGCCCTAACTTCCACTGACCATACTGTATTTGCATTCCCACTGCATTGTATGTATTTCATTTGAATCGCTCGCACGGGATTCTCTGAAAGCGTTACAACTGTACTATACGAGTACATCACGTATACACAGTGGCAATTCTGGGAAGAGTGTACAAACAAGATACCAAACAAAAATTCTTCTTCTCACATTCATGTCATGAGAGGAACCTAAGCAAACAAGTAATCTTAAGAATGTCAACAAACATTTTTCCAGTGTATCATCTAATTTGGGCTGCGAGCATAGTGGAGCAGAACGTTGAATAGCAATGAAAGGGAAAAAAAAATTTTTTTCCAATATTCTTTACCTTTTATTCTTAACCACACTGCGCTTTGCTGCTTCGCCTTGTTCTTAGCTTTAAAAGGCGATACCGAGAATTGTTAGATCTTATTTACATAATAATAACATTTAATTAATTTTACAAATATTTAAAATTTATTTATCAGGTTTGAGTTTCCATATTATCTACTTATTTGCATCTTTTTCTCCTTTTACTTACAGAAATGGGTCTTCGTTACTGCGAGACACCTGCCGTCGGTACTTGCTGTACGTACAATATGGAGACGCGTCTGGCGCTACAATCGCGCATCCAATTGGAGAAACAGTCCAGAGAGCAGATAACGAAAATGTCAAACGCTTTGGCGGCGAAAGCGCAAAAATATAATTGTAAGTTGGAAAAATTGTATTTATGTATTTCAGGAAGAGTTAAAAAAGAGAACCGAGAAGTACGAGAAATATATTTTAAGAGCAAATGTGCTCTTCTTTGCACCATAGCAGCCATTGAAGCTTCAAAAGCATGTGATGAGTACGAAAGACTATTAAATATTCCTTTTTATCGAATATCCATTTAGCCAGACGTCCAAGGTATTACAAGCTGGCTTTCATTTTCAATGTCGTATAGTCACGACACTCTTTGCCAAAATAGACAGGGTCTCGCAGTTTAAACATGCGAGTACAAGCATCGCTCCTATCCATGATCAAGCACACTTAACACTGCTGGCCGGTTTTGATATCAAAGGTGGTTCTGGTGTAAAGGTTCCTCTCACTTTGGTAAATGCTCGAATCATTTAGTGTTTTTTTTTAACTCACCAGATCGCTAAATAAAAATTTACGATGATGCGATATCACACTTTGTGTGGCTGGACAATGATTGTGGTAGAGCTTTACCGACTGCTCCTCATCTATGTTCCGTTTCTGCAACTGCGATAGAAGTTGCTAGCGAAGTTGAGCATTCTTCTTCCGTGAGTTCCTATCAGATAGTGTCCAGCTATTACACCGGTTGAAATGTGTTGAAGGTTGGGTTTAGAAGCAGTAGAGACCTTGTTTTCATGTTGTGATGAAGCATCGGCCTTTCTCTCAATGATTTTGAATATATAATAGCTTCAATTTTTCTCCTTTAGAGATAAATCACATTCTTTGCAGTTACCTGAAGTGTCTAGGAATGTATAAACCGACACGCCAAAGAGCTACAGGAAACCAAACACTCCAGAACCTCTTTAGTGGATCTAGCCTTCTGTTTGAAAGCGTAGCCTTTTTTGAGAAGCTGCTAAGCCACAAACTGTGAGCTAAATTCTGTTCTGAATGTAGAACCAGCTTAATAAGACTCTTATCATTTGGGAAGTTATTAAGGTTTTTGTGACAAAAATATTAGCTAAGGTAATTTTCACTTTAGCGACAAAGCCCTTAACTGTCAACTACGAATCTTTATGAGATCTTAATAGCATTTCAAATAGGGTATAATTCTTCTTTCTCTTTCTAATTCATCCATACACTTCGTTCATCATATATGAATTTAGCTAAATTTAATATTTCCTTACCAAATTAGCACCAAAATCTCTCTCCCTCGAGAGGCGTGACCCCGTTATATTTGTGGCTAAATTATAAGTGTCAAAAATTACATAATTTTGACTAGTACCGTATCGAGTTCACTGCTTGGAGACTCAAAGCGATTTTTACACTCCCCAAATACCATTAAAGAGTCGTTTTACAAGTAAAATAAATTTTAAATTTAACCTGCGCTTTGCCAGAGGAAAAGGTCAATGACGTGACGCGAGACCCAAGCCGCAAGTTGGGATATAGAAAATATTTATCAATGTGTGCGTCTGTCTAAATTTTCTATGACACAATTAACTTGACACCCACTTGAACTGAAATAAGATGAATGATCAGCGCCGGCAGCCACAGCAAGCAATCGAGCGAATTAGTGATTCCAACGCAAGAAATAGGGGAGTTTACATACAACACTAATTGTGTGCACAAGTATTTGTATGTATGTAATGTACGCTCAAATCTGTTTTATCTCATATGACACATTGCCAACAAGATTATTGACGGTGGCGTTGCTGCTGCTGCTGCTGCTGCTGCCGCCGCTTAAGCGACCCTCCTCCAACGGTAGCAGCACAAGTGGCTGTTAAATGAAACGTTTATTCGGTTGCATGTTGCGCATGCGGGCCACGAAATTAAATCGTGCATGTACTCCAGCAATTTGTAACTTTTTTTTTGTTTATTGCATGTTATTGCTACTGTTGTGCGCTTGTATCAACATAAGTTTTGGGCTAGCGGATGTCGAATTTTCCAATTACAATAATTTAATGTTACCCGCCAAAAACAGGCAAATCTAATTTTTGTACAACCAAATATGTTCGTATTGTGATTATCAAATCTGAGTCGCTTAATAAGCGTGAAGAGCCGTTGGCGGATGTCTCAAGTTGATCAGCGCATGCGTCGCATTAAATATGCACAAGCGTTGTTTGAATTGTTTTAATTCTATATTTTCTCATTAAAGCAATTTCCGCTCTATACACATTTTTTTGTGTATTTTACGTTTATTTAATTTGATTTTAATTAACTATTTTTTATTTAAAAAAGTATTTTATTTTTTATAAATAAATACATTTTTTATTTAATTTAGTTTTTTTTAATTCATTTTGATTTATTCTATTTTATTTTTTTATTTATTTAAATTTACTACATTTCATACATTTCCCTTAATTCCATTTATATAATTTTTATTTTATTTCATTTTAATTTATTCTAATTAATTTTATTTTAATTTTTTGATTTTTATTAATCTATTTTTACTTTTATCCTAATTTATTTTATATTATTTCATTTCATTTTATTTCATTTTTATAAATTTACTTTTATTTTGTTATTTTTTTTTTGTAAATTTTTTTTAATTTTATTTTTTTTTTGTATTTATTCTCTGTTATTTTCTTTAGTTTACTTTTTTATTTTATTTTAATTCTATATTAATTTATTTTCTGTAATTTTATTTTTATTTTTTATTTCATTTTAATTAAATCTATTTCTGATTTAATTTTATTTTGCTTTATATTAAATTCTTTTATTTTATTTTATGTTATTATTCAATTTATGGTAGTTAATTTTTATTTTATTTCATTTTAATTCATTTTATTTTAATTATTTTATTTTTTAATAATTTATTTTATTAATTTATTATTACTATTATTATTATAATATTTATTTATTTTATACTAATTTATTTTAATTATTTCATTTCATTTGATTTTGTTTAATTTTTATAAATTTATTTTTATTTTGTTAATTTTTTTCATAGAATTTTTTATATATTATTTTGTTTTATTTATTCCCTGTTATTTTCTTTAGTTTATTATTTTTATTTTCTTTTAAATTTATTTTACTTTAGTTTCTGTTATTTTATTTTTAGCTTTTATTGCATTGTTAATTTTTTTTTTTTAATTTTACACCTTCATTTTAACTAAGTATATTTTTGATATAATTTTATTTTGCCTTTTTTTATTTTATATAATATAATAACATATATTTTTTTATTATACTTTTATTAATTTTATTTTATTTTTATTTTATTTTAATTGAATTTTCTTTATTTTGTTTTATTTTAATTTAAATTAATTTTTGCAATTTTTTATTAAAATCATACAAGTCTTATTAAAGATTTAATTATTTTCAATTTCTTTCAGCCATCTTTCGCAAATTATTAAGCGAATCCAAGGAGGAGTTCCACAAAATGTTCACACGCACTTACGGCGTTATCTATCAACAGAATTCTTACGTTTTCTCCGATTTATTTAATGAATTGGAAAATTACTATACACGTGGTCGGGTTGATTTGCTGCAAGTGATGGATAAATTCTTCAACACACTGTATCAGAAAATGTTCCAAGTGCTAAATGGACAATATTCTTTCGATGAGAAGTAAGTTAAAGTTTATTTTAAATTAAAAAATTCTCAAAAAATAAATTCTAAAAAATATGAATTAAAATTAATTTTAATATATGTAAGAAAATATTTTTTATTTATTTATTTATTTTTGTTGTGCGAATTACTGTAACCGAGTAAAAGAATATAAACAGACATTGACCTCTGTGTTTGGCTAAAGTATTTACAGAGAGAACAAGATATTTATTTTCAAAATAATGGAGCAAAAAACATGAAACCGCAAAGTAAATGATATGGTGTTGATACTTCATATATTTTATTTTATTTTGTTTTTCTTTTATTTTTACTTTTTTTCCTCTTGAACATGCTGTCCACTAGGCATTGTGACCAAAAGCCTTGCCACGCACCAAAAAATTCACACAAAATTGGCTTAAATTTCAGACAACTAAATATACTTGCAAGTGTATATATGTGCATATGTACATAGTAATATACAAAGTAAACGTATATGTACATATGTACATACATATAGGAACGGCTTGAGCAACAAAAGGCTGTTTATTTTCAAGTTGTAAAGTGATAGAGTGATGACCAAGCTTGTCAACGAAAGTCAAGTACCATGACAAACAGCTAAAATTACGGTTTTTATAAGTAAACCAAGCATTTATTTCATACTTATGCATATGTATGTACATACAATATTTAGTATATAAGAATATTCCTGCATAAAAGCGTTTGAAATTTCTTTCTACAAAACAAAAAAAAAAAAATAAAAGATTAAAATTAAATAAAAAAACAAGCACCGGCTGTAGGGTCAAGTTCTGGCGGATATAGTACTTGTAAGTACATATATATAAAAACACATTTAAACACTTTAAAGCGCTGGTCAGCGAATTGGGGAACACAAAGGCAGGCCCGACCGCAACGGGCTCGTGTTACCCACGCGTGCATTTCGGTTTACCGAAGCATTTAAAAGTAATGCAAACAAAGCAAATAAGACTATCAGCGAAAAGACAAAAAGAAAAAGGAAAATAACGGTACAAAATGCAGGCAATTTTGTAAGGAAATAAAAAAAGATGGCATATACTCTTACCTTACTGCTCGTATGTATAGTACATATGTAACGAATGAAGACACATTCATTTGTATATATTCATATCTCTTAGCCGGTAAAAGCCTTGTAACAAACCAAGAAAATATGTAAAACAGCAAAAAAAAAAGAATATTCATAAGCTATTTACAACGATTAGCTTAAAAGGCGCGTTGACACCTCCACTCATAGGCATAGCGAGCATGTAGTAATCTTTGTATGTACTATAAGTATGCATGTACATATGTAGGTATGTACTCCCAGCGAGTGTCCACACCACTCAGCAGCATTTTTCATTCATAAACAAATAAAAGCGCAGAATGGCCGGAAGCATAGTGACTGGGCCAACAAGCTTCGAACAAACAGCATACTGAATACTATACATACATATATACACACATATATTGTTTCGTTATTTGCGCCTTCTCACCTCTTTAAATACTCGTTGTTCACCGAAACGTTTTTATAGCCAACACAACTCGTTTAAGAGGGGTCATTGTAGACAATGAAAAAAAAAGCAAAAAAAAAATTAAAATAAAAAAAATAAAAAAAAACGAGAAGACTTTTAAGTGCCACAAGAAATAAAAAAACACACACAAGCATATAATAAATAATAGCAGAAAAGCTTTGTACGATACCTTCTACTGAAATATAAACGGAGACTTTATCCATAACTCGACAAGAACAAGACATATGGCCATACTTTTTTTTTGCTTAGGTTGGCAGGACTGTTATATGTTTACATGTCAAATTTGAGCGCGATCTGTCACATAGTTTTTTTTTTACGGCACTATAAACAAGTCAACCTCGAGTGTGTTTTTCGAATTTTACTATGGAAATTAACGTTGAGCAAAAGATTTTGTTGAAATTTTGTTATTCCAATGGAATAAGTGCGACGGACGCAATGAAAATGTTGCAGAAGGCATATGGGGAGTCTTGCCTATCACGTGCACGTATTTTTGATTGGTATAAGTCGTTCAAGGACGGCCGTACATCGCTGGAGAACTTGCCCCATGATCGTCGTCCAGCAACGTCAATAAACGAAGAAAACATCGAAAAAGTAAAGAAAATTGTGTTGGAAAATCGTCGTGTGACTGAAAGAGAGATAGCTAGTGAGCTCAACATATCAAATGGATCCGCTCATAGCATTATTCACGATGTTTTGGGCATAAGACGTGTGTCTGCTCGACTTGTTCCAAAATTGTTGCCCATACGTCTCGTCTTGTACGCGTTTATTTGACCGAAAACAACGTAAATATTGTTCCGCAAGCACCGTATTCACCCGACATGGCACCGTGTGACTTTTTTCTTTTCCCTAAACTCAAATTGCCGCTTCGTGGAAAGCATTTTCAGTCGATTGAAGTCATAAAAGAGAATTCGAAGAAGGAACTGAAAGCCATACCTAAAGCGGCCTACCAGAAGTGTTATGAAGATTGGAAAAAAAGGTGGCATATGTGTATCGCCTCTAATGGTAACTATTTTGAAGGGGATAAAATAAATATTGAAGAATAATTAACCGTTTTTGTTTTATTGAACAGTCTCGTTTATATTTGAGCAGAAGGTACTATACACTTTTACACCTCCGAGAAATTTGTCGCAAAGCCTGGTTTTCAGTGAATTTACTCTATTTTCTGAATTATTTTCTTTTCTTATTTTAAGCATTATTTGCTTTTCCAAAAGCCGCTTTATTGTCGGCCCTTAGCATTAGCTTTCTTGCTTTCATTTATTTCTTGGAACTCTGCTGCTCAAAGGGCACTTGCTTCAATTTCTTCACTTCTTTTTCAAGCAAAATGAGAAATTTGTGAATTTTTTCGTTTATAAAAAGTGCAAAAAATTGTTGTGAGTTGGTAGGAGCCTTAAAGTAATCATTCTGTAGGATTCGAATTTCATTTGTATTGACTGAAGGTGAGACAGAGTTTAGCGATTTTTAGCCGAGCCGAGGAAGACCTCAAATTGGTGGCGGGCAAAGTAGAAACCTTTTATATTATACTAAGCCGCCTCAGAGCACCTGATGGTTTTTTATGAGGAACTTTTTATTTCATGTCAAAAGTACACATCCCCTGACGACCGGTCGATGTAGGGTTTCTTTTCAAACTTTTCAAGTAAAAATCATTCTCGAAACCCAACTTATTTATACTTTGAAAATTTTTCGAATCGCTTAATTTGAATTCTTACCTTCTTACTGATCTTCCATTCTAATATAATCATTCTTCTTTCATTCCAGATTCCTCAATTGTGTCAGCGAGCATATGAAAGAACTAAAACCCTTCGGCGATGTGCCCGATAAACTGGCCGTGCAAATCAAACGTTCGTTTGTAGCGACACGAACCTACTGGCAGGCGTTACACACGGCAGCCGAAGTGTCAAAGAAGATTATAAATGTAAGTAGCAGCATGCTCGAGGACTGCTCTCACGACATTTATATTAACAGTGCCTCCCTAGCGATACTCGTAAAACACTTTAGCACGCTGTTAAGCGTCTAAATTTATGCTCAATCTTCTCAATCATTTTTTTTGCTATTTTGTGTCACTTTGCATAATTTTTAGCGCCAATACAATATTTAATAATACAAAATAACAATAAACTTTACTTTTTTTTCTCATCCAAGATCCACCTCAACGCCGACTGCACAGCGGCCCTAACGAAAATGCAACACTGTGGCGCCTGCAAAGGTTATGCGGAGAAACCCTGCACGAATTACTGCATCAACGTAATCAAAGGTTGTCTACACTATGTGAATGAATTCGATACGGAATGGGAGAATTTCGCCGCAGCCATGGACAAAGTTGCTGAACGCTTGCTGGGCTCGTTCAATATTGTTATGGTTGTCGAGCCGATTAATATCAAAATCTCCGAAGCGATCATGAATTTTCAGGTAAGTTGAATGAACTGTTGGAGAATTCTTTTTTAGTTTTTGTTTTTATTTTGAATATTTTAACTTCGTTATTAGTGTATGGACATGGCTTTGTTAATATTGATTATTTATATTCATTTATACGTTTGAAACATTTACCGTTCACTGAGATGAAATTCATTCAAAAAAGTCGTAAAATTTTAATTAATTCAAATCGTTAGTATTGAAAGCCTATAAAAGTCGTCTTTTTTGTAAAGTGATACATAAATTTTTTGAAAATTAAATAAAATGTAGGATTATGCCTAATTTTGCGCTTTTTAAGTGCGTCATATAAATCCATAAACATTTAAGGGAGTTGACAAATTTTAAGCTTTGATTTTTATAGCGCATTATTTATTTAACTAGTTTCATTTTATACTATTTTTGCTTAATGAATTTTCATTGGCCATAAAAAGTAGTGAGTTTCAAGAGTGTGATGAATAATTTACGGGTTTCCATTTATTGAATTTAATTTTTGACTAATTAGACAGTCATTTAGGCCAATAGGCCCATTGTGATACCGCTAAGGCAGGATCACCTTCTCAAATGATCGAACCATTTCGTGTGCCTTATAAAGTCCAAGACAGTCCAAGAAGTGTTTCCCAAGGAACATGTGTCACGCAGAGGTCAAAGCTGGACAGTGGCTCGATGGTCTCTTCCTCTTCTTCGTCTCTACAGCTGCGGCAGAAATTATTAGAGTGATATCCAATTCTTTTCACGTGAAGCTCCATTAAACAGTAAATTTGTGCAACCACTCCGCGGCTTTCATGAGAGCAAAGA